>JBAMBL010000263.1:0-293218 GCA_037043405.1 Drosophila subquinaria
ATGATTACTAATCATTATTTAACAGGTATGATACTAAGTACATATGTATATAGGTTCCTATATACCGGCCGTAGATCAAGTTTGTTTTAAAATGTGCATCAGACCACTATATTATAAAGGGGTCGGCGCTCGAAGTGTTAATAACTTTACGCTAAATAGCATTCAAATGGCAAATGCTTGTGCTTGCCTGATTAATTGTCTAAAAGCTTACAAAAGTATATCGATATATGTATGTCGCAGTGAAAAAAAATTTATTTAAATGTACTTGAAACGCAACAGTGCAACATTTGCCCGTTAGTGGCGAACTTGAAAATGTAGCATTCTCTGATGTAAAAATTCGAACAGTTCAGCAATTTGTAAACAAGCAGAACGATCACATATGGTTAAAGGACAAATCAGACGACAATTTAGACCAACGGATTGCTCTGCGAAAGCAAGCACTGCATCAGTGATGGTTTGGACCGCAGTAACTGCTAAAAGACGCTCATCACTGGTTTTCATCGAGCAGGGCGTATATCTACCTTGAAAAAATCTTAAAAGATGCTTGGATACCTTGGGTACGTAAGCAATTCGGTAGAAACCATTGGACATTTAAACAAGACTCGGCACCATCTCATAAAGCCAGACAAAACCGCAACAGCAAATGAACTGGGCATAGCACGTGATTTAATTAATCTCTTGGTGCCATTTAAAGAGGGGCTACAGAACATATGAGTGGCGAGTTATATGTCACTGTAAGCCTTATAGTTCCATTAAAGACCTTAATTAAAAAGAGACTGGACAATATTGGGTCAATACAAAGAAAGGAGAGACTGCTTGTTTATAGTACCAAAAAACGATTAAATTCGTTGGGGAAGTCGAAATTTCTCGCAAAATTAACCCTATTAGACCATAGGTTTAAAATATTAAACTTTTTCGGCCATGGTCGTTGCTGGGACCTTTCATGATATTAAAGTCGTTAGTTGGCTATGAAAACCAAGTTTTTAATATTTTTTTAACCTTTTCAACAAAACTAATAAAATAATCAAAGCTTACACTTTTAAAGCCCCGCAAAACCAATCCAAATTTCTTATAGATCACACCGGATCGCTTCATGCTGGCAGACTCTAGAAATGTAATGGTTCTTTGCATAAAGTCTGTATTGTGAATTTTTTGAATGCGATAAATGCGAAATAATTATCTCTTGAAAAAATAAAGATTATCCTGAATTTACATGGCAAGGAAGAAAAATTTCCAAATTTCCAAATTGGTAGGCAGTCCACGATCAACAGTTTTATCAGTCATCAAACGTTTTAAATATAAAGGACATGGGGAAAACAAACGCAAATCAGGAAAACCTGAAGATCTCTCACACGGAGAATTCAGAATTCCCAGAAAGCTTTGATCGATTGTCACCCGCTAGTTTTTGTCTTGTGTGTGTGCTGAATCAAGTGGCAGCAGCACGGAAATTTCGCTAGGCAAAGAGTCGCGTCGTCGTTTGCTGCAGGCAACCATCCATTCCTATGCGATTAATCACGCGAGCAATGTCCAGGAACTAATGTCTCTTGTTGAACTGGAAAGCTGGAAATTTTTGAGGAGGCACACGTTGATTTCGTCGATTTAGTGTCCATGAAAGGCAATGATCTGAAGCGATTGGGTCTGCGCCAATCAATCAACTATAGAGTGAGCGACCTTATCGCCGGCCGATGTGTTTACTTAACAAAGTCCTTTTAATACATGTATTAGTGAAACATTTTTAATTTCATTAAATAAACCAATTTGTATTCAAACAGTTGTATCAGTCATCAAACATTTTAAATATGAAGGACGTGGAGAAAACAAACGCAAATCAGGACGACCTGAAGATCTCTCACACGGAGACAATTTGAAAAATAAGCGAATAGTAGCCACTGATCCTTTTATAGTGTGATAAAAACGTTTGGACTTCGGCCGGCAGTACCAAAATGCACCCCCAGAGTTTTGGCAAAAACTTATCTTTTCTGACGAGTCAAAATATAATATATTTGGGCCTTTAGTCCCATTTATTTATAAGGGAATCCTTGCAGCGCTAGGATGTAAGTTAATGCAATTTTATTTAAATATAACAATAAAACATCCATTTCGATTGGCCTGCCGCTTAGCCTACTTGTATGCAACGGCGAACAGGTGCTGGTGACTCACAAGCAAACCAAACATAATTTTCGAAAATGTTTTTATATTTTTGCAATTTACAGTGACTCACTGCATATACTACTAATTGGTAAACTAATAAATTTGTCTCAATAATATAAAACTCAGTTAAATTGTTACTTTCTTGCTCAAACTTATTATAAATAACTTCATTTATTTAATATTTATTATAGAAACTAGAAATTCGTTCTTATTATTATGTACATTAACATTGGCTGTTAACTTTACATAGTGACAGACAAGTGTCCTGAGCTTACACAGATGTATGTATGTATACACGTACAAATGTAGCGTATGTTTATTGACAACCTGTTGCAATCAAAATAAACGGCTCGAATGAAATTGGCGTCGCTTGTGCTAAAATCAACAAATTGTAAATTTAAAAGGAAAATTTTTAACATATAATGGAATCTCGTATGTTTTAGTAAATTTCCACTAACAATAAGCCGAATAGTTGTAAAAGTTGAAAAGTAAAACAATAAACAGCATTGGCACCTAAAAAGCAGCGAGGACCAAAAAGCGTTAATCAAGTCAAGACAATAGCAGCAGAAATAGTAGGATCAAAATTCAATTGAGTATACCAAGTGACCACACAGTGATTTACGCTTATGAAATTGACTAGTGGTACGAATTATTTATGAACAAAGCCCACACTTAGAAAGAACAAACACCAAGGACAACAAAGCAAAGCAGAAGCGCATTGAAATAGTCCTGCAGTTATTGTAATTGCCATGTACTACAACTTGGACTAAGCTGCAGACTGAATTGGAATCCATGTCGGCATTTGGAGTGGGCGTAGGAGTTGAAGTTGTAGCTGAGCCCATTCCGTATACAACATTGTGGCCATCGCATCGCAGTGTCGCCTGTGGCACAAACTTTGCGCAAAATAATTTATTAGCGGCCAACGAGCTAAAGTTTTATGAAAATTATAGAAAAAGCACAAACAAACCAACTCTGACTCTGTGAAAAAGTTCAACCAACGAAATATGAGTCCCATAAATTTATTTACTATTAACTATTGTAACAGAAGTCAAATTATTTTTATGAGAATATTTGAAACAAAAGAAAATGTTCTGGTAGTACCATTAAAGCAAATATACATATTTATTGGGGTAAAAGTCAGCTTTATGCGGCAATGCTAAAAAAAAAACGCAGAAAGAGGGCGAATCATGACGAATTTATTTGGGGCTCTATTTGTTTTTTTAATTGAATTTTGAAATTTCAATGCAAAATGAACTTAAGCTGGCTAATTTGTGCAGTTTTTCGATAACTTGGAACGTTTACCAACACTACTACATTATCCAACGAAATCATGTCAAAAATCTGAATATAAAAAAAAGATGAAATGAAAATATGCAAAACTTCTTTGGAAAAAATTGGAGGTCCGATTTGGTCCCAAGGCATTGTCAGCAAAATTTGCCAAAAGCAAGGCATAAGGTCCTCATCAATCATCAGCATCAGTCGTCTGCATCATCGTCTTCCTATAGGGTGGTGGAGATGTAAATGGTGATGATTAACAAAACTCCTGGAGACTCCCAATTGATATTTCAAAACAATCATTATAAATCGCTCTTTGTTTTAGGAATGGGGATGTGTGACTGATATGACGCAGCCAAAAAAATCGCATTAATCACATATTACTTACCAGGGCGACATGAACATCTTCATTAATTGGGGATTCTCTGTTAGGATCATAAAGCCTCTCAATGCCCATACACAGTTTATCCTGTCCTGGTGGTCCATGAATTTCTTCCAAAATTGGAACTTCGCCAAATAACCAATAAAATTATCACAGTTGCATCCATGCATCTATGCGCACGAGTTTCGGGGTTTTTTTTTGTAGAGCATTTCCGTTTAAAACAGACATTTACCATTATTGGATTATATAGAATTGCGCGGGGTAAGAAATGTGCGATCAGATTGAGCATTGACTCGCACTGGTTATGGTTTTGCAACTTTGGTTCAGCGGCAAGCTTGCTTTGATATTTTTATTTCTATGTCTAGGGGATCATTCAACACATATTCTTTAATTCTTTTACCACATGGGCTAATCCAGCGAAGCGGACGTTACGTTTGCACGCATATTTTCACGTTAAAACTGATACCGTTCAGATTGGTAAATTTTAATTAGTCTTTCTGGATAATGCAGTTCCTTAGGAGTAATTTTAAACCTATTTTAAAATAACAGCCTCACTTTTTTTTGGAAAAAAAGGTAAGCTTGCTGAAAGTTCGGATGCGGACGTCACAAAGAATGGAAGTCGATTTAAGGTTAACTTGCATTTTCACAATTTTTAACGAATTTATGCCATGCGATCCCCGAGCCTTCCTCAAAAACCGAACGCTCTTTTCAGTAAAACTCTAGAGCGGCAAAACTTTGCTGAGAAAAAGCCCACAAAAGCAGCGACGAAAAATGTTTAGTCACTGCGGACGGCAGTCCGCGCTAGTGACGAAAGCAGCACGAAGTGTGCGAAAGCGACTAGCATATATACACAGGAAGAATGGAAAATTTGCTATGACTGCCCGATCAGGTCGAGCTATATACCGATCGAAAGGTATCAATTAAACTTACAAATGTGCATACTAAGACTTTTGAAAACTCACCTGGTTCGTGAGATAAACAGGTGTAAGTGGGAGGGGCAAAATTTAAATGATTGGAGCTAATGGGGCCGTTGAAGCCTTTTTGATTTTTTTTTTAATTTTTAACTATTCTAATCAAAATACGCGTCGAATGACACCTTGATCATCAAAATCCGATCACTGGTTCAGAAGATAATTAATTTTGAAATTTTTGGTGCGTTTCTCAAAACGAGATGAAAAGTCAGTCTGTTTGTTTGTAAGGATCAAATCGTTGATTTAGCTTAAAAGTTTGAATGAGGACTTGTTCCCGATCAAAAATCTAGAAACGTTTGTTCTACGACTTTTTCGAAAAAAAGCTAGTTTAGCGGGAAATCGCTAAAAGCCGCTAAAATTAAAACCCTTATAGCAGTCAAACGATAAAAGCTACAGATGCGATCTATATATCGTTGAAAAGGTATTTTGAAGGGCTGTTATGCATACCTTTTAACTTTTTTTCTAAAGTACATAGGTAAATTGCTACAGGTGACATAAGGTATTTTCCCCCACGTTTTGGCGGTTTTTGAGAAAACGCCGCTAACGATTTTTTTTAAATTTCAATATGTTTTAGTTTGTAAAATTTCGCGTTTTTTGATATATGACACAAAAAATTTTACCGATAGGTTTGGAAGATATAACCTATTAACTGAATATATACGTTTTACTTTGAATTGGAATAGGGCAGCAGCAACAAAGTGTCATAGCAGCCAGTTTGATTGTTTGGATAGCTTAAATGTTTGAATGAGGACTTGTTCCTGTTCAAAAATCTAGAAACGTTTGCTCTACGACTTTTGCGAAAAATCGCTAGTTTAGCGGGAAATCGCTAAAAACCGCTAAAATTGAAACCACCATAGCATCCAAACGATAGAAGCTACAGATGCGATCTATATATCGTTGAAAAGGTATTTCGAAGGGCTTTTTGCACTGCTTGCAGCGTAATGCGGAAATTATCTGTTAGCTGAATACATACATTTTACTTAGAATGGGAATAGGATAGCAGCAGCAAAGTGTCATAGCACCCAGAGTTTAAGAGTGCTGATAGCTTTTGCGCTGGGCATGTGTGTTTGTAAAGTGTTGCCAGACAATTTGCTTTAGCTTGTACAAACAATAATCAAAGTTGACAAAGCTATACTGTCAAAAAATATTGCAATTTCAAAATTTCTGAGGTCTTATTCAAAAATTTCTGATATCTCACAAAAAAAACCTCTTTACGAGGTAAAAGTCTAGTGACGAAAACATTTTCATGCCCCAAAATTTCTGATATCCAATTTTGTGACGAATAATATTAAGTTTTACATATAAATTATTTTAAGCAAAATTTTTGCATTCGGCACTGCGCAAAACAGTGAGTGAGTTTTATTTGGTATGAAGAATTGATACATTTTAGCGCAATGTGCCGAGTGCCAAAATTTTGCTTAAAATAATTTATATGTAAAACTTAATATTATTCGTCACAAAATTGGATATCAGAAATTTTGGGGCATGAAAATGTTTTCGTCACTAGACTTTTACCTCGTAAAGAGGTTTTTTTTGTGAGATATATTGGATAGACACCAGAACGACGAGCAAGCTCTGTGTCGCTCTCTCTCTCTCATTATCGTTTGTAAGTGTGAACATGCGCACGCTTCTTAGTGTGCGTGAATGTAAGCATAAGCAACAGCGCTTGTGCAATGCGGGCTCGATTACCCGATACCTTGTTTTAATTAAAAATATTTTTTTTTTTTTTTCTTTGCTTTTTATTATTTTTATTTTTTTTCAGAGTATTTATTATTTTATTTATAGCCGAAGCTCTTCAGAGCCCCTAACTAGTCACCGTGCGATCCACAATTCGATTTTCTTTTGAAAATATTTCATGAACTCATCCTCAAAAACATCAATGGGATTATTTTTGATTTGAGACAGCTAATGCTCAGAATCAAATCTACATGTAATTTTGGTAGAATTGGTGGCATAAGAAATTCTAATTAATTTGTTGCATATCCTCAAAAACTGGTTTTAAAAACATCAAATTTAAAAAATTGACGTCATAAAAATCGCTCAATATTTGAAATACAATTTACACGTTTATCAAATCGTTATCGATTGCTCACCAGTGTTGCCAATTTAGCTATTTTCCCGATCAATTTAGCGAGTTGCAACTGGCAAATGCGGGATAAATTGTAAAATTGCGGTTAGCGGGAATTATAGCTATTTTCCATGCAAAATTGGCGTAATTTTAGCTTTTTCAAAACATCTGGTAATTTCATGTATTTTTATGCTTTACGATACCACACTTAAATACTTTGTAGTTTTTTTTTCATTTGAATGGCAAAAAAACATCGATGGCCAAAAGAGCATTACATTTTATCGTTTTTAACTAAGAAATCAATTGAATCTACTTTTATACCATAACTAACGAGGTATTTGACAATTTATGAATCGATCGGCGAAAATGCAAGGTGAAAATGCGTAAAATATATACAGTAATCCACTAATGTCTTCATACCCGCTAACTTTGTCAAACTTTTATATAATAAAAAAGATTTGAGCAGATTTTCTTAATTCAATTTTCTATTAATTTCAATTCCGTTTAAATGATACACAAATTTCTTTAGCCCGTTAAGTACCCATGGAAAATTTTGAAATTTTGTAAAAGTATATTTTTCAACTTTTTTCCTCGGTCTCAAACAAAAAATATTTTGATGCAAAAAAATTCTTCAAACAATTTTAAGAGTGTCGGGAAAAAAATTATTCAAAAAATATCCTATGAAAGCCTGCGAACAAGAGGCGGCATAATGTTTATATATTGCCACACATTCATCTGTCAGCCCAGTTGACCATTTGTGAATGTTGTGCGGAACAAAAACACTGGATAAAAATCAACAAAATAACGTTTAGCCAACCCTAGCGTCTTTTTAGCTACCAACAAAATTTTCTGGCTACTTCTAGCTTTTTTCAAAGACTACTTTAGCTTTTTCATGACCCGAAGAGTTGGCAACACTAATGATGTTGTCCGATGTGGTGAGCAGTGATGTCATTTCCGCTTTTTTCCCGTCAGATTTGGATTTTTTTGAAGTATGTTTGCGGGAAAAATTTGAAAACAGTGGGCAGCGGGAATTCTAGATTTTTTAGCAAATTTAAACAGCTGTTTTTAATTTGTGCTTTTAATCAATTTTGCGAACTGTTTTTTAATTGAGTTTGAAGGTTGAAATGTTAAAAATGTATTTCTATCGGCAAAGTATCGATATTTACTTTTATTGAATAGTTTCCCTCAAAAGGTCACACCTATTTTGGCGCGTCTTCCATCGCTAACATTGTGAAATTCGTTTGCAAAACAGAACAAAATATATTTTGATGCTAGTATTTTTTAAAATTTGTATAAAATCCTAAAAATTACCATTTTTACCAATTTTTCCTCATTTTCATGCAAAAAGTGCCTTTTTTGCAGTTTTCAAAAAATTCAAAAAATACTAGCAAAAATATTTTTATGCAGTTAGTTTTAGAATTGTTCCAAGAATTTTTTTGCATCAAATTTTTGTGAAAAATCGAGGAAGAAAGTTGAAAAAGTAGGCTTTTGCAAAAATTCAAAATATTCCATGGGTACTCAATGAGTTAAGGAAATTTTTGCATCATTCGAACGAAAATTAAATGACCTTTCCAAATATATATTATAAGCTATTATTTTCTTATTTAAAGTCAAAATATTACATTTTTAAGGGTGTGTAAAGTGTTTCTTGACAAACTGTATATTATGTAGTAAACTCTAATTTTCGATGAATGTTAACATTTGTAAATTTTAAGTGAATTTCTGTTCTTGTTATATATGAAAATAAGTCTTTATTAGTGAAAAGCAAACAACAAATTATTTTATAAAAAGCTGCTTTTTTCTTGACCTTTTTCCCTGGGATTCCGCTTTTTTTAGCTTTTTTTTTTGTTGATCCAGCTTTTTATGCTCAGAAAAAAATGACATCACTGGTGGTGAGGGTATCTTTTTTTCACCTCGCTCTCTCCGCTCTCAGAGAGACGCTAGAAAAAGATGGCGAACGTTTTACGTTCTGCACTCTTCGTTTGTTACTGTTTCAGCTGACAGAAAAGAAAATGCTTTTGCAAAATAAATAACACGAAATAATTTAATATGTTGTTGACATTTTTAGATCTAATGAGGAATTGCACCCGTGACAAAATAGTACACACAGATAATAAAATAAATGCAGATTTCAATAATAATTTGCTTATTCTTTTCATTGTTTTCTGTCTACGAGTTTATTCGTAAAAAAGACAATAAAAAAAACATGCGACACACAACCTCTTTCGACAACGTTTGCAGGCATACTGTCAAATATAAGGTGCCTCAAAAGAGAGCAGCTGTGGTGAAGACGTCACCTAAGCAGTGTTGCCAACTTTTGTTTAAAGAAAAAAAGCCTTTTTTGACGGGCGAAACGATGCAAAATAGCTGAAAAATTAATAATAAAAAAGGTTAGTTTTTCGATTCATTAATTCCTGTATTTTCTCCCGAGAGGGGAAGAGTGAGCGCACAAAATCAGAAAGAAACTTAACAATTTGAGCAACAGCAGCTCTGTTATTCATTAGATGTGAATAATTTCGTCAATGTTCTCCTCACTCTCCTGATTTTCATTATCTTAAATTAATCCCGTTCGTTTTATCCGTACGAATTTATTTAGGGTGTTCACTTTGCCCTAGCAGCGTTGCAGATTGAAAACGTTGCAAGCTTGCTGCAAGAACAGCGCTTTACGTGCAACGCATTGAACATATTCAACAATATTTAAACAAAAAACGGCCCACTTTAGTTATGTGCAACGCTTTCCACATAAAGCGCTGTTCTCGCAGCAAGCTTGCAACGTTTTCCATCTGCAACGCTGCTAGGGCAAAGTGAACACCCTAATTGTTTTTTTTTTATTTTGGGTTTTAATTTCCCCCATATTTGGACATATACAAAAAAATCTGAAAAAAGCATTTCAACCAAAAATATTACCGCTGCCCGCTATTTGCAACATTTTCTGGCAAATGGACTTTGAAAAATGCCAGATTTGACGAGAAAAAAGCGAATCTGGCACCACTGCACCTAAGTAACCACCTTGTGCACGGCCATATTTCGTGTGCATAGGAAATGTGCGCTGCTGCTGCGCTGCCGCTCACCAGTACTGCCAATTTAGCAATTTAGTTGCTAGGTCTGGCAACTTTTAAAAAAATCTACAACTTTTTTTTTTTATGCTATTAGCCACAAATCTAGCAATTTGTAATTTTTCTTTAGAATTTTTGGCTTTTAGAGCTATTTATGGTATTTAACTCAGTGGTTCAATTATATGTTTATAAGCTAAATTTTCGAGATGCGTGGCTGCAAAATGAAGAGTTCAAGCAATGAATTCGCAAAAATTGCACTGATCCAACGAGAGCATATTATGGCTTGACTAGCAACATGTGGCTGCGATGAGCGGATGTATTGAAAATTCAAATTTAAATAATTATATTAGGAATACAAATTGAAACTTCAAATATTTTAACAGGTGTGGACTACACAGACACGGAAAATGTTGCCATAATTATGCTCTACCATATGAATACTTGACTTAAATAACTAGCAATGAGAAATTCGCTTTAAGCGAAGCTGACGAGATGGCATTATAAGTAAATCATGTTCCTTTTTAATTAAGTTTTTTTTTTTTTTTTTAAATATATGTTGAAAATTAAAACTAAAGTGATTTACAATTTTTTTTTTTTATTTTTTTTTTTTTACATAATTTGTAGCTATTTTTAGCGACTTTTTTTTCAAATATAGCAATTTTCGCTTCGAAGAACCTGGCAGCACTGGCAGCAAGCCTTCGTGTGGCTTCGCCAATGCGACTCCGCCTCTTGTTATCTCGCTTTTTCAGCAAAGCGAAAACGTCATCAGTTGCTGTTCAGCCGTAGACAACGCAAGACCACGCTGCGCAACAATTTTATGCGACACTGAAAATAAAAATACTTGACGATAATTGGGAAAAAAATTATTTTTTAGTCCAAAATGCGCAATGCGTAATATGCTATTAAATTTCAAGCAAATGTTGCTTGTTATTGAAAGACATTACAAACTAGTGCATGATGGGTACAATAAATTATTTGGGGTTGAGCGCGTCCAAAACCTTTTGGAATTGAAAGCAACATTTTTTTGTTATTTAATTAATGTTTTATTTTATTAAATTTTTATGTTACTCGAAAGTTGCAGCACGAAAGAACTGCAAACTTTAACTACAAATCATTTTTCTCAGTGGAAAGCAATAAAACGGTTTCGGCGTCAGGCATGTTCGTGCGTTTGCTACACACAAATGAACAAAATTTAAATGTAGTTTTTTTCAGCGGACTGTCTATATTAATTAAGATATGTAACTATTATTCCATTTTTGTAAATAGCCCTTTAAATTAAGAAAAACTAAAACTATTGACTATTTTCATGTCACAGCTTATTTTGTGCAGGCACTTGGAGTAACTCTATATCTGTAATTATGATTATGATGTCGCAGCTTTTTTTTTTTCCTTAAGGACACATCATTCGCTAATATTATTTTACTTTAAATAGGTTTATTACCATTGAAAACTTTAGTTTTGAGGTTAATTCCAAAATGAGCCGTGGTACAATTTTGTTGATATTTTTAACAGTTTGGGAATTATTCGATCTTAAAGTTTGACCCTACCCTTGAGCGAAAAAAGCTGTGAGCCACTGTATGTTCATTTACTTGAGTTTTTTTTAACAGTAGTTTAATATGTTTGTTACCTATATACATCTTTGTCCTCACGATGTAAGATGAAATTTTCACACACATCGAAATTGGATCTATCGGGGTCAAAGTTCATGGTATTGCTTAGTATAGAAAACTTTTTTGTTTCTTAAGATATCCAAACCAAACTCACAGTATAATATGTTTGGTATACATATTATATGTTTGGGACTGTCTCGGGTTACTATATCATATAGCTGCAATTGGAACAATCGGCTAAAATTTAACCTTTAGAATCTTATTAAAAAAAACCCTTTTACGAGGTAAGAGTCTAGTGACGAAATCATTTTCATGCCCCAAAAATTTCTGATAACCAAAAATTTTTGATAGTACATAAAAATTACTAATAAAAAATGTTTGGCATTCGGCATCAGTAAAAGTCTGTTATCAACTCACTTGCTCTCAAAAAAAAAAAAAAAAATCCCAAAAAGAGGGCGACTTATGATAAATTTAGGTACACGAATATATTGGGGGTCTCCACTAGTTTTTATTAAATGATTTTTAAAGTTTTAAAGCAAAAAGAACTTTTGCAAGGCTGATTTGATAATTTTTCGATAATTTGGACCGTTTTCCAACAATAATATCTGTCTGGTATGTACATTTTGGAATGTTCATTTTTGTGGTTTACCAACACTATTTGTAACGAGATCCGTTAAAAAATGTGAATATACAGATAAAATTAAATTAAAATAAACATTCTTCTATGGATAAAACTTGGTAGTCCTGAAAAGGACCGATTTGGTCCCAAGGCATAAAGCAAGGATCATCATCGATCATCACCATTCGTCAAAATCGTATAATATTTTAATAGCAAGGTCATTAATGTAAGCATAGGGTCATCATCAATCGTCAAAATCTTAAAATATTTTCAAAGCTAAGCCACGAATGAAAGCTTAGGTTTATCATCAGCACCAGTCGTCAGCATCATTGCCTTCCTAAAGGGTACTGGAGATGTAAAGGGTACTGCTTAACAAAAAATTCTGGAGACTCTCAAATAATATTCAAAGAAAGTGGACTAGTAACAGTTTTTTTCAGAAGTGTGGAATTTAAAGTTAAAGTAAAATTTTTTTTATAAGTAGAATCCCGCGCGCTAGTTTTTTAGCTTCAAGTTAATAACCTCATGGACATGCACATCTTCGTTTATTTCGGATTCCCTGTGGGGATCATAAAGCCTTCCAATGGCCATGAAATGCTCATGAATCCTCTCCCTAGGGTCATCAAATTTCTTCAAAAATTGGAACTTCGACAAGTAGCCAATGTAGTGTTCCGTTTTTCGGCCAAAGAGTAGAATGCTTCCCCGCGTGTGTGGGCGCATGAGATCCCCAAAGTGATTTGAGTGGTTTACTGTCTGGTGCTGCAAAAATTTTTCATCCAAGCAAAATTTAGCAATGTCACTTCATCCCGGCTTTCAACTGGGAGAATGAAAAGCCGTCACTTTTCCTCTCAATTCCTTCAAAGACCCATTGAGCTTCGACCACTCGTCCACAGTTATATGTTCTTTTTCTGACTTTGGCCTCGTCAATTTCGACTACTTTGCCTGGCCCTCCAAATTTTTCACGGCTATGTGAGATGCTTCAATCAATGTAGACCTCTCTTAGCAAATCTTTTTTCCCCAGCAAAATCTAGCCCTTTCCCGCTAAGCTTGGTTATTTTTGCGGCAAATATAAGCTTTTCATGATATCAAATGTTTTGAAAAACTATATAATTTGCGTTTACTGTACTGCATATCTATATAAAAATGAAAATTCGACATATTGTAGTGTATAAATTAAAAAGGGGCTTTGACGTAGATGTTTTGGATTTAATACTCTCAGTTTCCTAGTTTCCCAAAGATCAAATGTAAAACAGTAAATGTATTTACTTGCAACTGTTATTTCATAAGGTACGGAGTCCAAAGTAATTCGCAGACAGCTTGTGAATTAATTATAAAACTGAAGCAAGCAAAGCAGCGGGTATGTGCAAGTTAATATAATAATAATAAAAAACGAATAATAATTTAAGTCATATTTTATTAATAATATACATACATACAAATAAAGTATACATACACTAAAAAACTGTGTATGAGAATGAACTATAAGTCGGGCTTACGTTTGTTTCTCCTGTCTGTAGGGTCTAATCAGCATGCGAACATACCGCATAGAGCCTGTTGGGCCGGGGACAAACGTTTTCCATAGAATTCCCTTAAAATAACCAATTTCTTGCCCATACTTGAACTGGAAGGTTCCAAACAAATTGCTATTAAAGGAAGAAAAAGTAAATATGTAAGAAAATATAAAAATTTGATCAAATAAATTTACGTATGCCATACAGGAGCAGACTTTCGTTTATGCTAACAAACAGACATGCATTAAGACAGACAGGGCTATATCGATTCGACTGTGAATACTCATTAGAAATATATCTATATAAAGCGAAAATTTGGTGTGACAATATCGACAGCAGAATATATATTAGAGTGGGTCAATTTGTATGGACCAAAAAACTCAACCAAGCGGTTGTGAAAATAGTAACTGCTCAGTGCGCTGGTACCAAATTCAAATAAAATAAATATTTTGTACCAATAATATACACATTTTGTACCAGCGCACTGAGTTCCGTTTCGCCGGAGTTGGTTGTAAAAATCTTTAACTTTTGAAAAAGGTGAGATATCGGATTGAATCTTGAACTTTTGATTTTTAATACTACAAAGATTTTTCGATAGATAAAGAAAAGTGGGCGTGCCACCAAATAGGTATTAGCACGGACTAAACTTTGTTCACTCGAAACCCCACTCCAACGTATAATCTGATATCCGAAAACTAATGGAAGAGATCCTTAAGAGACTGGTGGACAGAGGTGGTGGTAGAAATACCTTAAAGACTGGATCATCTGACTGCAGAGGTGGCAGCTCTGCGGTCAGGTGTAGAGTCGATGAAAAGGAAAGGTTTAAGTGCTTGTTTGGCCAAATCGGAGAAGCAGAAATGAAAATATATTCAAAAGTGTTGGAGTAACCTCGAAAATTCAAAAAATTTGAATATTTCGAAAACGCTTCCATAAAAAATATTGTAAATGCCATTTTCGTGTTTAGGGGGCCAAAGTCCATAAGGGAAAAATACTTTGATTCACTTTGCAAAAAAAAGTTTTCATTTTTTAAACTAGTGTAGTTAAACAATTCACATACATAATAATAATAAAATACTAGATCGTTCAAAAAGTCCCCGGACTGACACATAGGCCACTCCACTAAAATTTTGAAATAAATTTTTTTTGACTGACTAGTTCATTTCTAGGCTCCAGTGAAAATTTGAGCGCAATCGGAAGCTTCGCTATCGAGTTAGAAATATTATTGTTGTGCAACTTTTTGTGTTTTTTGAAAAATGGAAAAAGCTGAATTTCGTGTTTTGATTAAACACTGTTTTTTGATGGGAAAAAATACCGTAGAAGCAAAGACATGGCTTGATAAGCATTATGGGGTCCCTGCTCCAGGTAAATCAACCATTTGCGATTGGTATTCCAACTTTAAACGCGGTCGTACGAGCACCGAAGACTCGAAGCGTTCGGGAAGACCAAAAGAGGTGATTATCCCAGAGATCATCAGACAAGTCCGTCAAATCGTATTGACTGATCGAAGAGTCAAAGTGCGTGAGATTGCTGAGACTGTGGGTATATCGACTGGGTCAGCGGTTTCGATCTTGCATGACCATTTGCATATGAAAAAGCTCAATGTAAAATGGGTGCCGCATTTCCTAGATATTGAGCAAAGGGAAAAACGAGTGGCCGATTCCAAGTCCTGTTTGGACATGTTTAACCGAAATCCAAGCGAATTTTTGCATCGATATATCACCATGGATGAGACTTGGATTCATCACTACATTCCGGAGTCCAATCAGTCATCAGCTGAGTGGCGAGAGGCCGGTGAAAGCCGTTCGAAGCGTGTGAAGGCAAGTCGATGGGCTGGTAAGGTTTTTGCCAGTGTATCTTGGTATGGACATGGGTGAAAAATGCAACAAAGAATATAACTCAGCATTGCTTGATCGTGTAAATGACGAAATTAAGAAGAAACGCCCGCATTTGGCAAAGAAAAAAATCCTTTTTCGTCAAGACAATGCACCATCTCACAAAGCCGCTTTTACGATGGAAAAAATCAAAGAATTAAGTTGGGAATTGCTTCCTCATCCTCCATATTCCCCAGATCTGGCCCCCAGTGACTACTATCTGTTTTCAAACTTGAAAATATGTCTCCAGGAAAAAAAATTTTACTCCAATGAAGAAGTTGAGTGGGAAACTGAAGCCTATTTTGAGGGACTTTCTTCAGACCACTACAAAAAAGGCATCGAAATGTTGAAAGACCGTTGGACAAGGTGCGTTAAGCTAGACGGAGACTATATTAAATAAATATATTGATTAAAAAAAAAAAAATGTTTTTTTCTCTCTCAGTCCGGGGACTTTTTGAACGATCTAGTATATGCTAACTTTATTAATAAATACGCTGGAAAAAATAAAAACAATAAAAAGAAAATAAAATAAAAATGTATATGTTTGTATTTAAAACAGGGTATCGAGGGATCGAACCCGCAATGTAAAAGCGCTGATGTTTGCGTTTACATTCACGCACACTAAGAAGCGTACGGATGATCACAGCGCGACACAGCACATGCTCATCGTTCTGGTGTCGATCCAAGACTGAACGTTTTTCGTCGTTGCTTGTGTGCGCTCTCTCTCTCAGCTGCGCTTTGCGCTCTGGGGTTTTACGGCTTTGGCATTTGCCGAACGCTCTGGGGTCGCACGGCATACAAAACGAGCGAAACCACTAAAATGCCTGTTTGACGACTCTATGTATTGTTTGCTTAGTGGTACAACCTTTTAAATAGGAACATACATATATTGAGATTTTATTTCAAGTTAAAAGGAGAAACTATACAAGATCAAAAAAAAAGGTCAAAATTTGCGTTACTTTAATATTCGGTTTTATCTAATAAAACTAAAAAATCCGTATTTTACTTAGAAAAAACTCAATCTAATATTTGATATGATACCCATTATATTTTATGGTATTGCTTAGGCGTTTTGGCATTTTTCGTATAAATTTTGAGATATATTTATGGCCAATTTTAGCCCACTCTTCCTAAACCCGCTTCTTAAACACGGATAAGAACGATATTGGCGTTTTGTGCACACGACGGTCCAACATACTACACAAATTCTCGATAGGATTTAGATCAGGCGATTGGACGCACTATAAGAAACCAATGGGTACAACGGCCGAGTCGCTAGGAAAAGCCTTTGCTCAGATGAGGGAAATTCGAAAACTAAGGAAAATTTGTCCAGGAGTACTCCAAAAAGGATCAAAAAGGTTGAATTTGCTTTTTCTTTGCTTACTCCTTGACAAATTTTGGGTGCTATGACACATTGAGAGTGGGCGATATGAATCTTTGGAAAGTGTTATAGCGCCTGAGGGTCTAATGACACGACAAATTTTCAACTCAAAAGCGCGGACCAGGAATTCATTTCAGAACTATGTTTTCTTGGTAAAATCATCTTAGAATTGACCATAGATTACAAAAATGGGTGACAATTGTTTTATTTTACGGGCCCAAACAAATCGATGCACTCTAATGTATGTAAGTACTGTTGGATATTTTGCAGTAACACCATATAAACGATAAATGTTATTCGTTATGAACAAAGAATTAAGAACCTTGAAAAAATAAACTAGATCGTAAGAACAAGAATTTAAACATTACAAATAAGAAACACAATTAAACGAGCGTGCAAGGACACCACAAGTACTTTGCTGGATTCGTATTAATTTTGATATATTTACCTCTCAAAGCATTCGCGACCATACCACCAGGCACCAGCATGAATCCGTGCACAGTTTTGCCCATTGTCATCGTTGTCTTGATCAAAAGTGGTGAATTTTTTGCCAGCGTGATAGCGCAGTGAGTCGCCTGCGTCTCCCCTGTAGGCGCCAAGTACATAAAGCAGGTACTTTTCAGCCTCGCTGCCAATGCTGAATTGATCATAAAGCGCAAATCGTTCCTCGCCCGTTTTGCTTCGCATTATGATTAGCAGCTCGTGATCACCGTTATTTGTGAGAAGATGTAATTTGTCCAAGCCGATAAAGAACTCGGAATTAAGTGCACCGAAGCCGGTCTTATATGTATGCCAATCCCGATTGAAGTCTTCGCTGCCATCGAAACGATAGGCGATCACTAGCCATCCACCATTGCGGACCTTTTGATCACAATTGACATAGAAGGGCTCCACTGCAGGTGCTATTCGAATCCGAAGATGTCCATGTTTCTGATCTAGGCAATTACGTGGCGTAACATTTACATCTGTGCCTGAATTCATGACGGTGAACTCCGATGGCTGAGTTCTAAGGCTATAATTTAGTAAAAAGAAGTATAAATTAATACAGAAATACTGATTTTTGGCCGAGCATGCCTATCATATACTAGCAATGTATATATATGTACATAAGTCTCTTGCAGAGTGTTGTACTATATTTTCGGCTAATTGTTCGTACTGACCATTGTGATACATTGTGACACATTCTTATTGTGCTGTGTCTGCAAGAGGAAAATGATGCTGAACCCAAGGCAAAGTGCATTTGATGGAACGACAAATTAAATTTGTCTCGTGGTAAAGAAGGGATGTATGCCAAATTAAGTGGAGAGCAACGACAATCTTTACGTTAGTCATAAAATGTTTTTTTTTTAATATCAATGCAACACGAGCAAAGTGAAAACCTGCGGTAAAATATTCGTTGACTTTCAGGACTTCGTAAAATAGCAGGGCTTCAATTAAAACTGTAACACCATGATTTTCAAGTGCAAAAAATAACTCTCTATAATATAACATATAAGGTATTCACTTGACCCTAGCAGCGTTGCAGGTTGAAAACGTTGCAAGCTTGCTGCTTGAACAGCGCTTTACGTGGAAAGCGTTTCGCATAATCAGCAAAATGTAAACAAAAAACAGCCCACTGTGATTATGTGCAACGCGCTGTTCACGCAGCAAGCTAGCAACGTTTTCAACCTGCAACGCTGCTAGGGTCAAGTGAACACCCTAATATTGTTTTTGCATAACTCTTAAAAAACAAAATTGACTTTCTGCCCAAATCTGGAAGCTAAATCATGTGAAGTTAAGAGTGTAGGGGGGGGGCAATGGCCCCCCCCTGCCCCCCCCTGCCGACGCCCTTGATATCAATCTTTTTAGATCTTAAGCTTTGCGTAAAACCCTCCAAACAGTATCGACACTAACTTTTAACTGTAACTTAAAATGCATTTTAGAAGCTGGACAGTGTAAATTTATAGCTTTCCGAAAAAATTTGTTTACTGATTTGACTAGTTTGTTTCAGTAAAATATTTGTTTATTTGTCTTAAAATGCTCGTCCCTATTCAAGTGCATAGATGTGTAGAATTGGATCAAACTAAAGGTTGAATTTCATTCCTAAGGCTAATACCTGCCGGGCCTGAAGCGTGTGTGAAATTGAAAAATGGAAATTATCGTGTATCTACGTATAGTATCCAGGAACCTACATACCAAACTTGAAGTCTCTAGCTCTTATGGTCACTGAGATCGACGAGTTCATACAGACTGGTGGTCAGACAGGGCTAACAGAATCTGGATACACACTGAACAGTTTAATACACTCTTTACATTGTATTCGTTGCAATACATGTAACAGGGAGAAGGAAGCATCTCAGACCCTATACAGTATACATGTTCTTGATAGGCATCAACAGCCGAGTCCCATGTCTCGGCCATGTCCATGTCCGTGTGTTCGCTCGCCTGTGAGAGGGCCTAGAACTCAGAGACTATAAGAGCTAGAGCAACCAAATTTGGCCCACAGACTTTATTAAAACCGCACACAGGTCAAGTTTGTTTCAAATTTTTGCCACGCCCCTTCCCGTCTCCGCAAATTGGGAAAAGCCACCACCTTAAGTCAGGAGCTCGACTATAGCCTTTCCCACTTGTTTTTTTTCTTAATAATATAGCATACATAACATTAGTATATTAAAGCACGCAGGAGCACTTCGGTCAGTTAAGAAATTTGTCAAAGCAGATAAGTTAAATGCCTGACTTTAATACAAAAATGCTTAAATCTAGTAGGCCTTTGACCGACACAAAAACCAATGGAAAAAGAACGTGTGCAGCCGAATTATTGCTCACACTACACCGTCGGCTTTTTAGCAAAAAGCAAATCGGAGAAAAATCGCTCGTCTGTAGGAACTTTAATCGTACTTACATGCGAGATTCAATAGGTGCTTCTGGCATTTCGACCACATACTCATTAATCAGCTCTTGCAATTCTTTTAGATCCAATTTTAGTGATTGAAGCTGGTCAGTCATATACTGAAAACTAGATGGAAGCAACTGTGAATTGAGTACAGCTTAATTAATTGGCATCTTTGATTGTTACTTACCGTATTACTAGACCTCGCAGAACTGCGACTGGACAATTGCCTGTGCTCTGTAAAGTAGCGCTAGAGTGACTAATATCAAGCAAACTCGCACATTGTAAGGTGTACTTACATTGTCAACGTTAAACGGCTCCAATGAGTTCCTCATGATAATTGGAACCGGCTTTTCGGGCATTGTTGTTGTCGTTGTACTTAGACAAGCTAATGCAGTGACTAGTGCCTCCAGTGCCATTAGTTTTCAACTTAGAATTCAATTCCACTCGAAGAAAAAGTCGGCTTGTGCACGCTTTTAGCTCGAATTAGCGACTGCGGCGCAAATAAGATGCTCTCAGACTAGTTGACAATGGGAGTCAACTACTAACTACTTGTCGATGTGAATTCAAGTAAGCAA
The DNA here is from genome assembly GCA_037043405.1 of Drosophila subquinaria. Taxonomy (NCBI): domain Eukaryota; kingdom Metazoa; phylum Arthropoda; class Insecta; order Diptera; family Drosophilidae; genus Drosophila; species Drosophila subquinaria. The sequence goes on from JBAMBL010000263.1 coordinate 20,340, forward strand.
CAATTGGCAGCACGTCAGTCGGCTGCTTAGCATACCAGTTTACAACTATTTACATAGAATTGCAATCTAATTGCTGACCTTTGACGACGCTGTTGAACGAAACAACTAGCAAACCGAAAGAGCAAGACAGCAGAGCTCAGTACAGTTTTCAATCTAAACAGAAGTGTAATGTCGCAAATGCTGCAGTTGGATGCACTGGTCACAATACTGGCCTGTCTTTCCACAACGCAAAATCACCTGGACAGTCAAATGCTTTCTGGAAACAATTCGGTATGTCAGTCCTTAAAAACTTAAGTTTATACCCCATAATTAATAAGCACAAGGAGTTGATTAAGTTGATTGGTAAAAGAAAAATGTATTTAACAGGCAGTAGAAATCATCTTTGATTCTATGAAATATGTACAGTGAATAACATTAATATTCGGTTTTTTTTTTTCATTTTCAAACGTCAATAAAATGTATAAAACTAACGAAAATCAAAAATTTAAAAATGGTAGATTAAAGCTTGTTGTATTACCTTTTCAAAGAGGTATATACTAGTGACGAAAACATTTTTATGCCCCAAAATTTCTGATATCCAATTTTGTGACGAATAATATTAAGTTTTACATATAAATTATTTAAAACAAAATTTTGGCACTCGGCACATTGCGCTTCAATGTATCAATTCTTCATACCAAATGAAACTCACTCACTGTTTTGCGCAGTGCCGATTGCAAAAATTTTGTATAGTATGGCTTTTCAACTTTGATTATTGTTTGTACAAGCTAAAACAAATTGTCTGGCAACACTGGTCCCCTTTACAAACACACATGCCCAGCGCAAAAGCTATCAGCACTCTTAAGCTCTGGGTGCTAGGACACTTTGCTGCTGCTGTCCTATTCCCACTCTAAGTAAAATGTATATATTCAACTAACAGGTAATTTCCATTGCGCTGCAAGCAGTGCCTAAGAGCCCTTCGAAATACCTTTTCAACGATATATAGATCGCATCTGTAGCTTCTATCGTTTGGATGCTATGGGGGTTTCAATTTTAGCAGTTTTTAGCGATTTCCCGCTAAACTAGCGATTTTTCGAAAAAGTCGTAGAGCAAACGTTTCTAGATTTTTGAACAGGAACAAGTCCTCATTCAAACATTTAAGCTTAATTAACGATTTGATCCAAACAAACAAACAAACAAACAGACTGACTTTTCATCTCATTTTCGGAAGGCCCCTAAAAATTTCAAAATTAATTATCTTTCGAACCAGTTGTCCGATTTCGATGATCGAGGTGTCATTCGACGCGTATTTTTGATGAGAATTGTAAAAAATTCGACGAAAATTCAAAAAGGCTCCAACGGCCCCATTAGCTCCAATAATTTAAATTTTTTCCCTCCCACTTACACCTGTTTATCTCACGAAGCAGGTGAGTTTCCAAAAGTCTTAGTATGCACACTTGTAAGTTAAGTTGATACCTTTCGATCGGTGTATAACTCGACCTGATCGGACAGTCATAGCAAATCTTCCATTCTTCCTGTGTATATATGCTAGTCGCCTTCGCACCCTTCGTGCTGCTTTCGTCACTAGCGCGGACTGCCGTCCGCAGTGATATTATATATATATTAAGATATTATTTCAAATTAAATGGAGAAACTATCCAAAAGCAAAAACAAGCTCAAAATTTGCGTTACTTTAATATTCGGTTTTTTTTTATATAACTAAGGAATACCTATTATATCTAGAAAAAAAAACTAAGTCTAATATTTGGTATGATATCCATTATATTTTATGGTATCGCTTAGACGTTTTAACATATTTTGTATAATTTTTTGTATATAGTCATGGCCAATTTTAGCCCAATCTTCCTGAAGCCGTTCTTTTATCCAGGATAAGAAGGATATTGCCGTTTTTTGCACACGGTGGTCCAACTTACTCAATAAATTCACAACAGGATTTAGATCAGGCGATTGGAGCTGCGTTTCTAAGATTTTTCGACAGTTATCCAGCAACCCAGACTTGACTCTTTGGGCCTTATTCTTCGGGTCATCGTCCTGATATCACTTGAGCGTGTTGGTAATTCCCTTTTTCTCCGCCGACTGCTTCAAATTTTCCATCAACATTTTAAGGAATCGACAGCTGAACTCTTTCCTGACCACGGAAAGACCGTTTCAGCCCAAATAATTGGACGTACTACAAGAATCCAATGGGTTCAATGGCCGAGTCGCTAGGAAAAAGCCTTTGCTCATATGAGCGAAAACGATAATTAAAGAAAATTTGTCCAGGAGTACTCAAAAAAGTAACAAAGTTGGTGGGAGGTTGTGATTTTCTTAGACGAAAGCAAATTCAACCTTTTTGGTCCTTTTTGGAGTAATCCTGGACAAACTTTCCTTAAATTTCGGTTTCGCTCATCTGGGCAAAGGCTTTTTCCTAGCGACTCGGCTAGGATTCGTATAGTTCGTCCAATTTTTTGGGCTGAAACGGTCTTTCCGTGGTCAGGAAAGAGTTCAGCTGTCGATTCCTTAAAATTTTTATGGAAAATTTGAAGCAGTCGGCGGAGAAAAAGGGAATTACCAACACGCTCAAGTGATATCAGGACGATGACCCGAAGAATAAGGCCCATAAAGTCAAGTCTGGGTTGCTGGATAACTGTCCAAAAGTCTTAGAAACGCAGCTCCAATCGCCTGATCTAAATCCTGTTGAGAATTTATTGAGTAAGTTGGACCACCGTGTGCAAAATACGGCAATATCGTCCTTAACCATGTTAAAGCAACGGCTTCAGGAAGAGTGGACAAAAATCGGCCAAGAATATACCCAAAAAATTATAAAAAATATGCCAAAGCGTCTAAGCGATACCATTAAAAATAATGAGTATCATACCAGATATTAGATTAAGCTTTTTGTCTAGATAAAATAGGTTTTCATTAGTTATATAAGAAAAAACCAAATTTTTTTTAAGTAACGGAAATTTTGAGCTTTTTTTTGTTTTTGTATAATTTCTCCATTTAATTTTCAAAAATATCTTAATATATGTACCTCTATGGAAAGGTAATAAAACAAGCTTTAAGTAACCATTTTTACATTTTTGATTTTCGTTAGTTTTATACATTTTATTGACGTTTGAAAATGAAAAAAAAAAACCGAATATTAATGTTATTCACTGTATATACATATGTATGTATTTATATTATATTCGTTGCAATGTATGTAACAGGGAGAAGGAAGCATCTCCGACCCTATAAAGTATATTCTTGATCAGCATTAACAGCCGAGTCGATATAGCCATGTCCGTCTTTGTGAGCGTGTAGATTTCAGAGACTATAAGAGAGCAACCAAATTTGGCACACAGACTTCTATAAACCTCACGCAGGTCAAGTTCGTTTCAACTTTTTGCCACGCCCCCTCACGCAAAAATTTGAATCACCGATTTTTACGGGGTAACTTCACAGGGCACAGAGAGTCAAATACTCCTTTTTGTGGTGATAAATGTAAGTATTTTCTAAAACAAAAGTCTCTATTTGATTTTAGCTACAGCCTTGACTGGATATCGTTACAGTTGCAAAAAAATTAATAGCACCACAATGGGACTTTTACTTATTGATCAAAAAGTAACCAATATCGATTCGATACCGATATTTTTATCGGTATTTTTTTTTAACAACTTGCTTAGAAAAGTGCAAAAAAAAAATACCGAATAAAGTAGAAAGCGTTATATTTCGCAGAGTTTCTTTGAAGAAAAGCACTTGCTCTACAGTTTTGACTTTGATTTTATTATTTCGATTATCAAGCAAAAAAAAAAACAAAAATAATGCATACACTGCACTGCAAAGAGCGCGAGATCATAAAGAAATTGATATTGGATGGAAAATTCAATTGAGAAGTTGACCGATTGGTAGGTTGCTCAAATAAGATTATTCGAAACGCCATAAGCACATAAGAGCAAGAAGTATGCTTTCAAGGCTGCAACTAAGCTAGAAACTGACTTGAATAACCCTACGACCGTGCAAATGTCTCAGATAGCATAATTTAAAAGCCTGCAGTCCAAAAAAGGTTCCTCTTATAGGTGAAAAGTATATTGCAAGCCGCATAAAAATGGCAAAGGAACATCTAAACAAGCCGGCCAAGAAATCGAGAAATATTTAATGGACAGATGAGAGCAAATTTGTACAGTATGTTTGGTGGAAAAGGCTCTCGATCGTTCGTCATGCGTCCTAAAAACTCATAATATAATCCCCAGTACACCGTAAAAACCATTAAACATGGAAAGTCAAGCGTAATGGTGGTGGCTTGTTTTTCTTGTTATGGTTTATGTCCAATACATTGAATCATATATCTATATCTATATATATAAAACTCTTTGTCCTGACTGACTGACTCACTGACTGACTGACTGACTCACTGACTGAGAATCAACGTGTAGCCCAAACGGTAAAAGATAGAAAGCTGAAATTTGCACACAACATAGATGAAAACAAAGATGAAATGCGAAATTCGACCTCTAAGTGGATTAATCGTGGTCAAAGGACACGGAATTGCTTAGTATGAAAAACTTTTTTGTTTCTTAAGATATCTCTACCAAACTCACAGATTGTATGTTAAGGACTGTTTCTTACATTCTGACCAAATTTGGTCAAAGTCGGGTGACAATATCATATAGTTGCCATAGGAACAATCGGATGCAAAATAACCTGAAGTATGAACAACTTTTTTGTTTCTTAAGATATTTCAACCAAATTCACAGAAAATATGTTTGGGGCTGTCTTTAACATTCTGGCCAAATTTGGTCAAAGTCGGGTTACTATATCATATAGCTGCCATAGGAACAATCAGATGCAAAATAACCTTTAGTATGTAGAACTTTTTTGTTTCTTAAGATATCTTAACCAAACTCACAGATTATATGTTTGGGGCTGTCTTTAACATTCTGACCAAATTTGGTCAAAGTCGGGTTACTATATCATATAGCTGTCATAGGAACAATCGGATGCAAAATAACCTTTAGTATGAAAAACTTTTTTGTTTCTTAAGATATCTCAACCAAACTCACAAATTATTTGTTTGGGGCTATCTCTAACATTCTTACCAAATTTGGTCAAAGTCGGATGACTATATCATATAGCTGCCATAGCATCAATCGGATGCAAGTTAACCTTTAGAATCAAAAACTCTTTTGTTGTATGAGATATTCTTAGAAAACTCACACATTAACTCTTCTTGCTAAATTTTGAATTTTCCTCAAGTTTAGCTTTTTCCCGCCAAATTTAGCCTTTTCCCGCCAAATCTGGATTTTTCCCGCCAAATCACTAAATCTGACTTTTAGCCAAAGCAAGAAGAAACATTGAAGCCGCAGACAGCGGAAGTTGAATATTTCCGTTTTTTTACAAAAAATGCTATATTATATAAATTTGTTAAAGCGGACTACTAAGGACCTTCTTTTCAATTTTGCGAGCAGGGGACGGATCCCCTTATATTGTATTAATTTGTTAAACCGGATAACTAAAGAAGTTCTATTAAATTTTTGCGAGCGAAGCGAGCTTCGGGTTGGCGAGCGAAGCGAGCAGCTTAAGTTTGTTAAGCTGGACAACAAAAGACCTTCTTTTCAATTGTGCGAGCGAAGCGAGCGGGGGTTGGCGAGCGAAGCGAGCAGGGGGCGGAGCCCCCTAGTTGAATCATAAAACTTAATGCGGCATCATCAAGCCTTCGGTTCGAAGCGATGCGAGCAAGGGGCGGAGCCCCCTTGTTTTTATCGTAACTGTGAATTGAATTTTGGGAGAGACAATACTATTTTTGTGCACGGATTTGTATACATATAAGGCAAATTCATTTTTACTACGCGATTTGCTTAGTGACGGATATGAAACGAAAGGGCAAAAACAATATTATAGATGCAACATTTTACAAAACTAGTTAATAAATGTTAGCAACTTTTGAACACATAAAACTCATAGCGGCTTGGACAATTAACATTATCTAAATATACACTTGTATGTGCAAAGTAAACTACGAGCTCAGACGTTTTCAGTGACACTTTCAACTTACTGATTGTGTATTTGAAACTACTCTTGCTCTTGCTGTTTAAGTATAATATTTTAAGGATCTAATGGTAGTTTTCTACATATTCAATACAGACTACAGAGAGCTGTCCATTGTCAGCGTTCAGTGGCCTAACCTCACGAATTCAGGGGCTTTCCGTAGAAATTGCCAACTTCAAGGAACAAATTGGTAGATTGCAGGAACAACTGGTGGATCTTCGGCGCTCGGGTACATCGCGAATTTTCACATCGCCTGTAGCGCCCAGGGGCTTTAGCTCGAGAATGTATGTAATTGAAGTAAGACCGCAAATTAAGCAACACTAATCTCTCAATACGTTATTGCAGTCTTGATGTCGAGCCACGGTTGGTGATGACTGCGGCGTCACCATCGGCCGCTAACGTGCAAAGTGAAGTTGGATTAGAGGTCGCGGCAAGTGAACCCAGCACACCACACAACTGCCTAAAACAGCAGCATGGAGTGGTGCGAATTCGTCCACGTGCTAATAAGGAGCCGTTCTTTGTATTCTGTGATCAAAAAACCCGTGGCGGTGGCTGGACTGTAGTGGCCAATCGTTATGATGGCACCGAGGACTTCAACCGTAAATGGGTCGACTACAAGATTGGTTTTGGACCATTGACAGCGGAGTTCTTTATGGGACTGGAAAAGTTGCATCAGATCAGCAGTAGTGAAGACTATGAATTGCTTGTGCAGTTAGAGAATCGCAAGCAGGAGCTACGCTATGCATCCTATGATCATTTCAGTGTAGGCGGAGAATCTGAGCAGTATCGTCTGAATGTTTTGGGCAAATACCAAGGCGATGCTTCCGACGCCCTGCGCCAACACACGGGCAAAAAATTTACCACATTTGACAAAAACAACGATGAGAGTGAGGTAAACTGTGCAGCTGCTCAATCTGCTGCATTCTGGTATGCCAGCTCCTGTACTTTGAGGTTAGTTGAATCGCTTAATATATTAAGCACCAATTCCAGCTCCATATTTATGTATTTAATTCCGCAGTAATCCATTCGGCCTTTATCAGCGTTTGCTCGAGCGTGATGTTGATGGGTTCAAGGGCATATTGTGGCGCGGTTTTCTTGATGGTCCCAAAGGTTCTTTAAAACGTATGCAAATGCTGATTCGACCTCGCACTAAAAGCAATACCTCGGTGAAATGAGTATATGTGCATTCACATTTTTGAACACAATTTTATTAAGAACAAAAATAATAGATTGCATTTTTTTTTATTTATGTACTAATTTTAAATACTAACGCAAACTTAAAATTTTATTTTCAATAAAATTGATGGAATAAAATATATAAAACTACAAACTTAACTTTTGGGCGGCGGCAGCTAAGCCGTCGAATTTGTCGGCGGCGGCGGCGTATGCAGTTATTAAATAAAATTTTCCTTTTTAAATTTAAGAAAATACCACTGAACATTTTTTATAATTTAAAAAAAAAAAAAGTTATTCAAAATCAATTCAGTCATTTTTCACTGACTTGACTTACACTTGTAATTTTATAAAAAAATTAAATGATTTAAAAAAAAAAATATGTTTTTCAAAATTTGTTTGTTTTCTGTTTTATAAAATTGTATTAAAAGCTAGGACGCCGTCGCGCCTATTTTTCCGTGATTCGGCGGCGACGCGTCAAAAAGACCAAAAATCGGCGGCGGCGCACAGTGGGGCCATTGCTCATTTTACGTTGCAAAAATCGTAACTTTTAAACTAAATGAGATAATCGAATAATTTTAATGGCATATGTTAGATAACTCTTCAACCTATGAAATTAGCATTTAAAAAGGTGCCACGCCCCCTTATTACTTACTTACGGGCTATCAAAGTTGAAATTTGTGAAATTTGTGAAAAAAATAAATATTTTTTAAAATTTTTGATTTTTTTTGTTTTATTTTTAAGGTTTTTATATTTAAAAATTACTTTCAAAAAATTTGAAAACAATTTTTTTTTTCAAAATTTTTTTTTTTGTTTTCCGGAGTGAATTATCAGAATTTCATATGTCGACCTAATTCCTATGACATCTATATGATATAGTAGTCCGATTTCAACCAATCTGACATATTATGAAGCTGCGATAGTCTTCTACATCCAGACCAAATTTGATTCAAATCGGACCACTATATTATATAGCTGCCATAGCAACAATCGGTCGAACTTTGTAATTGCGGGGGTGTTTTTATTGTGAGGTTGCATTAGTTTTTTCAACTTAACGTAAGGTGATGGATCCAGATGGGTATAAAACCATATATATTTATTTTAAGAAATGAATGCTGAAGCGTTTTTAAGTGATTTTATCCCGGGAAAGTCCTGGAATCAAGAGTTATCGTCTAGCAAAATTGAAAAACTGTCAAAGTCTAGTGTTTTTCAGGGCCGCAGGCCGAACAACTTGTCAAAAATCATTTCTTTGGGGTAAGCGTTAGAAAAAAGTAATAAAAGCATTCGGTAGAGAATTCTTTAAAGATTGAAAATCCAAAAAGGATTTTTGGATCAAGTAAAATTTGTGGGTAGTACAACCTTTTAAAGTTTACCTATTTAAATTTAAAAAACACAAGATTTTGAAAATTTTTCAACTTTGGTAGACGATAACTTTCGATTCCAGGACTTTCCCGGGATAAAATCACTTTATCAGCATTCATTTCTTTAAATAAATATATATGGTTTTATACCCGTCCGGATCCATCCCTTTACGTTAAGTTGAAAAAACTAATGCAACCTCACAATAAAAACACCCCCGCAATTACAAAGTTCGACCGATTGTTGCTATGGCACCTATATATAATATAGTGGTCCGATTTGAATCAAATTTGGTCTGGATGTAGAAGACTATCGCAGCTTCATAATGTCAGATTGGTTGAAATCGGACTACTATATCATATAGATGTCATAGGAATTAGGTCGACATATGAAATTCTGATAATTCACTCCGGAAAACAAAAAAAAATGTTTGAAAAAAAAAAATGGTTTTCAAATTTTTTGAAAGTAATTTTTAAATATAAAAACCTTAAAAATAAAACAAAAAAAATCAAAAATTTTAAAAAGTATTTATTTTTAGGTGCCATAAAATTTATTTTTTTCACAAATTTCAACTTTGATAGCCCGTAAGTAAGTAATAAGGGAGCGTGGCACCTTTTTTAAATGCTAATTTCATAGGTTGAAGAGTTATCTATCATATGGCATTAAAATTATTCGATTATCTCATTTGGTTTAAAAGTTACGATATTTGCAACGTAAAATGAGCAATGGCGTGGCGCTGTGCGGCGTGGCGCGGCAACATGGATTAATTGGCAACGCCAGTTGAACCAGCCGATCACGAAGAACCAACGCAGCGGAGAATCTCGTTCGTTCATATAGTTCTAAGGAACAACGCACTGGAGCGTGATCGTTCACCTAGTACCAAAGGTGAACAATGTAAAGCCGGCAAGCGTCACTCTTTCTGACGGGCTCAAAGCGAGCAGACGTGTTTTTTTCAACACAAAAACAACAAAGTCAAGGAAAACAGCAACAGTAACCACGTGTGCAACAACAGCTACTACGCGTGCAACAGTATCCACAAGTTCGTGTACAAAAGCATCAACAAAACCAACAAGACAGTGCAGTGTGTGTGTGCGCGTGGGCTTTTCATCCGGCAACCTCCCTCATTTTGTTCACGGCGGCCAGCCGGCAGCGGCGACGATTCATCAAGAAAGCTTCGTTACAACTTATTATTCATAGCTTTCGTTTGTCAAAGTTTTTATCAAACTTTAAAAATGATTCTTACCCCTGCACATTAGGTACCGCTATAAAACACCGTTAATATCAACCGCTATCTGATAACATCTCGCTGAAGAGTCAAAATTTTTACAAATCAAAAATTGCATTGACTTTGACATCGAGCAAAATAGGTGTAAATCCTTGATTTCAGTGCTTAAAATTTAAAAGTTTTAAAAATGAATAAGTGTCCAGTCGGTTTAAACGCATTTTGTTATGTGCATGGAAAATTCACGAGCCTGCGGAGCAGACGTAAAATATCATCAGGAACTGCCGCTTTTTACGAGGAGTACTATAATTTGCCCGTAATAAGAGAAGTGGATTGGGTACCACATAGCATTTGCACAAGGCCATAGTACTGATAACTGCTATGCACGCGTGAACAAATTTACGAAGCTGAACAAATGCGGCATGACTTATAAAATCGTTCAATCTGCTCAGTTACCAGTACCTCATTCAGAAAATATTCCGATTCCGATTTATCCAAGTCCAACTGATAAATATATTCCACCAATTTTACCGAACTTGAAGAGATATTCTCGTTGTATGAGCCGTCTGAAGTGGAAAATTCTTGCCGCCACATTGAGATATCGCAAGCTCGTTTAAATACAATGGTTTGACAACTTAAGTTATCGCAAAGGCAAACAATTTGTTTGGCACATCGAATGTGAATTCGATCGGTTAATATATTGTCGAAGAATGTAGAGGTTAATGGATACCGTAAAAGACAAGAGGAGCTTCTGGATTATTTTAAAGTGAATGGCGACAGTACTTTTGCAAAGATATCCCCCGTTTAATGCAACGTATGAATTGCGAATACAAAATAGAGCAATGGCGTTTATTTATTGATGATTCAAGGAATAGTTTGAAAGCAGTATAACTGTATATAGATAATACAAAAAATCCAGTTCCAATCGCCATAAGCTCAAGGGAAACGTACGATTCCATGACAGCAATTCTGGATAGTGTACAGTACATGAAGCATCAATGGAAAATATGTGCCGATTTAAAATTCGTTGCTTTGCGTACTGGCTTACAGACAGGATATACAAAGAATATGTGTTCATTTGCCATTGGGACACCAGATACCGAGGAAACCAGTTCCAAAAGAGATTGAATGCTTCGTTCGGAGTACAAAATAAATGCTACTAACATAAAACATGTACCACTTGTACCAACCTAAAAAATTTGATTGCTTAAGTCATTAAGTCATTAACAACTGCTTGGGAGTGCATCGGTCAAATAATTGGCAGACCTATGTTGAAAATATGCTGACATCTTTTGAAGAGATAGGGGTCAACATGTCCTCAAAGATTCATTTTTTACACCACCATGAGGACCATTTTGGACAGAAAGCTCCGACAGAGTCAGATGAACATGGAGAAAGATTTCACTAGGTTGCGGCTCCATTAGAGGATTGGTATATTGGTAAAAAGCTCGACTCATTGCTTGCTTGAGTTTGGTCATGTCATGTCATGAAGTGGCCCCTTTATTCAAGCACATCACACAGATGATCAATTGGATTAATGCCTGGTGGTCTGGAGTAGAGATGGGCGCGGGCCTCATTTTTCAGGCCCTGCCCTAGCCCGAAATTCCCGATGGAGAAACGACCAAGCCCGCCCGATATATTTTTTGTGAAGCCCAAACCCACCCGGCCCGGCCCGAAACATTAAAAAAAAAAAACAAAAAAAAACAATTTTTTATTTAATTCAAATTTGTATTTAAAAATAAAATCTTCTCCAAATTGGAACTTAGCAACTTAGTTCTTTTTTCGCCAAAATAAAAAACAAAACTTTTCAATATGTGGATTATACCTTTTCACTACTGGCAGACCTTGTTGGGATAGCAAATATTCTGCGTGCTAGAGTTTTTAATAATGTTTAATCATTGGCGTTTTTTCAAAACTCTGGCATGGACTCACCTGGCTCAGCAGAATATGCTAAATACTTCTCAATTTTTAGGTCTATCTTGTTCTTTTCAACTAAACATTTTTAAAGCAATTTGAATCTAAAAATTGAGAAAATTGAGTTATGAGGGGCAAGAAAACTGTCGGTGTCGTGTGAACATACAAAATTTTAAAGCGTCGGTGAAAAGCTTCGATGGAAATAGAACACGTTCTATTCCATTAGTTTTTTTCGTCGGTCGGTTTACAACAATACTTTAACATTGCACTTTTATGGTATTTTGTTTTGTGCTTTTCGGCAAATATAAAGTGTGCTCCAACTAAAATTGTGTCGAGTGTGACCAGCTTCCGTGAAAAACAAAAACCGATGGGATTTTGGTGTAAGCACCGATGCGAATTGTGTGAATGAGTGAATTCACCGTCGGTGGAAAAGTGTCGGTAAGAGTTTTGGATAACTTACTGTTAAGTAGACTTTGCTTAAAATACTGTAGTTTTTTGGATGAGTCCATTTGTTTTTTTACTTCTTGTACTGGATCTTTATCTAAAACATCATCCATAACTAGGTTAAGATTGTGGAAAGCACAGGAAAGTCGATTGTGTTGAGCAAATGCAGCAACAACATTTGCTCCATTGTCAGTTACAAACACTGACCCTTGCATTTGGTCTTGAGCCTCAAAGTCAAGCAGAATATTTTTGATATTATTTTATATATTATCTCCTGTTTTCGTGTCATCTGTGAATTGCCGAACTCCAAGTAGTGCTAACTTTAAGCGGAAGTCTTCATCAATGTAGTGGGCCCATAAATGGGACTTGTGCACCTACCACAGATTCCTGTACTGCCAACTTAAATTTTTCATACTCTTCCGTCATACCATATGTTGTCAACGATTGGAGCTACCCTCACCTATAAATCAAAAAATAATCAGTTGCTCTGCATACTAACATTACCAAGCGGTGGGCACTAAATATGAGCTCGGGAGCAATACAACAACAATAACCCTATTCGAGTCATATTTACAAGCGTCTTTGCTACGTTATTGTCGTTGATTTTAATAGCTGTTAGTTGTTGTTGTTGTTTTATATGACGAGCATGAAATGCCTCAACTCGAGCTGAGCTAAGTCGTTGTTGCTATTTTGCTCTCGAGTCTTTTGTGCGACTTTATGTCGCCGAATGGGCAGAAATAAAGTTGGGAGCTGTCGCATAGCTCCCGGGGCCTATGAGTGCCCGCCCCTGACTTAGGCTATGGCTAAGAGTTTTATAAAATTCCTGTGTGCTGCATTGCTGTGTATGTTCAATGAATCCATTACGCGATTTGCTCTTTTGAATCACGAAGTTTCTGGCAGAAATGACTCGTAAGCGACATGTTCGATATGAGCAGAATTCCCAAGTACTTGTACTCTTTGACAGCGTCTCCATCTAAATTCCATTTTCCCAATCTAATAACGGACTTCGCTTTAGCTCTTAAGATCCGGCACGTTTCCGCTTTTGTGACCGGGCTATAAGCCCATCCATTATTTTCTGCATTAAAACACGAACAGGACCACTCTAAAATATATATTTTATATTGAACCATACATAAAGTTTTTCGATTTAAAAACATAAATTATAAACCATGATCATAAGGTAGATTCCTCTAAGAACCACAGTTTTTAGGAAAATAAATTTATCGACTTAAATAATCAATTAATTACAAAATTGTTATATTATTTGATTCACCGAGCCTTCCCCAAAATTCTGGAGTTTTGCAGTCTTTTTCTTAAGACATTGGTAATTTCGCATATTTCATAAATATCGTTACTTTAAAAAAATAAATAGACTTGTTCCATAACTACACCAGATTTAAATTGTCCGCATCCTCGGTGGTTGTTGTTGGTTGTCTCGTAGTTGTCGGTTCGTCAGAGCCCTTGACTACCAAGGCATCGCCAAACACAGGTTTAAAGAACAGAACGAAACGAGAGTATCGACGTGCAGAATTCTTGAAGAAATTAAAGATATATTTGGATATTTAGATATTTAGATATATTTGGAAAAAATGTTGAATGGAAATAATTAATTTTCAATTAAAGGGAAGAAGAGATATCCATGTGGCAAAAACTTCAAATTGTTGAAAATATTTAAAGCATGCTAGCTTGTGTTGAGCTTTATGCAATATATTTGAATAATACAAATGACGTGAGAGATATGGTTAGAGCTAGGAGCACCAAATTCGAGTTCTAGCCTCGAGGTGTGCAGGACATTTTATAGATATCTAGTTCCGTTTGATGGATTGATCTTATGCATCCTAACCGAAATTAGCTTAAATGGCCAAATATTAAGCTTTTGCCATCAAAATTTGGCATATCCCTGCGTTTTACGATACAAATTTGGCATTGGATATTCCAGCTAAATCTGACGCTTTCCTAAAGTCCAATTGCACAGAACATTTTAAAACAGCGGAAAGTGGGAATTCTTTTTTTTAGGTTTTTACAAAAAGTGTTGTGTTACAGAAATTTGTTATTCAGTAAAAGTTCGATCGGCTCGAGGGTACAGTCGAGTTGACTTGACTGTAGAATGCCCTGTGCCCAGGCATTCCGATAGCCTAGTATAGTACGTATGACATTTATATGATTAAGTGAACCAAATTTGATCAAGATGTATAAGACCATAGAAAATTCCCAATCTCTAGATTCTAGAGTTTTGCACATCTGAAAGTATTGTCCCTCATAATATTTTCCAAAAAATTACTTACCATTATTAAGCGGCTAAACGCTTGGGAAACTTGTGTGACCGTTCGGAAGGTTTTGGTGAACAACTCATCGGGAAGCTCAAACGAGACGTTACTCCGATCCAGTTCCGCTGCATCGGTAAAATCTTTACCCCCGGCTCGTGCGTTACGCTTTGTCTATCGAGAGGCAGGTGAGTAAGATAAATGCAAAAAAAAAAAGAAAAGAAAAAGAGAACATGTATCGTGAGTAAGTTAGTTTGTAACAACATAAGAGAAACTGTCCTCAGACTCCAAAACCCTATTGAAAATTCGGGAATCAGTATTCATTTTGATTTTCTTTTATTTTATAATGATTTAATAATACGTATATAAAAAAAATTTCATTCGATTAAATAATCGTTTTATGGTCGTAAGCTTTATAGATACATGTGCCAATATTTACAAAAATGATACAAGTCGGAGAATAATATTAAACTTAACTATTACCCTGACTACTAACAACATTAACAACAAATTCATTTACAGTTAATATTTCAAAGAATCGTGCGAGCATCAGAGGGAAACAGATAACTGTTCATTCATTCCTCAAGAGAGTGTGAGTAAAACTATGGAACCAAATCCAATTTAGTCAAAACAATTGAGCCTCTCAGCCTGTTGACCAAGTCAGCTTAATAGCCCGCTTCATCAGAGTCCGGTGCTGGCGTTGTGACACCAGAGATGCCGTTCACGCCACCCGATGAACCCTGCAGTATTGGTCCCGAGAAGCTCAAGAACTTGGACACCACATTGCCCAGACCGGCATTGGCATTTCCATTGCCTGACGAGGATCCACTGAAAGCCGTTATGGTGGTCAGTACACCAGTGGTCAGGTCATTGGCAATATTGCCAATCGAGCGAATTTTCGGAGAGACGACTGCAGTAATCAGAGTCTGGAAGTCCTTAATTGGCACTGGCGCCTCAATATCCCATTGCTTATTTTTCTCAATATTGGAGCGATCCAGCTGTTCAATCACGCGTGTCTTTGTGTCCAGAAAGTTGTCGATCTTCTGCAATTTAATTTAGGTAGTCAAAGAATAGATCACTCAAGTTATTATTGTTTTCACTACTTACACCAAACACAAATCCGAGAACAGCATTTTTTGCTTTAAATGTTGCATCGGGCAGTTTTCTTTTGTTGCGTTCCAGATCAGCGCCGACTACCGCCTGGAATAGAAAATCGAAAAGAGAACACAAAGAAATTGGCATGATGACAATCGATACATGCGATTCTGCAAATTTGCAGACACTAGTTTTCTTTACAGTTACAGTTACAGTTGCAGAAATCTGTAGAAAAGAACCACAATTTTGACAACAAGATCACTTAATAGCGCCCATAAATCAGTCGACTGATTTAATTGCTCGATACCAACCGAATTAAATAAACAAAAACAATTTACATAAATAAAGTGACGGGATCAAATTATTTGAAGCTCGAACTTTGAGACCGGTTAGACTTGACCCAATTACTAGTTTGTTGGTGCATGAATATCAATCCAAATGCATATGTATACATAAATAATTATATATGTACACACACGCACACTAGAATTCTCAACAGTCCAAAGCAGATCAAACAACTTAAGCCAAGCCAAAGATATAAAAGCATCTAGTATATCTTTGAAGGCGAACCAACACTTCGACATTCAAGTTAGTCGCATATGTATCTATTATCGTCTATGCTCAAAATGCACAGCGTCATTTCCATACAAAAAACCAATCAAAATTAAAAACTCTTTTGCAATTATCGTTTCTCGAATGTGACCCCACTCGCGAAGTGAATTTTATGATTTTGAAATATGTATATTCCATGAGCACAGCACAATAGCTCTGCTTTGTTAGCCCCGTATCCTAAGCGAGCAACGGGCTTTTAAGATTAAGGAAATGTAGACAAGTAGGCAGAAGGAGGCATCTTTGACCCTAAAAAGTATGTACATATTCTTAATCAGAATTAAAAGCCACAAGAGCTGGGGCTTTTGAATCGATGACAATACTTACTGTTTTAAAATTAAATTAAAACTTCAGTAATCGGGGAAGTTATTCAATATACAATTTGACGCAGCGTCCGCTCAAGGGAAGAAAAGAAAACTGGTGCTACATTGTACATATGGGCATTTCGACCAAGTCGGACGTGACCATCGAACGCATTCAAAGTAAAAACAACAAGGGCTCCGTCCCCTGCTCGCTTTACTCGCATACCACCAGCTCGCTTCGCTCGCGGGGAGATGCCACTGCAATTCAGTGTACTCGACTGTAAGATATCCTATGCCCAGGCACTCCGAAAGCTCAATTCGCCGTTAGGCACACCAAAGGTTTAATGCCCTTGTTTTCGACTAATTTTTCGTATGACATCTATACGATTTAGTGAATCGAATTGAACCAAGTTTGATCGGGATGTATAAGACAATGGAAAATTCCCAATCTGTAAGTTTGGTTGCATTAGCTCCCGAAGCTCCGAAGCATCACAAATGTTCATACTACATCTTTATTTTCGAGCAATCTTTTCTATGGCAGGTATGTAATGTATGACATAATACCATTCCAGATGCATATTCTGTAAGATTGATTGAGATATCCCAAAAATCAAAAAAATACTTCCTATGGCAACTATGAATATAGTTGTTTTCGTAGGGAAATTGGAAGATACAACGCATAATTTTCTTTTAATGGCATAGCATAAATTTCTTTGAAAATCATCGAAAAATTTAAAACTGATATTTCCTGACGGAACGCTTATATGAATATTGAAAACGTCCCTAAGTATATAATAACAAGAGAGTCGCTCTAGACGAGTTGCTCTACCATGAGAAAATCTTCACACAGGCCCTGTACATGTACTGTTACGTAGCAGTTGCCAACATTTTCAGTAAGATTGAGAAAAATTCTAGTTTAATAATATGCAATAATTGCACATTTTTGTGTAAAAGTTGAAAATTATGTACATAATTTTGTGGTAGAGCGCAGTTCAACTTTAAAATCAATTAGCTGCTAAACTATTAAAGATATCAACGAAAATAAAATATTTGGTCAGGCCATATGAAACAAAAAAGAAAACTCCCAATCTGTAATTTTGTTCAGATATCTCCAGAAACAACCAAAACGTTCATACTAAATTATAATTTTCTTTAAATCGATCCGAAATTTGGTCAGTATATATCAGATGCAATGGAAAATTCACAATCTCTACGTTTAGTTAAGATATCATAAATAACAAAAAAAATTTTATACCAAAGGTTGATTTTCACGCTATTGTTCCTAAATCATATACTCGACTGGCCTGAGAGGGGCGTGGCATCTAGGAACCTACATACCAAATTTGAAGTCTCCAGCTCTTAAAGTATTTGAGAGCAAAGCGCTTTTACAGACGGAGAGAGTTAATTTGACTCGGCTTTTTATATTGATCAAGAGTATGTATCCTTTACTAGGGGGCTCCACCTCCTGCTCGCTACGCTCGCCAACCGCCGACTTGCTTCGCTCGCAGAGTTGAAAGGATATTTTTTAGTTGTACGGCTTAACAAATTTATTTAATATAACATTCTTTGTAAAAAAAATAAATATTTAAGTTCCGTTGTCCACTGCTAAAAGTCAGATCTAGTTTTTTGGCAGTAAAAAAGCTACATTTGGCGGTAAAAACTAAATTTCCCATGGCAGCTATATGATATAGTAATCCAAATTTGGTCAGAATGTAAGAGATAGTCCCAAACATACAATCTGTGGGTCGAATTTCGCAAAACGCCTTCTTATTGCACATTACATCATCTATGTATGTGAATGTTTCATCTTTCTACGCTTAGCCGTTTGGCCTACACGTTGATTCTCAGTCAGTCAGTCAGTCATATATATGTATATAGATTTAGATATCAACACCATTTTAAAGCAGTTCTTTTCAGAATTCTTTCTATGTCAGTTTAAATATTTCACAGTTATTCTATTTCTGTAGATAGCCCTAAAAACTAAAAAAAAACCTAAGATATTAGTGAAGTAACTTAATCTAATGTCGCATAATCTTCTTCTAAAATTTAAGACACGTCAATAGCTAATTATGTTTATTTTAAGTTTAATGGGTTTGATCACACCTAAAAATTATGTTTTGAGGTGAATTATAAAAATGATCCCTCGTACGATTGAACAGTGAGAATCGACTAGATTGACTCGGCTTTTGAAATTGATCAAGAATAGATATACTTTTAGTGGTCTATCACGCCATCTTTTTTTGCTTATTTCTATTGAGCGCAGAGCTTAAAAAAACAAAAGAAAAATTTTCTTTATCTCAAAGAGTTATGCGCATACGATTATACTTTGCTAGTAAATTTACAATTCTATAAAGCGGAAAACTAATTTTAAGCACCAGGCTATACTCAATGAAATGAAATATGTAAAGCATCCAGCAAAAACATTAGGGAAAAGCAACCAATCAGATGCAACGAAAATGCAAAACTTCATAACAAACGACTTAATTTGAAAGATTGTGAGAGCTATTCCGGATTAGTTGGTCACAACATTGTTCTCCACTATGTGTGTGTGTGTGAGTGTGTACGTATTTGGGTGTGAGTGTGTGTGTGTGTGTGCGTATCTGTGTTTTGCGTCTGCTGTTAAATGTTGAAATGTTGACATAGGTCGTTAACAAGTTTCGTAGTCTGAGCGATCGTTTTCATCTCAAGGTCGTAACTTTGAATTGGTGGATGGTTATTGAATATTCAATTTTTGTATTTTTTTTATTTTATATAAATTAAGGCATCCACTGTTTCCATCTGAACGGTCTTTATACGCTTGGTTCACTATACTTTGGTAATAGCGGAACATAAAGCGAGCGGGAAACGCTACAGTCGAGCGCACTTGATAGTAAGATGCCCTGGGTCCAGGCACTTATAATAGATACCCTATATGTATGTATTTGCATACACAAACAAGCACAACAGTAGCTGTGATATCACAGCCGATTTGCAAGTCGAAGAGTTGATGCCCTTGCAGAGCTCTGCATTAAATATTCCATTTCTTTGACAGCTACTATATGTTATGATGTAGTGACCTGATTTGAGACACATTTTATTGGGATATAAACGACAAGGAAAAAATTCCCAAATGGCCTAAAATATTTTCAGAAGACAAAATGTTTTCATTCTAAGCCATTTTCTTTTCAGTGGTCCAATCCAAAACTAAAAATAAACTTGATTTGCTTTTGATAATCTAATTTGAAGTCTGTAGCTCAGGTAGTCTCTGAGATCTGGCTAAATCGACTGATCATCAATATTGTTTTTGGGGTCTGTCACGCATCCTTCAGCCTGTTACATATATACGTTTCACAAAATCATTGCACACTTTTATGCCCATTTTGAATGGGCTGAGGGTATACAAAGTACTAACTAAGTAGCATCAGTGGACCACAAAATTGGCGAGTGCTCAAACACAATAACAACGAAACTAAAAAAACAAAAGGTGCCAGAGGCAACAGTTGGTAAGTAACTATAGTTAGGGTATGGGGGCGTAAGGGGGCGTAGAGCTCAAAACTAGTTTGTAACTCTAATGGCACGATGAGCACGCGCTACTAACACCTGCCTGTGGGTTTGGAGTTGGCTTCCTGCTAGTTGTTAGTTGCAATTTTTGGAATATTGATTGCATTTTTTTTTGTTTTTTGTTTTTTTGGTTGGTTGTCGTCTATACTGTACCTCTGCATTTATAGGGTTCAGCTCGGCGGGTTCGCTGCTTTTTTCCAGCGCGATCGTCGGTTCTGCTGGTGCCGAAAGCGTCAGCTGTGTCGTGGCTAATACCAACAGCATCATTATGCAACCCGTAGTAAACTGCATCTTTATTGTGGATCGCCTCGTCTCATCTGTTAGCAAAAAACAAAAAAAATAAAAATTATAATAATAACAGAAACGATGAAGATTGTCAATCTATGTACATATATAAACAATGTGACCTTCGCTTGGTAGGCTGCCCAATAAAAATATAAAAAACACGCACCAATTAAATTTTGTATGTAAAGAGTAAGACCAATCGCCTCTTGGTATGCGCAACTAACAGTAACACAATCAAAAAAAATGGACTTAGGGTATAACAAAATAGCTACTATTACATTTACCAACTACTACAACACAAGTAAAATTTTTGAAACAGCTGCCGCAGGTATGCGATACTAGCACGTTCACTAACTTTAAGCAAATGACTGCAGACGAAAGTTACTTCAATGATTTAGCAGTGGCCAAAAATCAGCGGCTACATGTACAAAGCGCAGTCGTCGAGCTTTTGCAGTCGACGTCAATGTTTGCGTAGCGCTCGTTTGTCCACCAGCCAAAAAAAAAAAAAAAGAATACAAGCAACAGACAAATACATACACAAGACAATGCGTATGTATGCAATCATTCGAATGCATGTATGCATAAATGTTTGTACATACATACCTGTACGTACGTGAATATACAAAATGGAAGACTGACAAAACCAAGTTGAATTTTATTACGCGAGCGCTCATTTAGCCACCAATGTTCAAAGCAACATCGCCATCAGTATGCAAGGCAGCGACAGCGACAGCGGCAGCGTCAACTTGAGCGTCAATTTGAGCGTCAGCGCTAATGTTGACGCTGCAGCGCAGTAGCGCTGGCGTTGACGCCAACTTCTGCGTTTATGCTGCTGGCCGCGGATTAAGACTGTAAACACGTTTTGAGCGAAAAATTCAATAAAACCGCTCAGTAAACTGCAAAAGTAATGGTGCCAGCGAGCAACAGAAACAACAATAATATCGCCAACACTTGTGGCTGGTATTGTTGTTGTTGTTGTTGTTGGTGTAATTGTAATTGTAATTGTAAAAGTGTTTCTGCAATGCTCTTTTAATTTCTACTTTTGATTTTCAATTAAAATTTAAGTTAGTCATAGATTGCATATGCTTAAATTTATACCCTGTTACAGACCATGCATAACAAATCGGCTGAAAAATTCAATCAACAAACTTTTTAAAAAATTTAATTTGTATCATAAGATAACTTCCTTTAAGTTTGACACATTTCCTCTCTTCTGCAACATTTGGACACCTTTCTTGTAAAACTGGCCCCAAAACGTCTGTTTCGACGATCTTCTGTTTGTTTGAGCTAAATCTCTTTGCTGCCCGTTTTTTTAAGGTCTGTGAACAGAAGAAAGTCAGTTGGAGTCAAGCCTGGTGTATGGTGTATGCGGAAGCAATTTCAAGTGTAATTCGTGCAATTTCACCACGGTAAAGAACGACTTGCCGAAACAGCGCTTTCTTCCTTGTCACTTGGGGCTGTTGTATTTTTCTTTTCTGTTTGCTATTTCATCCTATAAACCAAGTTGGTCCTCATAGCGATTACTATTGATGATCTGACCTTTGACCATTAACCCGTTGCTTTTGAGCCAACACACTGTGGGAAAAAAGTCTGAAGTTTTGGCATAGGGACAAACTTTCTGCTATTCGGAATCTTGAACAAATTTTTAATTTTCTAAATCTGAAACAAAATCAGTTGTGAACATTTTTAGACCCCGTACTTAAAAAAAGACAGTGGTCTCTTACCTCTGTCTAAAAAAATGTCCGTAACAGGCAGAAAGAGGCGTGGCAGACCATAGGATACATATTTTTGATCAGCATCAACAGCCGAGTCGATGTAGCCATGTCCGTCTGTAAGAGCGCCTAGATCTCAGAGACTATAAGAGCTAGAGACTCCAAATTTGGTATCTAGGTTCGTCTATATTGCAAGCAGATCAAGTTTGTATTAGAATTTGGATTTAGCCACTTAATTGTACAGCTGCTATACTAACTTTCAGTCGAAAATCAAGTCTTAGTATGAAAAACTTCATTGTTCCTTGAGATATTTGAACCGCTCACCTTTCAAGTTTTTTTCTAAAGTACATACATAGGTATGAAGCTACAGGTAAAATAAGTTTTTTTACCCCACATTTTGTCGGTTTTAGAGAAAACTCTTCTAACAATTTTGTCAATACATTGTAGTATTTAAAATTTCGCGCTTTTTTATATATGTATATGAAAAGTAACTTTTAGCCTGAGGGCCTTAAAGGTATTACCCGTTTTTCTTGTAAGAGTGCGGGCTTTAACTTGTTGATATTTAGGGTGTCTCTGCAACGCACTTTGACTTAATGTGTTTTATTCTCATTATTATCTTGGCCATGGTACTGACGTATATTTCTACAAACACAAACCTTCTGACAAACTTATAATGTCAAACTTCTGATATCTTATTCAAAATTTTCTGATATCTTACAAAAAAAAACCTCTTTACGGAGTAATAGTCTAGTGACAAAAACATTTTCATGATATCCAATTTGGTGACGAATAATATTAAGTACATATAAGTTTAAAAAAAAATTTTTTTTGGCATTCAGCACTGCCCAAAAAAAGTAATTTTTATTAGGTATGAAGAGTAGGGACCTTTTAGCGTAATGTGCCGAGGGCCAACCAATTTTCTTTTAAATAATTTACATATATTATTCTTCACAAAATTGGATAACAGAAATTTTGGGCATGAAAATGTTTTCGTCACTAGACTTCTACCTCGTAGAGGTTTTTTTACGGGATACCAGAAATTTTTTAATAAACTATCAGAAATTTTGAAATTGCAATATTTGTTGACACTATAGCTTTGTCAACTTTGTTTATTGTTTGTACAAGTTAAAACAAACTGTCTGGCAACACTGGTCCCCTTTACAAACACACGTGCCCAGCGCAAAAGCTATCAGCGCTCTCAGACTCTAGCTGCTATGCCACTTTGCTGCTGTTTATATATGGCTGCTATGACACTCAGTTGCTGTTTATATATTTCAGTTCACATATTTAGAAAACTGGTAATATCTTCCAAGCCAATAAACAAAAATTAATGTATGATATATCAAAAAACCCGAAATTTTGCAAGCTCAAATATATTGCAAATTAAAAAAAATCGTTGGCGGCGTTTTCTCGAAAACCGCCAAAATGTGAAAAAAAAAAACCTTATTTCACCTGTAGCTTTTTCCCTATGTACTTAAGAAAAAAAGTTTGAAAGTATGCTTAAGAGCCCTTTAAAATACCTTTCCAACGACGTATAGATCATATCTGTAGCTTCTATGGTTTGGATACTATGGGGGTCTAGCGATTTCCCGCTAAACTAGCGATTTTTCGAAAAAGTCGTAGAACAAACGTTTTTAGATTTTTAAGCGGGAACAAGTCCTCATTCAAACTTTTAAGCCAAATCAACGATTTGATCCAAACAAACAAACAAACAGACAAACTGACTTTTCATCTCATTTTCGGAAGGCCACTAAAAATTTCAAAATTAATTATCTTTTGAACCAGTGGTCGGATTTTATCGATTGAGGTGTCATTTGACGCGTATTTTTGATAAGAAAAGCAAAAAACTAAAAAAAAATGCAGAAAGGCTCCAACGGCCCCATTAGCTCCAATCATTTAAATTTTGCCCCTCCCACTTACACCTGTTTATCTTACGAACTAGGTGAGATTTCAAAAGTCTTAGTATGCACATTTTTAAGTTTAATTGATGCCTTTCGATCGGTATATAACTCGACCTGATCAGACAGTCATAGCAAATTTTCCATTCTTCCTGTGTATACAGTGGCTCACAGCTTAAAGTATGCACCCTTAATTTTGCTTTAACTGCTATGTTAGTCAAGTTATCACAATAAAAAAAATATATTTGGAAAGGTCGTGTAAATTCCGTTTGAATGACACAAAACTTTCCTTAACCCATTGAGTACCCTTGGAAAATTTCGAATTTATGTAAAAGTCACTTTTCAAAACTTTTTTCCTCGATTTTTTAAAAAAAATGTTATGATGCAAAAAAATTCTTGAAACAATTAAAAGAGTAACTGCAAAAGAAAATTTTCAAAAATATTTTTGCTAGTATTTTTTAAAATTTTTTGAAAATCCCAAAAATGACCATTTTAACCCATTTTTCCTCATTTTCATGCAAAAAGTGCCTTTTTTGCAGATTTCAAAAAATTATAAAAAATACTAGCAAAAATATTTTTAAAAATTTTCTTTTGCAGTTACTCTTTTAATTGTTCCAAGAATTTTTTTGCATCCCAACATTTTTTGTAAAAAATCGAGGAAAAAAGTTTTGAAAAGTGACTTTTACATAAATTCGAAATTTTCCAAGGGTACTCAATGGGTTAAGGAAAGTTTTGTGTCATTCTAACGGAATTTACACGACCTTTCCAAATATATTTTTTTTATTGGGATAACTTGACTAACATAGCAGTTAAAGCAAAAATAAGGGTGCATACTTTAAGCTGTGAGCCACTGTATATGCTAGTCGCCTTCTCACCCTTCGTGCTGCTTTCGTCACTAGCGCGGACTGCCGTCCGCAGTGATTGTATATTTAAATTGTTCTTAAAAATTAAGTTTGGCACTTGTCTCTGCGCAAAAGATATATTTTTTTTAGGTAAGAGGAGTCGGGACCTTTTTGCGCAATGTGCCGAATGCCAAACTTTATTTAAATTTGCATAGTGAATGCAAAAAAAATATTCAAAAATCTCTTCGCAAATATTTTTTATGATTTTTTTGAAATTTTTTGCAATCACTATTAGTTTTGTTTTGAGAAACTTTTTGCACCAAAACATTTTTTGATTAAGCCCGAGGAAAAACGTTTCAAAAGTATACTTTTACAAAAATTCGAAAAATTTGATGGGTATTTAATGGGTTAAGTAACGTTGTATCATTCAAACGG
The DNA here is from genome assembly GCA_037043405.1 of Drosophila subquinaria. NCBI lineage: Eukaryota > Metazoa > Arthropoda > Insecta > Diptera > Drosophilidae > Drosophila > Drosophila subquinaria. The sequence goes on from JBAMBL010000263.1 coordinate 45,443, forward strand.
GATTGAAATAACCTTTCCATTGATGCCAAAACAACGGAATTTGATCATCATGTTTGATTGTAATGTCAAAATAACTGTCGTTTCTATTATTATTTCCATAGCTGTATGTATGTTAGAGTGCATCGATTTTTTTCACAAAAAAATGGTAACTCATTTTCGTAATCTATGGTCAATTCTAAGATGTTTTCACGAAGAAACCATAGTTCTAAAATGAATTCCTGGTCCGCGCTTTTTGAGTTGAAAAATTCATTTTTTGATCATTTATATCTTGGGTGTTTATGGACCGATCCTGACAAACTTAGTGTCAATACTCTTGTTAAAACCACGACTTTTAAAACTTTACAAGACCAAAGGACGAAATGTCCTTTAAACATAATTTTCATCCTTGGTACGATGATTTCGCGATTGATTATGTCAAGATATATCCTAAAAAATTAGTCAGAATTTAATATAATTTTGGCCCAAAGGACATTTTAATCGTCTTTGAACTTGTATTGTTTATTAACAGAAAATTTACAAAATATTTTAATACAATTTTAATAAAATATGTTTTTAATTTTTTGTTAATAAAACAAACAAGTTCAAGGTCGATAATAATGTCCTTTGGGCCAAAATTATATTAAATTCTGACTAATTTTTTAGGATTTATCTTGACATAATCGAATCGCGAAATCATCGTCCCAAGGATGAAAATTATGTTTAAAGGACATTTCGTCCTTTGGTCTTGTAAAGTTTTAAAAGTCGTGGTCCTAACAAGAGTATTGACACCAAGTTTGTCAGGATCGGTCCATAAACACCCAAGTTATAAATGTTCATAAAATTAATTTTTCAACTCAAAAACCGCGGACCAGGAATTCATTTTAGAACTATGGTTTCTTCGTGAAAACATCTTAGAATTGACCACAGATTACGAAAATGGGTTACCATTTTTTAATTTTTTCTGGCCCATACAAATCGATGCACTCTAATGTATGTAGTTATGTACTAAATGTACCTTTCGCCCAATAATGAGGCTCCAGTCGGCTACAGTCGAGTGTGCTCGACTGTAAGATACCCTGTGCCCTGGCACACCGGTAGCCTCAAACTTATTTGCACGCCATTTAGTACACTGAAGGTTTGATGATGCCGCATTAGGCTTTCGACTAATTGTTTGTATTACATCTGTATGTTCTAGTGAGCCGATTCAACCCAAATTCGATCAAAATGTAAAAGACATAGAATATTCCCAATCTATGAGTTCGGTTGAGATACTGCAAAAAATTGCATACTTAATCTATATTTTCGATCAATTGTTCTTATCCCAGCTTTATGATATAGTGGTCTGATGTCAACCAAATTTGATCAGCATATATTTGACCATCCCCTATGCATATTCTGTCAGTTTGGGTTAGATATCTCAAACAACAATGTTTCATACTTAGACTTGATTTTCCACTGATCGTTCCTATGACAGCTAAATGATATAGAGGTCCGATCCAAAGTCTAAAACAAACTTGATCTGCGTGCAATAAAGACGAACATACATACCAAGTTTGGAATCTCTAGCTCTTATAGTCTCTGAGATCTAGGCGCTATTACAGACGGACAGACGGACATGGCTATTCCGACTCGGCTGTTGATGCTGATCAAGAATATATACATATAATTTTTGGGGACTGCCTCGCCTTCTTCTGCCTGTTACGCACTTTTTTTGTGACAAAGTACTTCTTTTGAAGTACGGGGTCTAAGAATCGTAGAAAAAGCAAGTGTAAATTCTTTTTTAGAGTCAGTAAGATAACACTTATTGGAAAAGTAGACCAAATCTGATTTCATATTATTAGAGGATATTTATTAGACAACGATAATAATAATGCTTGATCACAAACCGCCCCTAAAGTGCAAAATGCATACTCAACGAAACATAGAGATAGAGTGAGGTAGTTAACGGAAAAATTGCTTAACGAACAAACAAAAACAACGCGCTTGCAATGCTTAAAATGTTGTTAGATAAAAGCGCAGATAAGCAACACTGAGACATCAAGTCAACAGATCTTTATTGTCCATACAAAAACGATATACTTAAGGGCTGCTGATTGGACAGACTAAATAGGAGAGAAAGAAATAATAATAAACATATTTATGCACCAGTTGAAACAAAAATGTAGCTTTGGGTAGTTAATGAAACAATCACTGTTTAAGTACAATAACAGCACTCATAAGACACCAAAAGCATAGATATCACAACTAGACAATAAAATTTGTATATTTAAGTGTAAAAAAGCACAAAAAACTATTAAATTGACGAAGCATAGCAAAACACGACTGGACACATAGAGCGTTAGAAAGCGAATAATATTTAAGTATGTGAAGCAATAAAGCAAACCAACCATTCAGTCCCACAAAATGCTAAAAGCAATGAATACACTACCTGTTATCTTGTTACAAATCTTGTGGAAGCCAACCAAAAAATAGTTAAAATAAATATATTGAAGCCTTACCCGTTAAGCTACCAATTTTTTTTGTGTATGCCTGTATTTTGAAGTTCATCCGCCCGTTTCATACATGCACTGCGACGAATAAAATATTCCTGTAAACTTTACGAGTAACAAATTGGAATGAAAAATGTTTTTTTCCATTCTGATAAAAGTAAAAAAAAAACATCTTTATTGAGGTAAAAATCTTGCGACCAACGATATTGAATTAAATGTGCAAGTTATTCTTATAGACCAAATCTTCTATGGTTTGGAAACTGGGCGTGTCAGTTTTAGAAGTTTTCAACGATTTTCCGCTAAACTTTTCAAAAAGTCGTAGATCAATCTTTTCTACATTTATGATAGGGAATAAGTTCACATTCAAGCATCTAAGCTATCTCAACGCTTTGATACAAGAAACAGACGGAAAAACTGATTTTTCATCTAATTTTAAGAAGGGCACTAAATAATTTTAATTTAATTTTACTTGCATATTTTTACATGCCTTTCATTGCTCGCAATTGCGCGCTCTGTCTCACACATTTAATGAACCAGAATACTCGAGAACTGATTGAGAAGGTGTGCATCAAATCAGACCAGTCGGCTCGATTATGAGTCGTACGCATGATTATGAACGATAAAAGAATTTATTACGAAAATTAAATCACCAAACTTAAAGCTAGGTATGGAGTCGAAAAATAAGTTCTAGATGAATCCGCAGATCCGCATTAAAAAACCCCGGCATAAACTAAAGAGGAAGAACATGACTATTCTGTTTGCGAGTCGATATGGTTATTACCAGACAAACAGTCGCAATTTCTGTTCAAAAAGATATCGACTAGTCGAAACACTGATTCAATCGATGTTTTGAAAGGTATAACAAACCAGTCAACCAGCTGTTTACCAAACAGTTCTGTTAAACGCCCGAACATTTTCTGAGCTGCCCATATTTAAGTACAGAGTACATGTGCTTAGAAATTGCCTTACAAAATAATTTCGAGCCAGTTTGCAACCATTTTTTATATGGAGTTGATACCTCTCAAACTGGATTTTCAGCTAGAGCGTACTGTGCTATAAAGCGGAAAAGTGTCCGGCGCACAAGTGCGAACGAAGAAGGGTAATTTAATTTGGTCAATAACGACGACAATATTGGACATAGATTTAATAATTTTGTTTTTTTTTTTATTAATACATATTAATGAAAAATCCACATAAGACGTTCAGAAATGTGTGTACCCACACAATACGTAACACTTTTTGTTATTTTTTCGTATTGCATTGGCAACACTGTCTCTCTGCTTGCCAACAGAAAAATATTGAGCACCTTACGCCGGCGTAAATCTTTTTTTTTACTCCATACTAAGCTTAACTGATTTGTACCGATGCACGAGCGCATTCACACATACAAAGCATACAGCAAATGGGTATGTGAGAAGGACAGGCCAATAACAACGCCCTATTGCTGGTTAACCTTCAACGCTGTCAGATTTTGCTCCACTTTCATGACATTTACTTTTGCGTTTTATACGCCTGCATTTGTCTGCAAGTGTGTGTATCTGTCTGTACCAACTCATCGCCATCCATACCAGTGTTGTGTTTCGACACGTCGCTTTTGATTTTCGACAATGCTTTAACAGTATAGACAATCATCGCGATGAGTATAAATTTTCAAGATTATTAAAGGGCGTAGTAGACTGATTTGGGTTTATTTATTTTAAAAAATTATCAATTACAAATCCATCACAAGAAATGGAGCGATTGCTGTTTGAAATTGCCTTCTAAATGTCGCACAAAAGGCATTCTCAATCACTCAATCTCACATCACTGATGCACACTAGGTATTGTTGTTGTTGTGGTTCAAATTGTGTTGACGGCTTCTGTAGCTTTGGCTCATGCTGCTCTATGGCTTATCTTGATTAAAACCATCGTCATCGACCCAAATCAAACAAACAACAGAGTCAAATACGCGGTTTCTTAACGTTAACCTTGAGACCGTTACCGGTTTCTCTGTTGCAGCATGCGATATACATATACATGTGTTGTGTACACCGCCGCTCAAATGAACAGGTTCACGATTTCTATCAAAGTAAATGGTCAAAATTTCTTTAGTCAAACTATATTTTATTTAATAGAATGTTCAGTTGTGAATAAGAAACAAAAGCTTGTGGCTTCTATTACACGTGAAAATACAAAAATAATTTGGGTTTCAAAAACGCAACAAAATAGGCCTGTTTATTTAGGCTCAAGAGCTTTAAACTTGCTTGCGACCGACAGCGATCATTTAACTACAATAATTCTTTTGTGTTTATTAATTTAGAGTAGTCACAGCTATATTTTAGTAAAAATAAAACATCGAATCGGGTCTAATTTAGCGTGAAATCGCTAGTAAATACACATAGATCAAAACCATAATTTTTAGTAATTATTTTTGAAATACAACGGTTTATTGTAATAACGAAAACGAGGTGCTTAATACACGACAAAATCAACAAAAGAAGACAATCAAATTTTTCACGTTCAGTTTCCAAATTCAAGGATATTTGCGTTGCCACTGTGGCGACAGTAAATTACATTATTCGAAAAGCAAAACACTTTAAGAGATTGAAAATATAAAAAAAGAAAATATAAATGATGATCGTAAAGCTACACGCCCTCGGTTTTCTCGAGTGCATGGAACATGGAAAAAGTAGTGACACACTATCGAGCTTTCCGATATGAAAACATTAAATCTGAATGGTCCTAATGGTTTCCAATGCGTTTCAATACTGCCTCCTTAACGAATGAGAAAGGAGGAATGTATTTTAAGCTGCAATCAATCCTGTGAAGGTATTATAGCACATCATACAATGGGTCTTGTGAACTGCAGTCTGTTTTATCAAAATAAAAAAAATAAATAAAATAACGCGAATATGTACAGAACTGTATTGTTTTTTTTTAAGGCTGGATAGAAAGTTATGATCCTGAGACCGTAACCGTATCAAAATGATTTTTGTGTTTGTCCTTGTGTTAGAGATTGCAAACGATTTTTCGTGCTAACAACTGAATAATCCATAAAATAATACTTATTTCATCTAAATTGGCCAATTGTTCAAAGAGATTTTAACCTTTTACTATGATACATATCGTGAACCTATTCAGTTGAGCGGAAGTGTATGGCGGTAACCAAAAGCTGTGACTATTTATCACAGCTATAACTATATAAATCTGAACATATTCACCACTTAAAATCTTGCAAACTTTAATTACAATCTGATCGCATTTTATACTTTTGACATATATAAGCATAATAAATTGTCAAATCAAAGTCGTATATTGCATTTATTTTTTTTTTTAAGTAAAATCCTTTTCAAACCTTAAACGCTTCGAAGTCATATCGTTTTTTAATGGATACAAGAGAAGAAGCGTTTCTCAATTTTATACTTTAATTCCACGAGTCCCCTAGTATGATAGAGAACCGATTTAGACGTACAGGTTAAAATAGTCATTAAAAGAAGTTTACATACTAAATCTTAATTTCGACTTTTCGTTCCTTTGGCAGGTATATGATATAGTCGACCGATTTAAACAAAATTGGGTCAAGGTGTATGAGACAATATACATTTTCCCATCTGCGATTATGGTTGAGATATCACCCGGAAGATCGCAGCCGTTCGGTACGCCGAAGATTTGATGCCTATGCAAACCGCTGCATAAAGTTTTCGCCTAATTGTATCTATGACAGCCATATTAATGTAAATAGTGAACCGATTTGAACCTAACTTGTATAACAACAGAAAATTCATAATCTGCGACTTTGGTTGAGATACCTACAAAAACCACAAAAATGTTCATGTTAAATCTTAATTTTCGTCAAATAGTTCCTATGGCAGCTATAAGAAATAATGTACCGATTCGAGCCAGTACCTGGTCAGGTTGTATAATACAAACGATTTTTAAATTTGAGCTTCGACTTATATGACGTTTATATGAAAGCTATAGTGGACCGAATTGAACCAAAGTTGGTCAGAGTATAAAAGATAATAGAAAATTCTTAATCTTTAAGCTTTGTACTAACTCTTGGTTTTCGGTTAATTGTTCCATTGATAGCTATATGATACAGAGCCCCGATTACAACTAAACTTAGTCAGGATATATATGTATATAAGAGCACCCCAGATGCGTTTTCTTCTTAGATTTAATGAGATACTCGTATCTCTTCGAGTTTGGCTGATATATCATAAGCACCATCGTCCCTATGGAAGCTATATGAAGGGGCGTAGCAATTAAAATGGGAAATAAACTTGATCTGCGCCCGGTATCCAGGAACCAACATACCAAATTCTAAGCCTCTAGCTCCTAGAGACGAACAGACAGACGGACATGGCTCAATCGTCTCCACTATTGATACTGATCAAAAATATATACACGTTGTGGGGTCTGCCGCGCCTCCTTTTGCCTGTTACATGCATTTCACAAAACCATTATACCCGTTTTTGCCCATATTTAATGGACAAAGGGTATAACTAATAAATTCATAAAGACGGACTAGTTTTATCATTTACTGTTGGCTTGACCCAACCATATTTCGAGTTGGGTGTTTCAACAGTTGCTTGAGTTATTAATAAAAGTATACTAACCGAAGTCACATGGTGGAGAAACAGTCATTCAGATATCATGACATTCACAGGCAGGCTACACATAATATGTAATTTTAATATATCCATATATAATACGTACATATAGTAAATTCATTAAAACTATGAATACGTATATGTTTCGCGTTGCAAATGTATAAAAGCGTCATTTTTGTGGTTGGTGATGTGGCGCCTGTTAATTCAAACTTTGTTTAGATAAGCAGGTTTAGCAGGTTTGTTGCTTATTTAGTATATGTTACAAGATTTTATATGTTTGAGCCCAATTCAACTGATATGTACTACACATAGTTTTTTTTTTGAAAATATGTACAAATTATAAATATGTATGAATAGATACAGTTGAACTTCCATAACTCGAACTTCTATAACTCGAATTTCTCTCTAACTCGACCTAAATGAGTGGCAGCAAAATTAATAAACTTAAGAAAAATAACTCTATAAGTCGAATATCTTCATACCTCGAACCTTTTCTTTGGATATTGGTGATTCGAGTTAGGGAAGTTCGTCTGTATATATAAATTTATACAATTTTTAATGTTTCTAGTGGTTTTAAAAAAAACGAAAGAATAAATAAAGGTGTTTATTTTAAACAGAATCTGCAATCAGATAATTACCGTTGATTGAAAAATGTAAATGGTCGGTATTTATTTTTAATTTATTTCCAATTTTCACATTTGTTTACAGATAGATCCAAAACGCTCAATGCCGTAGATATAACATACGGGCATTACATTAACATTGTTGTGTATGCAGGTACTCCCAGAAGTTATTTAACACTTCTCAAACTGGAAACTTTACCTGCCATGCACATACAACAAACCTCCCAGCCCAGCCCAGCCCACCACATACATACATATGTATGTAACTTGCAATACGTAGAATGGGTCAAAGTATGCACTAAGCTAATCAAAATGTTAAAAACAAAGAGCGAGAAGCCCCTGTGTACAGTTTATGTGAATGCCAATGGGGAACAAGACGGCAAAAATACAATTAAAGCACATAAGTATGTGCAGAATGTAATGTCAAAAATGTTGTGGACAAATCGGACACCGGTATGGTCAGGTAATATCAGACACTCCACGGGCCAAACATGTTTTCAAAGTGCTGCAAAACGACTATGAATCTACGCCAATAGCTGAGATTTTAGTTGGACCAAGCTACGACTTGACTGCGCCATTAAGTACCTGTTGTTGGACCAACCAACAAATGAGTTAAAGTTAGGATTAGTATTAAGCAAGAAGCAAATGAGGTACTACTACAATAACCTGCCGATTGTCTCTTATCTTTCGCATACTAACTATCATTGCTCAATGTTGTAGCTAGTTGGAAAGGAGTTCTGGCAGCCAGCAATAATCTGAGCAAAGCTTTTTATACCCGTTACTTAAAAAAATAAGTAAAAGGGTATTGTATTCGTTGCAATCATACCTGTTAAATAATGATTAGTAATCATAATCATTAGTAATTAAATTATTTTTGTTTAAAAGTCGAACCAATGATTAAATTACGATTATTTTGGGTTTTGCCCAATTATCTAATGATTACGATTAGAAAAAATCAAAAAAAAATCTAGAATTATTACGATTATTCAAAAAAATCAGAAAAAATCAAAAAAAATCAAAAATAATCGTTTTGGGGTATTTCGGATTATTTTTGATTTTTTCTGATTTTTTCTGATTTTTAGATTTTTTACGATTATTTAGTAAAAAGCCAAATTATTTTCACAATCAAAGTAGCCAAAGCTTTTGATTATAGTTGCTTTGTGCTGTCTAAAGCAGTTAATTTCAGAAGAAAGAAGGAGGCAGCTACAAAAATTCCGTAGCTCACTAGTTAGAGTTGCTGACCTGTCAGTTCCAGTTTGAAAAAAAACTGGGTTCGATTCCCCCCGTCATAAGTTCTTCGGAATGAAACGCAAAAGTACAGTATTCAACTTTTTTTTTTTTAATCAAAAGAGTCAAGAAAATAATTGCTTGCAGAATATTGGAGAGCTAAGCGGAGCGCTCAAGAGGTCCACATTTATTGCGTATACAATCGAAAACAAGATATCCTAGTAGTTGGATTGCCGACTATGAACATCTACAGTAAGTTTATGTTATTGATTATACAAGTACAAGTAATGCCCTTATTGCGGTTTTTCATGGAATATGTGGAAGACTCGATCGAGTTTGATCTGGAAATGCACTACAATAAATTCAGTTTTTACAAAAGGCCACTTCACACTTTAACAGGTCAAATACGAATGCTCAAATGTATTCCTCAGGAGGGCTTTATATAACCAGACAAAGCAACTATAATCAAAAGCTTTGGCTACTTTGATTGTGAAAATAATTTGGTTTTTTACTAAATAATCGTAAAAAATCTAAAAATCAGAAAAAATCAGAAAAAATCAAAAATAATCCGAAATACCCCAAAACGATTATTTTTGATTTTTTTTGATTTTTTCTGATTTTTTTGAATAATCGTAATAATTCTAGATTTTTTTTTGATTTTTTCTAATCGTAATCATTAGATTATCACAAATTTTTCAACAGTGAATTATATAATCATTACGATTATTTCAAATAAATAATCTAATTGATTAGTAATTCTAATCGAGATTTAACAGGTATGGTTGCAATGTATGTACCAGGGAGAAGGAAGCATCTCCGACCCTTTAAAGTATATATATATTCTTTATCAGCATCAACAGCCGAGTCGATTTAGCCCTGTTCATTTGTCCGTCCGTCCATCTGTGTGAGGGCCTAGATCTCAGAGTTTAAAAGAGCTAGAGCAAACAAACCCCACAGACTTCTCTAAACCCCACGAAAATCGAGAAAAGCCACCACACGCGCAGTTTTCAAGGTATTAGGATTTTTACTTATTAACGTTAACTACTATTATTACCGATCATTCTACCAAATCGTAATAAAACTGTACAAAGGGAAAGGTGTTTATGGCTTTTTTTAACAATAACAAAATTTCCATTTATTTGACAAGTGTGGAATCCGTACATTCAAATTAGCAACATTGGTGTTAATGGCTTTTTTTTTAGCAATAACGAAATTTCTTTTATTTGGTAAGTGTGGAATCCCTGCATACAAATTAGCAACATAACCAACACAGATTTAGTATAAATAAAATAAGGACCAAACCTCTTGCGTAACGCAAAGGACTTGCAGGTGTTAATGGCTGATTTAAGTTTCAAGCAATGTAAGTTCCTAAAAGCATGCAATAAAAAATATGTTAAATTTATTTAAATAAGTAACGGGTATCCTAAAGTCGAAAGATCGACTATAGCCTTTCCCGTTTATTTTTATTTCATTTATGTATTTTTTTCTTACATCCTAGCGCTACAAGGATTATATGATCTATTCGTATTTTTGCTAATCCAGCCTCGGTTGGGGAAAACTAATCCAATATATTTTTGTGTGTCAGCTTTAGTATATTTTGATTTGGCAGCTATTGGTCACACTGATTTACACTTTGGCCATTTTGAAAGGTGGGACTTCCCACACCGGCATGTCAGCAGCAGTACTTTGACCACACAGTAGATTTAAATCATTTGCAAAAAGGTGGATTTAGTAGCCGTAGTTTGATTGCCTCTCGAATTGTCTAGGAAAAATAAAATGGACCGTATTTCCATCTGCGTACCGTATTTTCATCTTGATCAACTGTAAAAAATCCACCCAATTTTTAAAAGGATGGTGACTGGTGATGAAAAATGGCTTACATACGAGAATGTTGTAAGAAAGCGATAGTGACCAAGGTGCGGTGAATCAGCTCAAGCAGTTCTCCATTGGGTCGATCCGTTTCGATAGCGCTTGTCACAGCCATAGCAACCTCCATATTTTTTAGCCTTTTTGTTTCAGGCGTTCTTACTCTTTTGACTTGCTTCCTTTTTGTATCGACCGCTGTTCGGAACAGTGGTGAGGTCTTGCAGGACTGGTGGTGTGTCCTAATAGCCGCATTCGCTCCGTCGTCATGAAGCTATGGAAGACTAGAGGGCTCCGTCCCCTGCACACTTCGCTCGCCAATCTCCGAATCGTAAGTATATGACAAAATACTAAACGTATTGCAAACATTTCTCGCAGTTTACTTGGCTGTCGACAGAGCATTGGCTCCGTATGTGAGCATTGGACTGACTACCATAAGGTATAGCTATCTAGTTATCTTTGGTGATGTGCCCCATGATTTTGCATTTTGCTATTGCATTTGAGTTGAAATTGACGCCCACTTTTCCACACTCGTTATCCGTAGACCTAATTGAACAATGTCGCATAGTGTTTCCTCGAATTTGCCTCGTGCAATGATGACAATTTCATCAGCGTATCCTTGACATTGATTTCCATAGCTGGCAAGTTTCTGAAGTAGTTCGTCTACTAACAGACTCCAAAGTTGTGGAGACAAACACCCCCTTGAGGACATCCTTTTGTGGTTGTGACTGTAACAGTACTCTCTTGAAGTGTAGCCATGGCTCTTCTAGACCGCAGCACTGAGGAAATCCATCTGCCTGTGGTTGTTTCTAGGCCCCTCCTGGTCTGGGCAGCCTGGGTGGCATCGTGAGTTGTCGAAGGCACTCTCTATGTCCAGAAAGGCTCATACGGCCATCCTCTTATTGTCAATTACTGTGCTTAAAGTGCGGTGTAGATGATATAGTGCCGTGTCCGTGCGGTGTAGTTGATATAGTGCAGCGTCCGTGGATCGACCTGCTCTGTTTGCATATTACGTTGGTTCTTATCTTACAGTCCTCAAACTTCTACAGCGTTCTCAACAAAAACGATGTCAAGCTGATAGGTCTAAGGGACTTGGGGCTGGTGATATCTAATCATGATCTTTTTTAAGGATGGGTAGGAATAGATCCTGTCCCTGCTGTAGAAAGGATGGTGATATCATGTCGAGGCCCAGCGATTTATAGGCCTGGAAAGTACCAATTGCCTATTGTAAACGTCCCGGTGTGACTGTCGACTTGGCAATTTTCCGGTCAGCAGACACTGGCCTGAGCATGTTCCTTATTTCGACTATATTTTCTTCTACCGGGGTGCTCCCCAGAAAGTGTGTCTCAAACTTAAACTCTAGTCTCGCTATGCTACTGCTAGTGAAGGTGCCATTCCTTCGTTTCGAAGCTGAGTTTGCCTCCGGCGTGCCTTTCTGATCTCCTTGTTGTAGGAGGTAAGAGTCCCATACCCGTCTCTCATCGCTACGTTTAAAAGAGGCGATGGGTGGTGAGTCGTAGCCTCCCGAGGGTATCGTTCCACCAAGGGGCATCTGTTTCTTTACGCTCGTTCCAAGAGGACAGCTTTCTTCAGAGGCATTTATTATGCTGCTGCTTAAATTGCCGAGCTGGTATGCTATTATCCATATTGACTTGCAGTTCAAATCAGACAATGATTTATCCGAAGGGACAAGCCAGTTTCTTAGGTGCGGCTTAAGGCCTTTACTAATCATGGTAATGTCAATGGATTGGTAGGATCTGCCTGACGAATTATAAGCTCGCTAACAGCTGCAGGAGATGGATCCGTTTCTGCCGGAGGGGGATCCTCGCCCACGGCTGCGATCTGTTCGGTTGGGCTGGGCGCGGCCCTCGTACCAACCTTCTCTGCTAACTTATTTAGTCCGCTTGCGGGTATTGTTTCGTAGCGGAAGAAGAGCTGGTGGCCTCTCGGCACAATGTCTTCTTTGGCCATCTCGTCGATGCCAAGCACAAACAAGGCTCCTCCTCCAGGATGGCCTCCCCGTGACTGAGACTTTCCTGGGGGTAATCCGCAGGCAACAAGCCACCTTCACCATTTTCGCGACATACGCGTAGGACTCGCGAGGTTCAGTGGGCGCTGAGGAAAAAGACTTCCTGACTGCTGCTGACGTGCTAGGGCGCTTATCTAGAGCTTCCTGCTGTCCTGCTTCTAAAGCCTTCTTGCATGCGTACGTTTGGCTACTCCAGATCTTTGAGTAGCAGCTGGTCCCGCTGCGCGCTTCCTTGTGGGGGTATCGGTTGGCGGTGTTAGCTTTCTGCTTTTGTGGGCTGGTGCCCTTCTTTGTGCTACCGCCGGTCTTGGCTCTTTCGCCTTAGCCAGCGCATCCTCCTGTGATATCCCCTGCTGGAGATACCGGTTGTACCACTTGACCCGTGATCCACAGAGAGTGCGCCTGTGGGGCTCATCTAGTTCACCCGGTTCTCCTAGATCTGGCAGAAGATCCAACTTTAACGGTGGGCGTTGCTGTGCCTGCCTTCTGTCAGCAGAGGGCCGATCTCTGCCAAGGAGAAGGTCCTCAAAAAGCCTCGCGGCACTTTCCGCAGATCCTGCGGTAATCTTATGTTCTTTTTCTTGTTCATAGAGTATTCCCACGAGTAGCGTGAGGTCCGCATGCCCGGATAAGGCTGGGGTGGCGGTCTTCACTTGCCTGAGCCCACCGTTAGGGACTGAGCTAGAACTCTCAGCACGGTACGAGTGACACTCTTAGTCCAGCCCTGGATAAGATGTGGGGGAAGGATTGGGTACCCAGTGGAACCTGATGGCATGTTTACAACAAAATACACACAGCCTTCAGCCGGAAAAGTTCAGGGGTAAAGTTACTGGCCAAAGTCTACTACGGCTTCAGGCAAGACGTCACTGCACTTTTCTATGCATACTTGAGGGGTAAATTTTGCAGCAAGAAAAAAGTCCCTGCTGCAAGTTCAACGTTACCAACGACCTGGCAATATTTATCGGAAACACTTTTTATGTATTTCTGTAGTGTTAAAAGAATTCATAAGAAACGTAATATATTGAATAACTTGTTTTATTTGTAATGAAGCTTTTCCAGCCGGGGTCGGCGTCTCAGTCCGGCCAGGGTTTGTTACAGCAAAATTTGTAATATTCTGGGACGGCTGGAAGGAGCGACGGGAGCGTCAGAGGGTATGCGGACGCTCTTGCCCGAAAATCGGCTGAAAGGACCACGATGCGAGTCCAAGAGTGACCCAGGACGACGATAAGGAAACTCCCGAGTCCCGTTACGTCGTCCTCGTCTCGCCTCCCGTATCCCTCGGTTCGGATTCGGTCACAAAGTCATCCCCTTCCGGCAACGTTAGGTGATGCATCCAGGAATGAGATACGAATCCGACCGAAATCTCATTCCAGGGATACCCCAAAGTCGCGCAGACCCGGCCGCCTGATCAGATCCGCGGACAGAAAACGGATCAGACCGAAATTCCGTCCACGAACCGTCTCCAAGTGTTTCCAAACCTGATCCCCGGTGAGGGTTCTAAAATGGAAAACGGAACAGACCGGAATTCCGTCCTCGAACCATCTCCGGAGCACCAGGTCCGGCCGGTCGGTTCAACCATGCTCTCGTCTCCTAGGACTCGCATCGGGTTATCTGAAATTTCCTAAGATGAAAAATATTTGTGTTTTCTTTTATGTAACTGTAAACTGAACAGGTATCTTTCTAAATTGTAAAAAAACCTTGAAATGGATCTGGGTGATGCCAATCTGCGGCCCTTGCGAGTCCTAGGCAGCGGTTCCTTTGGACGTGTCTTCTTGTGCCTACAGCGCGAAGGCCGCCGTGAGCGTAAAGTGTGCGTAAAGCGCATAATTATGCGAAATGTCAAGAACGAATTGGCGCTGATCAAGGAGGAGTTGCGCCATCCGCATATCGTGCAATTCATACGGCACTTTGTGCACGCGGGCACAATGAACATTGTGATGGAATATGCATCCAATGGAACCATACGCAATGTCATCCAAGAGACGCGCTCCACTGGAGGTCTGGCAAGTGCACGGCTGCTGCGCTATTTCAGCGATATGATCATGGGGCTGGAGTATTTGCACATTCGCCACGTTATACATCGCGATATCAAGCCGGAGAACATGCTGCTGGATGGGAATGACCGGGTCAAGTTTGCCGACTTTGGCATATCCAATATACACACACCGTCCAGCCTCCAGCTGCCGTGGCAGGTGCTTGGCACACCGCTCTACATGGCGCCAGAGATAATGTGCGGTGGTAAATGTGATTTTAAATCGGATATCTGGTCACTGGGCCTAGTGCTCTACGAACTGTGCATTGGCCGCAATCCTTTTATATCCGTGCTTGATCCAAAGGCCCGTCTAAAGGAAGTCCATAGCGTCGTCAGGGCGATGTCGCGACCCAAGCTCGACTGTCAGCTTATGCGACAACGCTATGATCCTGTCTGGCGGCGCATCTGTGAATCAATGATTGTCTACGATCAGAACCAGCGGATCTGTCTGCCCGATCTGTTCTGCCTGGATCCCTTCATCACGCTGACCATTTATAAGCAATACTTTAACTATAGCTACTAAATTGTAATGCCATTTTATGTCAACATCTGTACTCATTGTCATTATTTTGTTTTGTAACCTGTTCAACATTCCATTTGGCGATACTGGATCTAAATCTATATGTATCTATAACTAGATCTAAATCCCTTCATTAAGCTTAGCTTTTATAAACTAAACTGTCACGTCATTCCATGCCAACATCTGTCATTTCAATTCAATGTTCCATTTGGTGATATATCAACTGTTAGCTTTATTATTATCTAGCAATAAATCATAAGATTGTACAAAAACATTGCCGCACAGATAGAAGAAAATTCGTTACTACTCCATACTGGCCAGCTTACGCACTTGCTTTTTCCATGACATTTTTTCTAAAAAGTTAAATATTACTCGATTTTAATAAACTAAAAAGCAGAGGCGCAGAATTAAATGTTTTTTGAAACTGTATTCCGAAAGTAAATTGCTTTCCACAAAATTTACCATATTTATTTACGTTTAAAGTACGGTTAAGTCGCAAAAATCTGTAAAAATGCATATATTTTTACATGTAGCTCCCTCAATTTTTATCCGAGATTGCAGTGTAATACACCGTTAGAAAGGTGTTACTTTTCACTTTTCCATATTACGATTTATTGTATGCATAGTTTAAGACATAGGATTTTGTAACTCGATCAACCTCAAAAAAACTGATTTTTTTTACCGTAATTTAAAATTTCGATGTGCAACAAAAATTCTAGTATGCCACAATGTTACATTCAACCATATCTACAACCTACGCTATGTCGCATCCCAGAAGTTTTTTGACTGTAGCACCTAATAATAGAGATGCCAGATCACCACATTTCCATGCACATTAAAACAATAAAAAATGTACCAATGCAATCTAGCAAATTTTTTTACAATTTCCAAGGACAATAAAATGCACCATTTTTTTTTTAATTTAAAAAAATTTATTAAAAGTAAAAAAAAAAAAAAACAAATTCTTAACTATCGAAAAATCCTCACCGCAACCAGAGCCCAGGACCCCTCGCACACAAACACGTAAATGCGGTATACATACATGCATCCAGGCAAATTATTTAAATTAACGAAAAAATATTGAATAATTTAAAAACTCTGCTTCCAACGGAGTTTGAACTCAGTCCCTCATATTTTTCTTGGCCGCGTTGAGCGCGAACTGATCAATTTTACCAATCCGCCGCTTAGGCTGATTCTAGTAAATTTGGTATACATACATTCCGACAGTTTTTTTAACTTAACATAAAATTGTGAATATCTTCACTATTTATGGCTCAATCGTGTTAAAAGTTGGTAAGTAAAATTTCTCGGCATGATCCAACACCTGCCGGTATTTAAAACATTTCACCCAATATTGAAGGTAGTGCCATTTCGAGTTACGCGGTATTTAACACATTTCACCCAATATTGAAGGTAGTGCCATTTCGAGTTACGCCCCCAATGGGAGCTTGGCTAAATTTTTAAATAAACTCGTTCTGCCTGACATTATAGGGAGTTCATATTTCAAATTGCCTCCTTCTGCCCTTTTCATACATTTTAAAAACTTAATATACAAAGAAAAGGTGACTTTTTGACGCCGATTTGCAATACATAATGGTTTGATCCTATTGGCCGAACTGGGGTTTTCATTAATGAATGTTTATGAATAAGCTTATCTGTGGTGCCACAGAAATCGCTGACGCTTGAATTTGACATACATTTCATACAAATTTAAGTCAAATTCAAGCGAAAGCGATTTCTGTGGCACCCCTGTATATGTATGTTTGTAATAAAGGAGCTAGACAATCAAAAAAAAAATCTTAAATTATGTTATTGAGGTGCGGGATGTGGCGAGGCATAGTGAGCAGGGGGTGGTGTCCCCTTCATTTTAAATATATGTGGAGGGGCGTTCATGATCCTCCCGTGCTCGGCTTCATGTGATGGCTGCTGCTCGAAAACAATCCAGTGGAAGCATGTGAGGCACCACCTGAAGCACCTAGCGCTGAATTCAGCAAAAGTCCTAAGGCTGTGTTAACCAAATGCGATGAGATCTGCTTTACAAATGTTCCCGAGTCAAAGGAGGCGGCACCACCTTCCTTTTTCTTTTGGTATGCTAGTTCACTGCTGCCATGACGTTCCTCGGACACTTCGCCTGAAATGGGCCTAAACTTCGACTCAATAAAACCATTGACGAAATTCTTAGTAAATGTCAAAGGTTGCGGCAGGCCTTCATCCTCCGGATCCTATAAAGATAACAAGGAATTCATTTCTTTTATTATGCTTGAAGACAGTAACACAATTATTGGGTATTAAAATTAGGGTTAGTAGTACCGTCAGAAAAATTTAGGTATGTAAAGATAATAAATATAAGTACTGCGCTTAGTGCTGCTAACACGGTGCCAAAAAAGTGACCAAGAAATTGTCCATTGTTGATCTGAAAGAAGAAAACAAAACGTTACATAAAAAACTGCACATTTAATAATACAATCGTATTCCTACCGCTCCGCCTCCACCAGACAGGCCATCAAAGGCAGTACCCACGTATTGGCCCAGAACGACACCAAAGTTCTTGTTACCCGACAACAAACCGGCCAACAACGATGTGGCTGTACTAATCAATGATTCAATGTCCAGGCCACCGGGCTTTGAAAGATACAAAATAATAATTAGTAAATTTAACATCCCATTTCCCATAAACTTACTCCAAATAAGGTCGATATGATGCCAGTGAGTGCACCAATCAACGCGCCAACATCCGATCCGTTCTCGCCCTGCAATCTGAATCAATTAGTAATGGTATACTTGCTCTATTAATATTAAGACTCACGCCACTCAAGCTGCCAATTATCCCAACAATACCGCCTCCGCCAGCACCTCCAGTATCGCCGTCATCTTCACCAAGCTCCGAAAAGCCGTCTCCATCTTCCTGTTTGGCGTTAGTTTTCGTCATATTTTTAACTGCAACATTTTTCGACTTCAAACACGCCAATATAACTGCTTTAGTCTTAGATTGTTATGAGTATTATGAAGGCTGCAATTTTTATAAAGAAGATTCGCTTCGGTGGTACGAACTCTGTGATTCAAGTCTTATATCTCAACAGTACAAAATATAAGGTTGTCTAAAGTAATAGGAGTTACATCATTTGTGAGTTCGACCGACTGTTCCTATGGAACCGTGGACCGATTGGAACTGGACTTGGTCAGGTTGTTTAAGACAACAGAAAATTCTTAATCTGGGATTTTGTTTGAGATATTTACAGAGCGAAGCGATCTTCATTTATACTTTAAGTATTAATTTCATCATTCCAACATCCGAGTCGATTTAGTCCTGTCTGTCTGTTTGTACAAACAAGTCGATCTTAGACATTATATGAGCAAGAGACATCAATTTTGGTATGAAGGTTAAGTTAACTTTAAATTTTTGATTCCACGACCCCATTGATAAAAAATCACAATAAATCCCATAAGAAATTTAATGTTGTGGACTTTGGTTGTGGTCAACATGAGCATTGTATGAATGAATGTGGGTAATATTGCAATTGTTCATAAAATATTAACATACATACATATTTACTATACTAGACGTCAGGTTAGTCACATTGAAGAAATAAGACTTATTGAATCGAATACTCACATCAACACTCAGTGCCATGTCATCGAAATCGTCCTTCGACTGCGGTTGCTTATTGTTGTTACCCCTTCTCTCAAATTGATCTTCCACAAGATTTTCTTGAAAATCATCCTGCTTATTAAATTTATAAGTATTGAGTTAGTCAAACTATTGCCCTATCTAAACTATTCGAGCACACTGCAAAATCGACTCACTTACCTCCGACATTATTGATGTAATTGTATGCATTTCCTTACGATTATCTCCTTGTTGTTCTTTCAAACGCTCATTCGCCGCCCTTTTTTGAAGAACCTTATGGCTGATCTTGGCTAGAGGTCCATCAGCAGTGGCCTGTTTTAAGATTTGCTCTAGTGCGTTTGTAATCTTGGTATCTAAATCAATCCTCATCTGAGGAATCTTCGTCGTTATGTGAAGCCGTAACTGTCTCAATATTTCACCCAGTTGTGCCTGTTCTGCGGATCTTGGCTGAATATCAAAGGGTTGCTGCTCGCGAATGTTGCGAAGCTCCTGGGAAAGCTGCTGTTCATTCTTAGTGCCGCTTAATAGATCTATGGCACTGCCAAGTATGTTGAGTGCACGCTGATCACGCACTAGTTCCTTTTCGATCTCTTCAATCTTGGGAAGCACTTGATTACTCGCCTGCAAATCGGTCTCTAGGAGGAACCTTTTAATTGCTTGCACCAGATTCTCCTCCATTTGGTGTTCTGTCTCACGAGCTCCATTTAATATTCCCAAAGCGATTAATGAACGCAGGTCCTGAGGGGGCAAGCTACGCTCCAGCCGCCGATACGCGGTTATAGCTCGTAGGTATTGAGACTGCAGGTTCAGTCCACTGAGGCGGGCGCTAGTGCCCCAGGAGGCGCAGATCAGCAGAAGCAGCAGTTGTACCTGAGACCCCATCATATTTTTCATGGCTTCGACTCTACACTAAAACTCTGTTCAAAAATGCAGCTCACTTTTATATCAATACATGAATCAATCAGCCAATTCAGTCTATCCCCTCCATTTCCTTTCAGCGCTTGTCACTTTTTCTCTTATATGCGTGTGGGCGTATGGGCGCCGCCCCCCTAACTCCACCTACCCTCGCTTCAGTGCACCTTGCATTGCGCAAGTAACATGTCTTCAACAAATACGCAGTTGATCAGTAGTCCATGTCTTTATTTCTTCGCTTAATCGACTGATATTATGGAAATTACCACAAATATACATATTTATATACTGAATACCATGATACATTTTTATTAAATCTGCCTACTAGTTTCTTAAAAGTTTTTGTAAAATTTCTTTTCAGCGTTCGTACAAAACAATCACTATTTGCACAAAACTTGACATTCTTTTTTGCTCGAAATTTCCTGTTAAGTGTAAAAAGTAGTAATTATGTATTATGTTTTTGTTGAACAAAAGAAGTAGAAGAGTGGTTACTGATAGTAAGACCGAAGAAGACTTTTGGAATTGAAATACCATATGTACTGGGGTGCCACAGAAATCGCTTTTGCTTGAAATTCACTTCAATTTGTATGAAATTTAAGTGAAATTCAAGCGAAAGCAATTTCTGTGGCACCCCCGATAGTATAATAAACCGAAGATTCCTATCTCCCAAGCAATATCAAACTTAGATTTAACTGGAAAGTTCACAAGATGTGAGTTTTTGATACATTTTGCGTTATTGGGCGAGGTGGACCTTTTCTGGAAATGCCCATATAAAGGGTGTTTTTATTAGACCTTTGGTTTTTAAATTGGCAACACTTTTTTCTGAATTGGGCTTTTTGACAGCTGTCACTTGATTTATGCTCAGTATGGTTTGCCATTTTATAATGAAAACTCTCACTCCTAAACAACGCTTGCAAATTATTGAATTTGATCATCAAAATACATGATCGGTTAAGAAATTGCATTTTTCATTTTTCCATTTTATGATCAGTTTAGTCGACCTTCTGAGGCGGTTATTCGGAATGATTACAAACTTTTTTTTGCCCCAAATGGAAGAATTAGACTTGGCTTAGATGTGGTTTCAGCAAGACGGTTCCACATGCCACACAGCACGGGAAACAATGGCCCAATTGAGAGGCGATTTCGGTGAAAAGTTTACTTTTCGCTTGGGTCTGGTCAATTGGCTGCCTAGATCGTGTGATTTAACGCCTTTAGACTAATTTTTGTGGGGTTATGCGAAGTGGTTTCTCTTCGCAGGTAAGCCCGAGACGATTGACGCCTTAGAAGAAAATATTCGGCGCGTTATTGCTGACATAAGGCCCCAATTGCTGCAAAAAATGGTCGAAAATAGGGCCGCTCGGCGTGAAATTTATTCGGGCCAGCCAGGCGGCCACTTGCCCGAAATCATATTTAAACACTAATGGCATAAAATTATCCTTCCAATAAAGCCAAATAAATGGACGTTAAAACGATTTTCTTGTGTTTTATTTTAATTCGAAGTTCTAAACCACTAAAAGAAACACACTTTACAATCTGTGAGTTTGGCTAAGCTTTTTTAAGAACGTTTTCAAACTAAAAGTTACTTTGCTTATATAATGTATCAATCGGTTTGGTTTAATAACAGGTAGCTCCGAATATACTATCTGTGAATTTAGTTGAGATTTTTAAAGAAAATAAAAAGTTGTTCCTATGACAGCTATATGATATAGTTTTCCGAACTTTACCAAATTTGGTCAGGATGTATAAGACAGTCCCAAATACACTAGCTGTGAGTTTTTAAAGATATCAAGAACCAAAACATTTCACCCTAAGCAATTTTGTTCGTAGTTTAAACTTTGACCCCCAATTTGACCCACTTACAGGTCGAATTTCGCAAAGCGACATTTTATTTCACGATAAAATTGTGTCAGCTATGTATGTTGTGTGTTGTGTGCTTTCTAAGCTTTCATAGAACAAATAGAATTGCTCAGGTCCAGAGTACACAACTCAAACAACACTGCGCTGAGGCCCAGGTCGAAACTATGATGAAATTATAGTAAGATCATCATTGTGGTGAATAGTTGTGTTGTCAATAATAACGAGGGGGCTCCGCCACCTGCTCGCTTCACTAGCCTACCCCCGGCTCGCTTCACTCGCAGATGCGGCTACAGTCGACTGTACTCGACTATGGGATACCCTGTGCCCAGAAACTCCAATAGCCGACTACGTATTTGCAACCCCGTTAAATTTTAAATTAAATTAAATTAAATGTTCGTTTAGTTGTTTATATTTACATGTATATGATTCAGTGAACAAATTTAAGCCAAATTCAATCAAAATGTAAAATACAATAGAAAACTTCCAATCTGTGAGTTTGGTTGAGATACCTCCATAAAAATCAAAAAATTGCATACTAAATCTTAATTTGCGATCAATCGTTTCTATGACAGCTATGTATATGATATAGTGATTGTATAAGACTCTTCCAGATGCATATTCTGTAAGTTTAGTTGAGATATCTCAAACAACAATAAAGTTTTTCGTACTAAAACTTAATATTCGACTGATCGTTTCTATGTCAACTATACGATATAGTGGTCCGATCCAAGTTTAAAAACAAACTTGAAGCCTTTCACTCTTATAATTTTTCAGATCGACGGGTTGAAGCACACGGACGGACAGGCGGACGGACATGGCTCAATCGACTTGGCTGTTGATACGGATCAAGAATATATACACTTTATGGGGTCTGCCACGCCTTCTTCTGCCTGTTACATACGTTTCACAAAACCATTATAACATTATTTGCCTATTTTCAATGGGCACAGGGTATAAAAATAAAATGAAAAGAACAAATAAAATGTTTTTTTTCTTATGCAAATATTATTTTTAGTACTTGTTGAACTTTGGGTTGATTAAAAAAAAAAGGCTAGTAGTGGGTTTGACTTTTGTATATAATTCTCTACATGTTCAAGAATATATTGAATTTTAGATTTGATAATTGAATAATTAGCTTGGAGTATCTTAATTATTGTATTTTAAATATTCATTTTCAGTTTTCCCATTGTCCGTAGCTCTCTATTTCGTCACTAGCGCGGACTGCCGTCCGCAGTGATATTCTTTTTCTTCATGAGTCGCCAGATCCGAGTAACAAGCTTAGTGTACATACACAGAGGGACATAATCTAATATTTCGACTTTCAACGCTGAAAACCAAAACTTTAACCCTTAACTTTTTGTGCAATTTGTGAAAACATTTGTCACGAAGAGTTGCCAGACTAATGAAAGACAGTTGCTAAAGCTGTCGAGTAACTTTTATTTTCTCTGGCCAGTGTCTTTTAAATTTTTTTAACTAAACAAAATCAATTATTATATAAACAAATTAAATTATATAAATTAAAAAAAAAAAAATAAAAATATTATTGCTCTGCAATGATAAACTTAAAAAATTTGTTTAACAAACTTTTGGATAATGCTAAATTCTATTTCGCTTGCGATTTCTATGGCACCCTGATAATGATTTTTTCTAGAGATATATTCATTTCTAAATGAAACAGATTATTTTTGCTTGAAATAAAATCTAAATTTTAATTTTTACTTTTTATACAGGGGTGTCACAGAAATCCAAATCTCAGAGATTTGATCAACAATCCAACTCAAGCTGGTGTTCATTTCAGCAATATAAAACTAGTAATTCAATAATGTTTTACTGTTTTGGATCATTAAGACGAAATAAAGATTTTTTTCAAACAATTTTGGGATGGCTGATAACTTTGCAATGCCTCTGTAATTCGAAATATCAGAATCACCACCTTTTTTTTGGAGAGTAATGATATAAGACTCTCTTGAATGAAAACCATGGAAAGGTTGAGGATTCAAGGGATAGAAAAAAAAGCGTTAGCAACGGTGCAGCTAAAGAAGAACAGCACTACTAGGAATGTTTTATCAGGTCAAGGAGAGAAAAAGGATTTTAAGGAATTAATAGAAGATACTATGGTGGTATATGAAATATATTGAGCAAACCTAGTTCTAGATGAAACTATAGTGTAAGGTTAAGAAGATATAGGGGGGAAATTAGGATAATACGTTGATTGAAATAAGCTAGCAAATAGTTCAGTGGCTGCAGAATTATTACTGGGTTTATCTAACCCAAGACAAAAAGGGGAAGGTAAACTAGGGGATTTTCGTTTCAAGCTAACAAATTTATAAAATTGTTTAGGGTTGCGTTAAAACTGCCTTTTGCAACGAGCAAGATAGTTTAAGTCTGCTTTCAAGAGACTATAAGAAGAAGGATCACTATACTATAGACAAAGCTTGACGTCATCCGCATACATGAGTGCATGGGAGTGAGATAATACAGATGGAAGATCATTTATAAATAACGTGAAAAGTAACTTTCACGGACTTTGAAAATGAATTTTCAAAAATAACTTCTTGTGTTCTGTTACTTAAATAATTGGAGATCCAAAGAAGATTGTTTGAAAGACCAAGAAGTTCAAGCTTTAGAGCAAGTAAAGAGTGGTTTACGAAATCGAAAGCTTTGCTAAAATCAGTATAATTAACATCAGTTTGCATCTTTTTCTTGATCCCTTTAATCACTAGAGAAGTAAACTCTACATCTCATAAACCCGTGTTGAGTAGGTGAGATAATAGAGTCTAATAAATGTTGAAGATGAGAAATTATAATTTTCTCAAACAACTTCGAAATTGCTGACAGCTTGGATATACCTCTATAATTTTGAACATCAGACTTAATACCTATTTTTTTGAAGAGGGATAATATAAGAATACTTCCATAGCACTGGGAAAGAGGAGGAATCAACGGACAAAGTAAACAACTTATGTAGTGGTCTACACAAAGATTCTGCACAGTACTAGACCTGGTGCGTGCACTTAGGGTGCATTTACACTAGTTTGACAAGCTGGTCAATTTCATCTCAGTAGACTGTGCTTTTTACCAAGTCAACACACTTTTGCATAGAGTTGACCACCGTTTACACTGGAGTTGACTAAGTTGACATCAACATTTTTAGCCTACTGAGATGAAATTTACCAGCTTGTCAACTAGTGTAAATGCACCATTGCAAGTAATTATTATAGCACTGTGAGTTAAGTACTTGATAAGGAGCAGGAAATTAAATATCGAGAGAAATCGTAAGGATCTCCCGATTTTTTTATATTTTTTAAATTTCTTCGATTTTACATCTTTTTAATATGTAATTTTCTAGAGAACCAAGGAGATCTATTGGAACTGATGGGTGATATAACTAAGCGGAACACAGATATAAAAAAAAAAAAGAATTTCAAGTAGTATAAAAAAGCTTAATGGCATTATCCAAGTCAGATCATGTGTATAGTATAGAGACCAATCAGAACATCATAAAAGACTGTTTAACTTATTAAAATCAGTTTTACTGAAACAGCTGCTAAAATTCAAAACCATCCTGACAAAAGTGATGAAGCCTCGCTTTGGAATCAATTAAAAATTATTCGTAGTCTTCTGTATGCTAATTTTATTACACTGAACAAAAAAAGTAGTTTAAGTTGGCATAATTGCAGCTTTAAACTGTTAAAAGTTTAGTGCACATTATATATAAATGTACAAATATGAATTTAAAAAAAAAAGCGTGCCTTTTCGTACATTGCGCCAAAGATTCTGCTTCCTAGTACTGTGCGCTGTGCACTGAGCTGAAAAAAAAACTATTATGTTTTAGATTTAAGAAATCTTCATATATTTAACTTAATATAAATATAATATATAGTAATTAATATATCAAATGATTTGGGGGTAGTAATGCTTTTGCCACTAGACTTTAAGAACTCTTCCAAAATTTTTGTCAAGCAAGTAAGAAAGGTCTAGTCGATTTTGATATATGTACGTATAGTCGATATAACGGGTCACAACTAAAATTCTGGACAGATTTTGAGTGCCTGCAGCTTAGGCATGCTTTGTCGTATAACAATAATATTTGGTACTAAAATCAGCTATTGCATGATCTTTTTACCAAATAATTCCAAAAAATTATGTGCACTATATTAGACTTCAAAATGGCTTCCAAACAGCAACAGCTGCGAAAACGTATTGTACGCTTTTACCAAGATCACAAAGAGCATGTAAAAACTTACACCTGTGTCCATTTTATGGTGGAGGGCGTGGCAAAAAGCACTTTATATTTAATTCTCAGCAGTTTGAAAATAGGAAGGCAGTCTGGTTCTTAAAGAAAATCAACAATTATGACTACAAAAAACATTTAAAAGCTAAAGACTGCTTTTAACAATAAAAATGGAATAAGCCAAGCTGAAGCGGCCCGAAAATTCGGATGCTCACTGCAACATATCTGCAAAATATTAAAATCATTAAATATAAAAGCCAGAAAAAAGCAGCGGTCACCAGGTCGCACTGAGACGAAAATCCAGCTAGTAAGAACGCAATGCAGGTGGATGTGCAAAAATTACAAAAAAAATCATTAATTCTTGGTAAGCAAAAATATTAAATTTGTTCCCAAAGACAGATATTCCACATCAATTGCAGATTTTTTTGGTGAACTTAAAAGATTAGTGTATAAGAATGGATGGAAGGCCAAAATTTACTCAGTTGACACGTCGCATCCGAAAGTGCCTAAAAGAAATTGACCCAAAGGGCGTACAACGTGCATTTTCGAGAGTCTGCACAAAACGGCGTAGTGTGGCCGACAAAGGACATTTTGATCAAGTCTATTAAATAAAATTAACTTATATTATTACGACCTTTATAAAAAAAATAAATTCAGTAAGTATTAATCAAAAATAAATTTTTGGTGGACTTTTGAAATTAGTCCAGAATTTTAGTTGTGACCCGTTACATATGTATATTAATTGCATCAACGAATTTGTAACTTCTTCTCGCTTAGGATACCTTGTAGGATACCTTGGACCTAGGCATGCAGATGCCGTTCGGCACGTTTAAGATTTGATGCCCTTGCAGAGCGCTGCGAGTTCGTTTAAGATATCTCTAAAACCACAACAGCAATTTTCAAACTCATTCTTAATTAGTTTCTACAGTGGTTATGTAGCAGTCACCAGTGGATCCAATGCGTTTCTAAACAACTTGTGCTCGATCTTTTCCTTGGCCAACTGTTCCTACCGCAAGAGATCGATGGCCGGCAATCTTGGAGGGGT
This sequence comes from Drosophila subquinaria, assembly GCA_037043405.1. Classification (NCBI taxonomy): domain Eukaryota; kingdom Metazoa; phylum Arthropoda; class Insecta; order Diptera; family Drosophilidae; genus Drosophila; species Drosophila subquinaria. The sequence goes on from JBAMBL010000263.1 coordinate 72,473, forward strand.
CAAAATGTTTAGTTTTATTTGAGTTTGACCGCTTTCCAAATGTATGCAAATGCAATTTGGCATTCAAAAGCAATCGAACTTGAGAGTAAACGACTGAGAAGAACACAGGGTTGACACACAACTTAATTTTTTAGCGGGCAAAATAATGGAATTTTTTTATTCAAATTACAAGCGATTTGTCACAAATTAGCGATTAGCCGACTTATCAAATATAATGCTTATACTTTGAGGTCGACTTTGAAAACAAAGACAAGAATAAAAAATACGTTTTAGAACATTATTTATGAACAATTGGAACTCTTTATGGCCTCGTTCGGCTTGTGCGATTAACTATCTCTACTAAATACTTCGAAATATGATTTTGAAAACAGCTTAAGCCAAAATCTCCACAGTTCTGCTTAAGTATAAAGATTTTAATGCATTTCAATGGTGCCAATTTCGATAAAAACAAAACAAAACTTTGACCTTTTGAGGCAAAGTCATTTGCTTGATTTTTAAGTTATTAAAGCCACAAGAATTTTCAATTAAATGCTTTCTTAATTTTGTCAATATCTTATTTGGATCAGAATATATGGTTTTGTCAAGTAAAAAGCTGAAACGAGCCACTGTGCGGCGTCTAAATATATGTGCCAAAATGCCTATGAAATTAAGCTGATGTCCAACAACATTGAGATCGATTATTGGTTGACTCTGTTTAACGATTGCGGCCAGTGCCGGCCACAGATCACAATTCATACAAACGTACATTTGAGCTTTTTAACTGCGGCGCTTGTGTGAGTGTGCTGTACGTGCTTAAGATCTGAAGGATAACCAGTTAGATGGCGACTCCGTCTGCGTAAATTCGTTCAAGTTGCTAGCTTGGTTGGGTTTACGACACAGAACAGCCAGTTGTTTCAAGACATGCATGGAAAACTACAAATTACTCATATGTCGAGTTGTGCAGCAAGACCAGCACAAAAAACTAGTAGAAAAGGCTACAGTTGAGCGCACACGACAGTGTGATACCCTGTACCCAACTCAATGATAATTATTTTTTAAAATATAAATTTAATAAATTTATATATTGCACACGAACATTACATACATTTTGCTTTTACATATGTGTGCATACATACATAATAAGTAAGTTTGTAAGTTGCTACAGGAGCGTTTGAAGTCAGTCTGTTAGCACTAGTTAGGTTTATCTGGGTTTTCACCAATCCATGAAAAAATTGCTAAAATGATTTATTTATTATTATTTTTAATTTATTTAATAATTTTTGTATTATCCCCAGACTTATAAACTTTAAAATACCTGTTTGATTTAATTTTTTATCTTTTCAGTTTTAATTTTTAATTCACATAAAATGTATTTTAATTTGTAGCTCAAGTCAACTTTTCGAGTTTTATTTTGTTTTAAATTACTTTTGGTCAACTGCTCTTATTTCACGTTATAAAAAAAAAATTAATAAAATCAGAAATTAGCTGGCGTTCGTTTTTGGTTGAAACATGACAAATTTGCTGTCCCTAAGTTCAAAGTCTTGGTGAGTTTGGCTTGTTCGTATAGATAGACAAACGGACATGGCCTCATCGATTTGGTTAAGACATTTATAAATATGTATAAATATATGTAGTTTGTGATTACAAAACGCGTACCGAAGAGCAAATTCACAAAATACGCCGAAGTTCGAGACGACTCACTGATGTTGCCGTTGCATCCGTTCGAAATCAGTCTAAGGTAAATTAGATTTTTACACATGCGACAACACACACTCAGATACAAATAGCCCACAAACACATTGAAAAGCTCTGCTTTGCATATGCGAAAAATTATGAAATTTTGTAATTTTAGTCACTCGGTTGCTTTTCAAACTTGGCAAATCGAAAATGACATCGAAATCAACTTAAATGGCCGGTTGCTTTTGGGCAGATACATATTGTGTAGATGCTGTATTTGTTTGTTCGCTGTGCCACAACATTCAAATCTCAATTTGCATACTAACAAAAGGCGCAGCCTTCAACTTTAAGCTCGAGATTGACTTATGCAATTTTTGCTTAGATAGGGCAAAAACCTTTGGTTAGGTTAAGTAATTTCCAAAATGCTTCCCCGTCTGCCGCAATTTGGAATTCGGAATTGAAGTTTGAAAACGAGGAACACTTTATATATGTACATATGTACCTATTTTCCTTGAAACAAACATTTAAATATAATATAGTACAATACAATCTCGATTATTCGACAGTTGTTAATTCGGATAACCCGAAATTAAATACTCTATAATCCGAACACATTTATGATTTTGTATGTAAGAAAAGCATAAGAGTATCAAAAATACGTGCAAAAATAGACAGTTCAACTACAGTAGACGCAATTATTATTTCAATTATTTTGAGAGCAATAGGTTGTTATTTCAATCATATGTATGTATATTTACTGTGGTTGAGATTGTTTATATTGTTGAAAATTATCAGCTTAACATAAAAGTAGTAAGCCGGACAACTAAAGACCAGGCAATTCACGGAATGTCCGGGTTACCGAATAAAAAAAATATATATATAAAACCGACAAATAAACTAAAGAATGTCTATCGTATTGTAGCAAATATTGCTATTTTATTATATTCTATTTAGTTTTACACTGATAAGAAAAGGATCTAAACTAAAGATTTTGGTCTCAAAACTAAGAATTTTGGTCTAAAAAATGCGTCGAGAACATGAAAATCTTGAAGTAAGAAAACACATCTTGATTTTAAGAACATTTCAATTAAGATCAAGTTCTTATTTTTAAGATCAATAATCCTTATATTTTCAAGGCCACAAATCTTAATATAAGAATAAAACTTTCATTTTTTTTTTAAGATTATATGTTCTTATTTATAGACCAAAAAGTTTTGAATACTCAAGACAAAAAATCTCAAATAAAGATAAAGCTTCTTAACATTTTAAGAAGAATGAAGTAAGTTTTAGTTAACTTGAGGTCTAGTAATGTCGATATGACACTTAACAACAAACAACAACACACAAAACACTTGCAGAACGCAAGGAGCATGGCTCGGTATACAGCTGTTTCAAGAGATGCCAATCTGTATCATCAGTACCGTTGTGCTGACTTGACCGGCGATCCAACCCTAATGTCATCTTTGAGACGCCAAAACCAGTTGTGAATTCTAAGTCTCTAAAAGTGTGTTGTTGTTGAGAGAAAAAGATCTAAGATCTAAGATTTTTATTCTTATATTAAGAACTTAACCTTTTTTAGAATAATATTCTTAGTTTTAGTAATTTGGTTTTAAAATGGTCTTATATTAAGAACAAAATATTTAAATTTGATCATATTATTCTTATATTAAGAATTTCAATTTTCAATTTGAATACCAAGAAAATTAATTTATTTTGCACGTTAAAAACTCTTAAATTTAAAAAGAAAATTTAAATATGCTTCTTGTAAAATTGTGGCCATTGATCTCTAGCGGGTAGAGCTATACAAAGATTAAATAAAGTGCAAGTTGCACTCTATGTACACCAAAGTACTCCTTTGTCCTATGGAGAGTTTTGCATACCTTGTGCCCATTTAAAATTGTCAAAAAGGGTAAAATGTATGTTACAAGCAAAACGAGGCGTGGTAGAAGCCACAAAGTATATATATTCTTGATCAGTATGAACAGCCGAGTCGATTGAGCCATGTCCGTGTGGCTGTCCGTCCGTCTGAGTGAACACAAGGATCTCAGAGACTTCAAACTAGGTATGTAGGTTTCTGGATTGCGGACGCAGATCAAGTTTGTTTTTAAATTTGATTTGAAAACGGAAATAGTTATTAAAATTCTGTTTTTTTTATTGTATTAAGAACATATTGAATTAAATGTAGCCGAAAGCCTCTGCAGCTAGCGCTATACTTACCCCTTGTTAGTTTTAGTTTTTTAAGCTTAACTATCAATGTTAATAAATAAATAAATAAAAGTATTGAATTAAATAAAAATATTTTTTTTCCTTTGAACGAGGGCTGTTCAAAAAGTTGTCGGCCTTCAAAGTTGGACTTCGAAAAAAAAAGTATGCTGCTGGCGGCACGGATAACTCCACTTCGGATCATTTGAAAAATTAAACGGCGTTAGATTCAATACAGATGTAATTCGGGCCCCTACCTCAATAATAATTTTGCGAATTTTTTTTTACAAAATATATCATATAGCTGCCATAGGAACGATCAGCCGAAAATTAAGATAGAGTAACGGGGAAAGATTTATTCCACAACTGAAGAGAAGCCAGAGTTCCACAAATAATTTTGAGTACATTTAAATTATTAAAAAGAATTGTTTTGCATTTCGGCACTGCGCAAAAAAGTAATATTTATAAGGTATGAAGAATTTAGCGCAATGTGCCGATGTTATGTACCCAATGTACTCAATACTATGCGTCACAAAAGTGGATGTCAGAAATTTTGGGGCATAAAAATGTTTTCATCGAAGAGTGGTTTTTATAAGATTGGATACTTTCTGTTGTCTTGCCTGACCAAGTATAGTTCAAATCGGCCCACTATATCATTGGAAAATAACAATTGTTTTCATTACACAATTTTAAGTTTTCTTACTTGGGCCAACGACTTTGAAGCCGACCCTCGTATATTTGAAGTATCTAATCGTTATAGTCTGTAAGCTTGAGGGAGTTTTGCTGGTTGGAAAATTTTTTTTTTCCATTTTTTTTTTTGGCTTTTTTTTTATAGCCCTGATATTTGAGAATGTCGTTACCATTTTTTTTAACACTAAGCTACAAAAAAAATTGCTTAAAATAAATTTTCATTTTTAAATGGCCACCATTTTGTAAAAAAAAATCGCAAAATTATGATTGAGATAGGGGCCCGAATTACATCTGTATTGAATCTAACGCCGTTTACTTTTTCCATTTCAAATGATCCGAAGTGGAGTTATCCGTGCCGCCAGCAGCATACTTTTTTTTTCGAAGTCCAACTTTGAAGGCCGACAACTTTTTGGACAGCCCTCGTAATTCAATATGTTCTTAATACAATAAAAAAACAGAATTTAAATAACTATATATAATAACAAATTAGATTTTTTTTAAAAAAGGTCCAAAACCAGCCGTCCAACCAGCCAAACCCCTTAATGCAAACAGGGTTACATATGTACATATGTATGTAGATTCGGATTTGAAACAGACCGAGAATATGTGTATGTAATTGGTGCAACTAATGGACGCAATGCATAAAAAGAAACAAATTTTGGAATTACGCAATTATGCAATTGTTATGGATTTTAGGAAAATCTTTCTTGTTTAAGATACTTACAGTTACTTACAACGGGATGATCATAACGTTTTCATCACTTGAAGTAACATTTAAAAAAGCTCTGATCGCTAAAAAAAAAAAAAAATAATAAACATAAAAACTGTGAGAGTCATGAAAATGTATAGTTGTGAGAAGGAGAAAAAACATTCAAGAGATGGATACAGCAACAGCTGCACATGTTGTGTAAGTCCAATTCTGCCTTCGGCCCACTGCAAGATTGACAAAGTGCGCTGCTGCAGTCACAAAGTGGAAATTTTCGGGTAAGCGACCAAACAGACCAAAACAAAAATGAAAATTCGCGTATGTTTCACAGACAAAAGCCTTAATGCATTTGCACTCGTTAGGCAAAGGCTTTTTCACTCAACATTTTATCTCAAATACGGCTTTGGCTTTGACTCACTTTCGATCGCTCGCTTTTTTTGAGTGTAACGTCACAGTCAAGGCGTTAAACGTCTGGCACCAACAACAACAACAACAACAACAACAACATATCCAACAGCTGCTCAGCTAGCTGCTAGGCGTCTGCTGCTGCTGCTGCTCAGCAACTAAGCGTCCGCCGCTGCTGTCGCTGCTGCTGCTGCTGCTCCTCAATGCTCGCTGTCGACGTCTCGACGCTTGGCAGTCACTTGTACGCTTCGTCGCTTTGTTTGAGCTTTAGTCGCTAGTGTATAATAAAATCACGTTAGTAATCAATTGCAAGCCCAACAGCCAACACCGAAAAACCAGCGCCAGTTTCACAAACATCCACACAATCAACAAGTTACTAAAACTAAAACCCAAATATCATAATAAAATCAAAAACAAACAAAAAAAAAAAAAAACAAATACAAAGCGTGTACGTAATCGTCGCCGAAGCTACTTGTCTTCATCGCCAAAAACGTGAGGAAATACTTTACATAAATTTATTAAAAAGTATATAATATATATATAAACATAGAGATCTCTGAATGGAGGTATATAAGATACGAAATGCCACCACTAAATATCTCTACTCAATGACAAAATCAGCAGCTACAGTAAATGCAAAATCAGCATCAAACAACAGCCAAAAACAAAAGCAAAAACAAAAACAAAAAAACTAAATAATATTTGCAATATTGCAATACTGAAATTGCCTCAACTTGTGCATTTGCACAAATCGAGGATACCAACACTTCATAAACACCAAACAAAACAATTGAAGTTAACAATTTTTTTTCACAACGTTTTACATATTTTCCGGTTACTTGTTTTTTTTTTTGTTCATTTTTTTGTGTGATCCAAATATTTTTTTTGCTAAACCTAAAAAAAGGTGAATGTTAAGCTGTTTTATATACATATGTTATTAAACAGACAGTATCACAAAGTGCAAAAATAAATATGTATATAGTATGCATGTTGTAGGTAGAGGAGGCACCTCTGACCCTATCAAAATAAAGTGTTCTGAATTAGTTTCAATCAGTTTTTTTTTTTTTAATAATTGAATATTATTTAATCACTTGCAAAGTGTGCTATAAGTTTGTCACAAAACGTGTAACACATAAAGGAAAGCATGACAGGCACCTTAAATTATATAATATATGTTCTTGATCAGGACGACTTCGATATTCTTATGTCTATCGAATTTCGTGCAAACTATTCCCTCAGCCTAAGGCTTTCTAGATGAAGATTGGTGAAGATCCGTCCATTTCCTTAAGCTTGTACACACATCGGAGCCGGTCATATTGGATTACTATAACGTCGGGCATGATTCAGCATATCTATTACATGAAGATTGTCTTTATCTTTGACTTTGGCATCGTTATATACATACCATTTTCAACAAACATTAGCAAATCGTATGATAAACGACCGCTAAAATATTTCCCAACATTTTAATGGGATTTACTTAGCTACCTATTAATAAGTATATACGTCAATATTATTATCTCATAAGCTTTCGTAAGAAATACAGATCCGTAATAATATCACATATTTCGTTTGCCAAGATATACCACTTGTTTCTGAGTATAACATTTCAAATCATCATATGTTTACATTCATATGTACATACATACGTTAATTTATTAGTATATTCAAACATTGGTTTGCTTGGCAATGAAATACTTCGCTACCTCAACAACTTGACAACTGATGCCAATGTATCGACAATTTAATCAAAGCGTGTCGTAGGTCATAAAGCGCGAGCTAATGATTCCAAAATTTATAATTTCATATAATCTTATGGAGTTTATTCGGTGACATTCTAGTCTACGCTAATATCATACATGTTTTCATAGATATTTTCACGTGAGAACTATAAAATGTCTATTTCTGTGTATGGAATCAATTCTAGCCCAACACATATAGCTCTGCCAAGACAACTGGTCTCTCTTATGCCGATGCGTTCTCCTGATAAAAAAGAACTGAAACACTCAAATTGTTTATGTTACTTCCTCATTTCTATTCCAAATCGATCCAAAAACTCTGGATTGTATTCCCAATGTCGTTCTATCCTTTTCAACCTTCTAATCGATGTACGTAAGTCATTTCACGGAAATCCAAGAAAATCAATGTCAATACTTTGTAGTCTGTCATACCCACTTTGGCCATCTTTGGTTAGATTGTCTCTTAGTCTCTGGAGTGCAATAATATATTCAAGTTTCTAAAGTTACGAAACGGTGAACAAATTCCATTCTATCGTTAAACACTGTTGAGGTGTTCACTTGGTTGCTTCTGTTGCAGTTAACCTTTTCAAATTCAAATAATTGGGTAAAGTATTTTCCACTTGTTCACATGAAATACCTACAGTGTCATCAATTTCATGCAATTTGTTCGTCGATCGTCGCGTCGTCGTCGATATTTCTGCAGAGATCTCAGCCGGTCATCATCAAGAATGCTCGTGTATCCGTGCTGCAATTGAGTCTTCCTATATTTTTTATTGTTGATTTCGTAAGAGTTCCAATCACCGTCCAATTAAATTTTTGATTTATATTTTCAAAACCGAAAGCTAATGGTTTCCCAATATTTAAATTTGCGCATTTTTCCGAAGCTGTCAAGGTTGCTGAACCTAACAATTGGAAAGTGTAACTATATTTCATTAAACTTAATCTCAAATCAACTGATAGATTCCAATAACTAACAAAATTTGCAGTTTCATGCATATGAATGTGATGCATTTCGTATACACTGTTATGTGTCACTATGACGCAGTTATATGAAATAAACAAAACAATTCAAATAAATTGGTTGATGCCACCGAATTGCACTCTTAACTCGTAACCAAAGTACAGCCAATTCATATTGTTATAGCATGAAAAGTTACAAGCCTTGACTAGATATTGTGATAAGGACTGCCGTTAGAGACCGCCCAAATGGAAAAAAATGCTCCTACACTTCAAACGTTGCTTAATTTTTATATTTATCTCTTGATCGTTTTTAGTCTAAGATTTTTATGTCACGCTTTCTGCACCCGCAATTTAAGGGAAAACTAATAATTTTAGGACTAGTGTTAAAGCTATAGGTATACATATGTACATACGTTTTCCCGATGTGTTCTTAAAATTTCAGCATTGTCGGATAGTAAACTCGGAAGCTATTGATAAACAAATATTTTTCAGTGTAGCAAAAAGATAATTCGATCCAAAGACTAGGGTTTTCAAATGCATGGATGCTGAGTTAGTTGTTTTTAATTGTCTCTCGTCTTTAGCTTTTATGACTTGCAGTAACAGTTTTTATAATTTATTCAATATTTATTTATTTAACACTTTCGCGACCAACTTTTTCTCTGCAGGGGGATCAAACATTTTTACTTTCAATCAATTTGTATAAATTCAAGAAGTATTTAGCCAAAATTAGAATTCGCCACGCCCATCGGTTTGGGCACTACCGGAAGTTGTACCTTGATAATTACGCAAATTGTATAAAAAAGTTACTTTTTTTCTTAAAACTTTTATATTTTCTAAGAGCTTTTGCATTTATACAAACATTTTTATAACAAATAAACAAACTGTTTTTTTCATTTTTAAAGATTTTTCGAACTTCACAACAAAGTTTATTCCGAGGCAGGTGCATTCTATTGAAAAAAAGCTTTGAAAAATGTCCTCCAAATGAGCTTATATTTTCTCAAATTTTAAGTCAACATATCATCCAATCTTATAATGATTCAACAAAAACAACAGAATCGCTCACAGTTGTCTGTCAAACAGGCGAAGTTGCCCTCAGGCAACGTTGGGGCTAAATGGGTTAAGTTATGACATTTCGTGAACTCTCAATGTCGTGTGATTAACTGGCCAACAAATGATTATACCTAGTAAGTAGTAGCACACAAATGCTAGTATGTAAATTATCCGAACGCTACCTTTAATTGAAGGTGACAACATTTTGTGTTGATAACGCGCCAAAAGTCACTCAGCTTTGGAAGAGCTTCGGGCGAGCTAAAAAGTAAAAGCAGGCACGTAAAAATCAGCTGCGTCCATGCCTTGCAGATGACATAACTATGCCAACCGTCCACTGGGCTCTGATGTCTGCTCTGACCGGTTTGGCAGCTCCCAGCTCGCACTACACTCCGCTCTCCCAGCTCCCAAATCATTCATGGCAATCTTCACTCTCCCTTTCTACATCGCCGTCTTCATTTTGCGTCATACCTCTATGTCTCTCGTTTCTCTATCTTTGTTATTTTATGCTGTTCGTTCATTTTAATTTTGTATTTCTTTTTTGCTATACGCCCTACTTAATACCCCCTGAATGCCATTGCATGTTGCCACGCACAACTTATATACAAACAACTATTAAAAGTTGTTTCGGGCTTATGGTGCTATTTCAGTTTGCCAAAAATTTATAATAGCCCAAAGTCATGAGTAGACTGAAATCTTCTAAAAAAAACAATCTCTTTACGAGGTAAACATAAAGTAACGAAATCAATTCCAAGCCATTTCTGATATCCTTTTTTATGACGAACGATATGAAATTGAGTGCATAAATTATTCTTAAAAAACAAAAATGTGTCGTTCGGCACATTGCCCTAATTGATACCGATTCTTCATACAGTGCTCCACAAATGTCTTCATACAGCATAAACTTGTAAAATTTGCGTATAATAAAGATGTTTTGATGCGGTTTTCTTATACTAATCTTTTATTTACTTAAATCCCGTTCTAATGATACCAAAATTTCTTTAACCCATTAAGTACCCATCGAAAATTTTGAATTTGAAAAAAAGTCAATTTTTCAAAATTTTTCCTCGATTTTTTCCAAAAAATTTTTTGATGCAGAAAAATTCTTCAAACAATTCTAAGAGTGAGTATTAAAAAATATTTTTGCTAGCATTTTTTATAATTTTTTAAAAATCCTAAAAATGACGATTTTAACCCCTTTTTCATACTTTTCTCACAAAAAGTGGCTTTTTTGCAGTTTTCAAAAAATTATAAAAAATACTAGCAAAAATATTTTTTAAAATTTTTTTTTGCAGTCACTCTTAGAATTGTTTGAAGAATTTTTCTGCATCAAAAAATTTTTTGGAAAAAATCGAGGAAAAATTTTGAAAAATTGACTTTTTTTCAAATTCAAAATTTTCGATGGGTACTTAATGGGTTAAAGAAATTTTGGTATCATTAGAACGGGATTTAAGTAAATAAAAGATTAGTATAAGAAAACCGCATCAAAACATCTTTATTATACGCAAATTTTACAAGTTTATGCTGTATGAAGACATTTGTGGAGCACTGTACCTCATAAAAATAACTTTTTTGGGCAGTGACGAATGCCAAACTTATTTTAGGAAAAACTTATATATTAAGTTAAATGTCGTTCGTTCAGAATATTTATGTTAACCGAAATTGAATTGAATTGAAAATAAAAGTAGGTCCAGTTTCTCATAACTCATATTTGCGATCTCTGCTTTTTATATATTTGTGCCCGGTTTCTAAAAAATTAGCTTCCAAAATGGACCACTTGTATTCTAGCACACTAGCATTACACTGGGCAAGATAGGTCGATTGTAAGATGAACCACTATATTTTGAATGTTTCATTTAAACAAATTTTTCAAACTGTTTTTGATAAACAAACATAAATATATTATAGAACAAAATGACGCGTGCGACGCTGATTGAAATTAAATAAGAAATAAGCTGCTTTATTTTTTTGGATCAAATAAATTAAGATTAATATACATTAAGGCATACATTTTTAAAATTAGTCGCAACAAAACATTCTTTCAGGTTTCGGTTAAATCAGTGATTGAACTGTTCGCCTTGAAAGCCACTTCTGTTTTTGTCGCGTGCGAATGTTTTCCCAAAATCAATCTTTGCACCAATTATAGTGCTAATAAAGAGCTATAAGTTTTGGCTATTGTCAAAGTACATATATGGCATACTATATGCATTTTTTTTACTTTGAGTGCGTACAAATGTCGTATTCGATATTGGAGAAATGCCCATATTTCAAAAAACTTGGAATCTGGATCTGAGGGTCTTTTTTCTTAAATTTGAGATTAAAAAACATTATTTCACCTGTACTAAGTTGTACTAAGTTGTACTTTGTACTAAGTTGAAAGGTATGCCTTAAAGCCATTAAAAATACATTATAACGAATATGAAAACTGTGAGGTGTCAATTTTAGCTGGTTTTTTTTTTTTAAATTGTAGAACAAAAATCTCTAAATACACAGGGAAATTTATTGAACCAGTTGTCGGCTTAAGATGATTGAAGTATCATTCGACGGATATTTTTGAAAGGAATAATTCAAAATTTTTAGCATTTGAGTCGCCATCTGCAATAACTCAATCTTGGTTTCTGACTTATGCCGATGACATTAACCTTTGAATGTCGGCTTATGATGTGTAGACTGTGCCAGGTTGCAATCAGATCTTAACGGTTTTCAAAACTGATGCTACGTAAATTTATTAAATCTTAATTGAAGTAAATCTTAAGTAATGCTTTGAGCAATTAAGGTTGATTAATGATTTGGATATTTTTCGTTGGTCGAATTTGAGGACCCCTACATTACTAAAATACTCCCAATCTTGAATATGGGTATAATTTATGGTGACCCACAATATTAGATTAATTAGGACAGAATAGAATCTGCACAAAAACAATTTTTGCCCTTCGCCCTCCGAGGTATTAACTGGAATACTTATATTCACTTGCCTTCATACCGCAGTAGACTTTTATTGATCAATCATTAACATCAAAATTGATTCTTCTGAATTAATAAGCGAAATTAGTTTTTAATTCCGATCAGAACTTCTCGAAATTTTCGTCCTTTTTATCTGCAAGCCTGCAGTACTCTATGCTATCCGTAACCCCTTCCGAATACTTTGTTCTAATTATGATAGTCTTTTTCATGTTTTATCTAATTCTATTAATATTCCTACCCTTAAAAATTAACTTATTTTTCATCTAGCTATTTTAAATCTAAATTATGTCCATTTTGAGCTTTTCCAGAATCTTAGACTCAAAAAAGTTGTCATCCAGTGTTATTTTAAAGCTCAACGCAAGCTAAATTGTTTTGTCCGACCCGTCAAATATGAGTAATGCAATTTAATAAGTATTCGGATTCATTTCTTTCCCCCATATTTCATATATTCGTAGACTATCACCCTCTCTTTGCTTTCCACTTTCGCTTGTGCTCTCTCGCTCTATCTCTCTTTGCCTCTCCTCAAATTTTCTCTATCACTCGCCAACTCTGTTTACAATTGCGCCATTTGCAAGCTTCCTAAAAGTAAGCTATTAACGTCGCTGCCACTGTCGATTTCACGCTGCCTTGGCTGACAAATTCGCAATCCAAATAAAATTACATAATCCTTATTGCGCTTGCTATCGTTGTTGTTGTTGCTTTGACTGTTAAGATTTTTAAATTGTTTTAATCGTTATTTGTTGTGCTGCAGCTGCAGATTTAAAGTTGTGTTCACAATTTGTATTACTCATTCGATCAATTGATCGTATGCATAGTATGTATGTAAATTGTACAATAGTCAAACTAGACACATACTTTTGTGTGGGAAAATGAGGCACGTATTTAAAATATACGGCCAAATGTGAACAAACTCGACGAATATTTTCAATGTTAAAAGAATCATTTAAAATACTACCCGATGTTCAACATCTGAATACAAAATTACAAATTAATATAATTTTACACAATATTAAATTATCTAATATGTTTTCAGATAGCCAAAAACGCTACTCATATAATAGTTAACTGTAGATTCACTTACAAAAGACCAAACAAAATCAAAACAATGCAATCAGCTGTTCAAATGTCAGCTTGTCAAAAATATCTACAAACACGGGGCTCCGCCCCCGAGTTCGACAGCCCACAGCTCGCTTCGCTCAAGGTTCGACAGTCGAGCATACTCGACTGTTGGAGACCTCGTACTTATTAAAAATAAAAAAAATATAAGTAGCTACGAATATCAATTATAATTATATAGTAAAAGCACTATTCGCCTAAATATATTGCTGATTATCGCCATTATAACTGCGAAGACTTAATTAATTGCAGCATTAAATTTAACAGACTCTCGAACGAAACACAGAAAATGAATTAAGAACTAATCTAAAAAAGCATGACAGCATATACATACATTCATACTATACATGTTATTTTTTTAAAAGTCGGTGTCCTGACAGACTGGCTTGATGACTGGGTTAGCGAAACTCGGCCTGTAAGTCGGTCAATTTACTGGTCAAATTTCACACTATGTTGATTTTTGAAGTATTTTAGCCAAACTCACAGGTTGTGTATTTGGAACTGTCTCAAGCATCCTAGCTATAGTAACATATATGTTTGTATAAGCAATCGGATACAAATTCACCTTTATTATTGAAAACCTAGTTGTTTTTTTAAGATATTTTGTCTAATATCGCAGATTGTGTATTTGATAATTTCGGATTACTATATCATATATGTAGCTGCAATAGAAACAGTCGGATGCAAATTAAACTTAAGATGTTGATTTTTTAGATATCCTATCTAATCTCGAAGATTGTGTTTTAAGATTGTGTAGTACATCCTGACTCAATTTGGTCATACTCGCATTACTTTATAATATAGCTGCCATATGAACAATCGGATGCAAATTTACCATTTGTATGAAATACTTTGTTGCTTAACAAGTTTTACTAAAGTAAAAGATTAGCTTTTCCAAATCTAGAATTTTTTGCCAAATCAAGCTTTAACCCGCCAAGTCTGACTTTATTAACATATTCAGCGAAATAAAACAGCTTACATTGTAATACTGTATGCCAAGCTGCGAGAATTTTTGTTATTAAATTTATAAATGTATAAATCTCTATTTTAGATACTCGCCGACCTAGCGGATTTAGCGACAATACCATGGGGCAACTAAGCACATACCAAATCGTAGCGTTGATCGTCTGCATCACTGCTTACATTGTAAACGCCTCTCCACTACCTCAACCCGCTGGTAATCAGGAATTAGATGTGCTGCATATACCACTAACCAATGGAAAGGTAAGTCAAGAACAAACATTTAAACTTAGCTCGCTTCGTTCGCAGAATTGAAGCAAAACTTCCTATCTTAAATAAACTACCGTAGCAATTAATCATGCATATTACACTACAATCTCGATTATTTAACATTTGTTAATTCGGACAACCCAAAAATTTGTTCTGTCTTCTGTAATTCCACTGTCTGATTTTTAATTGTCCAGTAAAGATTTAACGATTATTTGTAAAAGCTAACTTTAAACAAATTGTAAGCTAAATAGAATTGAGTAAATTGCATGCTCCAAAATTTCTGATATCGAATTTTGTGACTATTATTAAAAATAAATTTGGTCATTCGGCACATTGCGCGGAAAGGCTCCAATTTTTCATATCTAATAAATATAACTTCTTTGCGGAATGCCGTTTTTACGTATTATAACATAGTAAAAATTAACTGAGATCGTTAGACTATTTATCTCAAAAATCGCCAAAATGTTGAATAAAATATTTTATTTCTCCTGTAGCTTTTTACCTATATACTTTTTAAACAAGTTACCTTTCCAACGATATGTTTTTTGAAATCTGTGGGGGTGTCAATTTTAGCGGGCTATAGCGATTTCCGGCTAAAAAAGTAGGTTTTAAAAAAGTCGAAAAAAAATATGTCTAGATTCATGATTTGGAATAAGTCCGCATGCACAATCTTAAGCTATTTCAACGCTTTGTTACAAAGAAACAGACAAACTAGAGGACTGACATTTCATCTCATTCTCGGAAGGCAACTAAACTTTTGAAGTTTGTACATATGTAAATTTAAATCAGACAGCAGCAGTTCTTAAGGCTTTTGCGCTTGTCATGTTTGTAAATGAAGACAAAAAAATATATACAATCCTAAAAAAATATATGATTTAACATAATATTGCATACAAGAGAATTGACTTTCATACTTGTGCATTGCAAAAGGAACTAGTGTTTCCAGACAGTTTGTTTTTTTCTAGCTTATAGGGTTCTTATTCTCATTATTATCTTTACCATGGTACTGAAATGTATTTCTGCAAACACAAAACACTTTTTGACAGAATTATAATGTCAAAAGAATTTGCAATTTCCAAAAATTCTAATATCTTAGAAAAAAACCTCTTTACGAGGTAAAAGTCTAGTGAAAAAAACATTTTGATGCACTGCACTTTTTGAAAATTGCTAAAAAGCCACATTTTGTACGAAAAGGAGGAAAAAGAATTTTCAAAAAATCGTAAAAAATACTAGCGAAGAGATTAAGAAAAGTTTTGTTGCATTCAAAAGGAATTCAAACGACCTTTCCTCTTCATGAAGTAAGTTCAAATTAAAGCATAGTACGCAAACTCAAAAAAAGGCCTGGCGTAAGCCCAAACTCCATATAAAAAATACGCTGGCGTAAAGTGAAGAAGAAGAACCTGACATTTAGCTACGCTCGGGTGTCCGCAGACTCAAGAAAATAACAGAGCTGTTAAGTAAAGGAACGGAATGGGCAGCACTGTTTGAAACAGCTGACTGGCCCAGCGAAACATCGAATTGTTTAGAGTTTCGCTGGGTATATAGGAGATAAATGTCTGGTAAGCAAAGTGAAAACGATGAAGAGTATTTGAATTTGGTCAATAACGACGACAATATTGGTAGATTATAACCAAGAATGAAATCTAAAATTGTTTTCATAGACATAAATTAGATAATTTTGTATTTTTTCATTAATATAGAGGGAGAATCCACCTAAGAAGTTTAAAAGCGATGGGTGCACCCAATACGCGCTGTGCTTGCGTGCCATCGCATATTTATCCTCTATTTACTTTAATTTACATTTTTGCCTGAATAATCTCTCCTCTTTTTGTCCAAGTCAGTTTTGCGTTTCGTATTTAAATTAAACCGCTGTTGACGCATAGAGTTACCACTCAACTTTTTGTTATTTTTCCGTGTTGCATTGGCAACACTGGGTCGACGGCTAAATATTGGCGTGAGAGCACACAGTTTCATTGCATTTCGAGTTTTAAGTTATTGGGCATTATTAGTGTTGCCATTTGGAGAGCGCAAATGCCGCCCGCAATGTCGCATAAATTTAACTTTTTCTCTGAGTGCAGTGCAAAGCCATCATAAAAAGCCAAGCGACGCAGACACCGCTTTCGTCGCGTACTCTCGCAGTAGAGCTTAGTGCTGGGACCGATTTCAATAAAATCGATTCTAAATCGATTTTTTCTTTGGTGGAGTTTAAATCGATTTTGTTTTTAAAAAAATCGATTTTTTTAAAAAGGACCAGTGCTGTGAAATGCTACTCGTGACTGGGAATGTAAAGGCACGTTTTTTTGAGTCCAATGTACTGAAGAATAGCTGTTTTCTCATCTTTCATATGAATTAAACGAGGTTAGTTTTGGTCATTTGAATCTGAATTTATTTAAATTTTGTTATTATTTTCCTATTTATTTTATGATATTAATGATGACCTGTTAAATAACATAAAAAATTGTGATAAGTAATATAAGTACTACAACAAGTACTACTTCATAAACAAAAAATCGAATAAAATCGATTCTAAAAAAAATCGTTAAGTCCCAACTGTGTAGAGCTGGCAAACTATCGATATTGATGCCATTCGATTTTTTAGATATTTTGAAAGAGTAATATCGATAGTAAATACTTATTATTTTGAACTTAATTTTTTGAAACAATAACTTAAAAACTTATCAAATTAAGAATTTAAATTAGTCATAGGTCAATTCATGTGACTTGGATTAATTAACTTATGAAATTCAATTTGGTTTAGGTCCACCTTTCTATAAATTTACAAATTTAAATTGGTCTGATACCCAAGAATTTTTTTTTTGTGTTCCTACAAGCATGTCAACATGGTTTGTTTTAAGGGAATGCCGACGATTACCTATAATAAGACCAGTCTTACTAAACATTCTTTCGGATTCCGCAGATGTAGCAGGATTACATAGGTACATTTTCGATAAATCTCTAAAAGTAGTCTCATTTTTCTGAAACTAAAGGAATGTGGTTTATCATTGGCCTTAACATGTAGGACTTATTCATATAGTTACATTCCAGTATTTAGGAGAGTCTGCATCCTCAGAAGAATGTTTAGCATCAAAATACTGGCGAAGTTCGATATATCGAAAGTTAAAAAAAAGGTCGGCTATCGATATATCGATAGTGCCATCGATAGTGTGCCAGCTCTATCTCGCAGCAACTGCCTCGCATTCAGTGTTGCCAGCTCAGCCTTTTCCCGCCAGTACTGGGGCCTTACAAATCCGAAACGCGGGAAATTTCATTAGCACTACTCTATTTAATGTTTATAAGAGGTTTCTTAACTAGCACGTATTTTATCAAAACTTTAGAAATGAGTTTTTTAAATTATTTTTTTAACCAATTTTTAAAATTTGAATATTTTGTATAGATGTTTTTCGAGATGCGGTTACATTTGTCAGCAATACTCAAGAATGACACAATGAATTTCAAAAGGTTTTTTTTAATGATATTATTTATTAAAAATGAAGATACGGCATAGTTATTACATATTAGTAAACCTGTCCGATGCAAAGGCAGCTAAATGATATTGTTGTCCGATTTTAACCAAATATGGTCATTGTCTGTAAGATAACAACAAATTAATAATATGTGAGATTGGCTTAGATTCGTCAAAAAAATCCAAAAAAAAAATTGAATGGTAAAGGTCAAGAGCAGCGAACAATTTTGAATATAACATCCTACAAATCGTACACTTATTTGAATAAACGCTATTTGCATGATAATCCAACAAAATTAATTTAATTAATCAGCCAGAACAAATATATGCAAATGAACGTTTAGAACCAAAAACTAGTTGTATGAGATATCCTAACAACACTCACAGATTAGCTCTTCTTATTAAATCTGGACTCCTTAGCCAAATCTAGTTTTTTCCTGCAACATTTAGCTTTTTCCCGCCAAAAAACTATATCTGGCTTTTAGCCAAAGTCGAATTGCAGAGAAAAATCATTTATGCAGCGGACAGCGGAAGTTAAATATTTTCGTTTTTTTTTTCTACAAATATGTTACATAAATTTGTTAAACCGGACAACTAAAAAATCTGGGGTGCCACAGAAATCGCTTTCGCTTGAATTTCGCTTAAATTTGTATGAAATTTAAGTGAAATTCAAGCGAAAGCGATTTTTGTGGCACCCCCGAATATCTTTTGAACTCTACGAGCGAAGCAAGCCGTGGGTGGGCGAGCGTAGCGAGCAGGGGGCGAAGCCCTCTAGCTCCCAATATGTTTAAGTAAAAAAATATAAAAAAATTAGGACTTCTCGATTCTCTAGTCAAATTCTACAAAAATGTTTGAAAAAACTCCATTATTGTAAAGTTTTTAAAGTTGATTTTGATTGAAAAAGTGGGTTTGGTGTATATAAGAAGAAAAAAGTTAATGCTGTTGGCTAGTGTAAATAATACTATTCGAAACAAAAAGCGTTATTTCTTATAGCATGTGCGGGAATCATAAATAAATATGATGTAAACTATTTGTGTTGTATTGAATCCCAAAACCGAAATTATTTTAACCGAAATAACCGTTTATAACCGATTCAAGAATAATGGTACTTTGGATAATCAAGCATTTAATTAATTGTTTGGTTAAGGAGTTATCATTGATTCATAAAATAATTTGAATATGATCTCCATGTCTTGAAATGAAAAAATTTGTGTTAAATATTTAAAAAAAAAATTATATTTCTATGAACCAAAATTATAGCGGGTTTTTTTCCTTATACATATAAACTCATAATATTTGTTAGGAATGCGTAATATAAAAAACCAAACTACGAGTATCTTGATTTTTCAACTTTAACTTTAAGTTTTGCATTTGTTATTGCTTTAAGCATTCTGACCAAATTCGATGATATTTAAATTATTAAATCATGTTAAAAATTGTATTTTTGTATGACAATTATTTGTTTGGAAATAACGAAACGCAACATAACGTCTACAGCGGCCCAGTTTTCAGATATTGGACGACCTAAGAAATTTTTGGAACAAATTTGGAAATTATGAAAATGCACGCCAATCTGAAACTGACTTCCGTTTTGTGTAACATTCGCAACTTGATAGTACACGCGGTTACCTACATTGTGAAGGTATTTTGGTAATTATATCTCAAACAAACCGCCAACTGAAGAAACATTTCGCGTAGTTATGGCATAAAACTGTCCCTTTCGCTATATCTACATATGTTGTGTATGTTGTTGTATTCTTTCATTTCTGAACATATAAAGTTTAATTATCAGAAGAGTTCTGTAATTGCATTGCTAATAAGGCTGTTTACGCGTCTTACAGGAAATCGATGTCTTGACGCTTGGGTCCAAGGATCAAGAGCAACTAATAGCAGATCGCAACAAAAGAACAATTGGGTTACTGCGTGAACTCTTTCCAGATATAACAAAGGTAAGTACAATTCCCATAGTCTATACGCCTCTATCAGTACATGTATCTGAAATTGGTTAGATTCAAAAAGTCTTTCTGTTAGATGGATAGATACGTAGATACGCCCCAAAAATTAATTCTTTAGCTATTCGGAGCATCATGTGGCTCTGTTATTGTTAATTGTTGTATTGCCTGGACATTTCATAGGAAATCAATATGCAAATTAATCGTCTAGTCAATAATATCCTGCAAATGGTTGGGCCTGTCGTCTTGGGCACAGTTCTTAATCCGGAGCTCGAGCGTAGATCTCCACGGAAACCCATTGTTGATGCTGATGATAATGATATCGCGCTGCCGCTCGACAAGGATTATGAAAGCCTTCCCGAGGAGATAACCAATTTTGAGCCCGATAAGGACTTTGACAGCAAGCTTAAGGACAATTGAAATCCATACAATGCAATGAATAGTTTTATCATATTGGCATTCGATTTAATTCAATTAGTTTATTATCGCATTCCCACTTAAATTTAGCTGCATGTTCACACATGAATCTCTATGTAGTCCTCCGGCATTCTACTTGTCAGTATTTAGAGCACTTACATATTGATATTCCCTCAAATAAAGCACTTTATCTACCACATTACCTATGTACCTACCCATGCATGCTATGCCAGCACCTGTAGACAGATTGACCTATCAGACAGACTATCGCAAAACCCAAACATACCCCATGCATGTTGATTTGCTAGCCAACTAATAATAAATACAAACGCCACAGCGCACTGAATTGATTCAAACCTATTCAAACAAACATCAATCAATTGGATAATCATCGAGTTGAAGAACACAAAATTTTAAATACGCCACAATATATCAACCACAACCACAACAAAAGTAACCGCAAGAGGCACCACAACCTTTTCTAAATTAAAAACAAAAAAAAAACAGAAAAACGCATCTCTACAAATCATTGTCGTCATCAACTTTATTAAATTTATTATTATTACAAATTCAACAACAACAACAAAAACGCCAACGACCAAAATTTGAGAAACAAGAAGAATAAAGCGTCATCATCTGAATTCATGGCAATTGATCGGAGCAAGCCGAGCCTGTGCACAGATTTTCTGTATATATCTCTGTCTCTGTCCTCCTAGGAAATCGACTCTATTGTTAATCGCATTATAGCACAAGTAATACGCGTCGCCGGTCCAGGTCTGCTGAATAGCATTCTGTCGGAGAATCGCGGTGGTGCAGGGGGTGGTAGCACCACTCAGTCCAGCAGTTTTGATGCCGATTTCGATGACGACAGCTTTGACGATGATAATGATAATGATGATGTTGCTGTTGGCTCTCCAAATCCAAATCCAAATCCAATACCAACTCCAGCTTCAGATACATCATCTGATAGCAGCTCACAGGTTAAAATCGATTTGCCTACATTTGCACCAGAGCCTGAAACGTCATCGTCTTCGTCTTCGGCGAACAAAGTGAGTGCGCGTAAGAGCGAAACAAATGTAACAGCATCAACATCATCATCAACAACAACAACAACCACCACCACCACCTCCACCAGTCCCAGTCCTAGCCCCAGCATACCAACAACAACAACAACAACAACAGCTGTCACCACAGAAAGTACAAATTTTGGGCCAGAGGTGTTGCCCCGTCTTTTGGGAATTGAGCCAACAAGCATCATAATGACAGCGAATGCAAATGCAAATACAACGCCAGTAGTAACAGCTGAAGAAACAAGTGTAACGACAACCACCGATAACTCCCAATTAGCACCTACCAATTCAACCATCACCAACTCCACCCAGTATCCCAACAACAAAGACAGCAACAATATCATCGATCAACCACAATTGCTTACAATTATAGCTGATATTAATCGTTTATTAAATTCTACAAATTATTTTATTACAACCAGAAATAATTTAACAACATCCAGAACATCAACAACAACAACAACTCTTGCACCGCCAACAGCTGCAACTGTGGTGACTACAACTGATAACAACATCACGAAATTATTGCCGGTCTATGATTAATTGCAAATGAAACCCAAAAGCAACAACATCAACAATCAAATCAACAACAACAAGATGAACAGCAAGGCTTCGGTTTTAACACATTTAAATTTAATCTAGAAGATTCAAGAGGCAAGCCCATGAAATTGTATTCGTTGAACGGGTTTAGTGAAAGAGTTTAGTGAAAGGCCTTAAGTTAGGTTCAGATGAAGTTTCCGTCAGTTAACGGACTTTTTTGAAAACACTACTAAATTATTGGTGAAAGATATTCGATTTGATATAAAGATATTAGAATTGATCATAAATCATGTTCGTATGTTCGCATTAGTTCAAATGCACTAGTCTTCTGTTTTTGTTTCCTACATATGTACATACGTCTGTTATATAAATTATTTCGAGCAAGCATTACAAACGGGCAAAAGGTTTTAATGAGTCCCAAATATTGCAAATAATGTCCACAAGTAAGCCTAAGAATTAAGAATCACCCTGAACTATTTTCGATATTTGAAAATTTGTATGGAAAATCTATGAAGCTAAGAAACCTGTGCAAGTCGAGTCCTACATATCATTACTTTTCAGAGCTATAATGATGCTTTCATACAACATTTTTTGCAGAAGTTTTAAACAAGTTAGCATTTTTTACGAAATGGGACATTCCTTTTTTGGAGTTGATTTTTCGTTAAAATCTCCTCAGCAAAGTGGCTTGGAATTGTTCAGGCCGCATGTTTTGGAAACATACCAAACAGCCTAATGGTTATTTTGGTGGTCTTTTGGGTCAATCAGTCAACAAAAGCGAATGGAATCAAACGTATTTTAAAGATTTGTCATTATCCTGCAATCGAAGATTTTTATCTGGAACTTTTACCAAAATGTAGATCCAAAATGAAATATTAAGTAAAAAAATGTTTACCTAACTTTCAAAGTAGTAAATATTCGATCTTGTTGACATAATGACTCAAAAGACCGCCAAAACATTCATTTCGAGGTTTGGTATTTTAGCAAAGGAAGAATATCCTATTTTCTTGAAAATGACAAGCTTGATTAAAAGCATCGGCAATAAATAAACAACATTTAACCAAAAAATAATTATAGCTCAAAAAGTTCAATTGATGAAGGACCCGAAATAGGAAACACCGTTGAGTTTGATCATGTCTTTATTTTTCTTAATAAATAATTTATCACAGTGTAATCTGTCTAATTTTCTTAATGTATCGACATGATAATGAAAATATTGAATTTCATTGGTGATGTTTGAAATCCAATTTTAATCCCCATGTTCAATGTTTGAATGCACATAGCTACTTAAAAGTATTCTGTCAAATTGCCGCATGCACATGTAGTCTTCAAACTAAAAATCAATTTAAAAATGTCTTATCCACAATCCTAACATTTGCCACTATACTTAACACTAGCAACAACAAGAGCAACCCAATAAAATCATTTTTTACATTATACCCAATGCACACGCACATCAATACTGGACAATACCCTACCCAACAACAATTCACTATAAACCGCACCCGAATCCGGCCTTTACTAAAAACACGGTTGTTGTAGCAAATTGATGAGCAAGCAAATCGCATAATCTCGAAGCTTTTGCGAACTTTGGGCCCAACAGTCTTACGCACCGCCATTCAAGGAAATACCGCGAACGCGGCCCGCACAACCTTTGATGCTGACTTTGATGATGACGACGACAGCAGTGTGAGCAAGAGTAATGATAGCACTGGAGCAACGAGCAGCGATAGTGGCTCACGGGTTACCATCGAGCTGCCCACCTTTGAACCCGATGATGACAACGAGATTGATGGAGATGAAAAGAGCACCACCAGCACCACCACCAGCACCACCGAGGCGGCCACTCGTCGCAAATAAAAAGTGCGTGTAATTTGCTACAACAACTAAACAATGTGTTCGCATACATACACACATAAATTGGCTTTCAATTTTTTAATTTTTATCAAATTTTGTTCCGTGTTTTCAAAACAGACGCAAGAATTGGATATTCTACAAGAACAACAAACACAACAATAACAACAACAAAAACAACACAACCAGCAAGCCCCATCAAATCGATAAAAAGAAATACAGACCTTCAGAATCAAAATATATATAATATAAAAAAAAAATCTAAAATTTTGTTTTGTATTGTCTTGCAATGCTATTATACATACAATATTTTTCTCTTAGTGGCTTTCGATATACTCTTACACATACACATATACTACATACATATGCACATCAACTGTCTCTACTACAGACATTTATACTTAACTGACATTCCTCATGCTAGCGACTTTTTCTATTTTTTAATTTTGAACAGTCTCGCTTCTCCCACTGCTCTCTTTCCTGTTCTCTCTTTTCACCTTTCTTTTCTCTATCACTTTTTCCCTTCAATGCGTGTTTTCAGAAATTTCTTAATAGATATGTCACTATATTCAAGCCCAATAAATTTAAAAATATAGGTGTTTTTGAATCATTATATAATCTTACTTTTGTATTAGTTTCTTAAGTTGATTATAATTTAAATTTATTAAATATAGCAAAACTTTTGTAATGTATACATTTATGAATTTTGTTAAACCGAATTAATCGCAACACATACACTGGAAGTGATATACTCAACATTCAGGAGTGTATTTACGATATTCATAAGATCATTTGCAAGTTTCATAAGGTTAATTATAAGTATTCTCACAACAGGAGCCAATGCATTCAAGAAATATACACAAAAAAGTTTCCTAGGCAAATTTGACAAGTAGATATTAATATAGATTCACACAAAATAAATAAAAGTAAACATTAACATTAAGAAACGCAAACATTTTATATGTACTTTTAATAATTCAAAAAGTATATCATATGCAAATATGATATCCACATCCCCATACAAAAATGTAATGGAATATGGGACGGTTTTTGTCAAACGGAACAAAGCTCGTGCCAAAATTCACGTCAACTTGCATATTTTAATGGTCTTAGTCTTAACATTTTTGTTATTGATCGCTCATGAATGCGTTTAGAAAACAGGATAAACCAAAGTGTCTGGAATGAAACAGTTGAAAAAAAAAATTTTAGGTCAGATTTTACTAGTTTTTGGCGATTGTTCTTTTACGAAGATGGCTTAGAAACCAAAATTGGACGTAAACTGGAAGTAAACTTGTTTTTAGACTGTACTGTCGACTCTGCTATTTTTTTAGATAGTAAACACAAGTTATTCATGAAGATTCATATGCTAAGGCCATTATTTTCCCATGAAGGAATCCGTCAACTATGCTTTTATTTTGACCATCATCAGTCATCTCGATCGCTCCTTTTGAAATGTTCTATTACGACTTTAATTTTAATTTAATTTAAGTTTAATATCATTTAAATTCTATTACGTCAAATTATGCGCAGCTCAATTCCGTTTGATAAAGATCGTCTTATACACATTGTTTTCGACTTGTATATTTCTCTCAATATCAATTGATGACCAAACAAATTCGTTACAGCATATGCATTAATAATAACTTGACATCTTTTATAAAACGATTTTATGTCTTGACCCTACATATATGAAATGCATTACCATTTGAGAATTGAAATAACTTGACCTTAATAATAATAATTGGAAGTTCGAAAAAAGTCTTACGTAATTTTTGCTTAACAAATCTTAATATTAAAAAATTAAGGTCAATGTACTTGTTAAAAAAGTCAGTAGTCTAAATTGACATATGTATGTCTGTGCATACATTATTGTGTATTCATATTAATTTTAGACCTATGTATAATAGCAAGATTAAGAAAATTATGTAAGCTCGGCGATTCCTTTCCAATTAATAAATGCGTTGCGAAGATTTTCCGTTAGACTCCATGATAAATATTAAGAAGGGTTAACAGTTGCTCAAGTGACAGCCAAATCCTCTTCTCTAGTCTAAATTAACCACAAGCTAGATTAAAAATTAGGTAAAAATAATAAAAAATTATAAAAAAGGGATTAGATTAAATGCACCCAAAACACAAATTTGTGGGGTTAGATCTTTTAAACTTCGCCGATAATAACTTCCTCTAAATCGTTCACTCTGTCGCTCTTTTTATACCCATGGTCACATAAACTCAGAACATTTTTGGTTTTTGCTACAACAGATGCGACCTCTCACCTGTGTCCACCTTGACGTTAAATTGCCTTTATTAATTGCTCATTTATCTATCTGCTTTTGTTTCCTCTTTTGTTTATTTTGAAACTTTTTTCTCTTTATTTTCATGTTCCATTAAACCGATTCGATTTGTGCAAATAACTAAAAATTATAATATAAAACTAAATTATAAAAATCTACAAAATGTTATAAATATCCGTATTTCAAAATCGAACATTTTTTACGAAATAAAATCACTAAACTGTAATTAAATCGAAATCTAAAACAATCGAAATAATAATACAATTTTACGAAAATGTGTACATAAATTCGTTACTTGCATTGTGCACGTGCATTATTTCATCATCAACCAATTAATCCAATATTTTAACGTCAATATCGTATAAAATAATAACCAACCCACAATATCATCAATTATGCAATAATTCATACATAAATTAAACTCCTGTCTAATATTACATCATTGAAATACTTACCACACCCTTTGACGCCCGGTCTATTTATCCATTCAACTTGACACACCTCACTCAACTCTCACCACACTATAAACCCACCACGACACTAACAAAAATAAATTACACGTCACGGGTACATTAATTGCCAATACAACTTTCCCCACACTGTTCAATTCTACGCTATGAAATCCAAAATTGCAATGCAAACCTTAACTCACATTCTACATTCAAAATGCACATAATTAACTATCAAATTCAAAATTGCTCCAATACAAATTAAAAACTATTACAACAAACGTGTGGCCGATCCTGCGGATAACTCTGTTCCCAACACAGAACGGCGCAACCGATACTAAAATCGATCTTACGGCCATTAACAAACAACTCGAGGAAACTATTAGAGTAGCACGTCAGGTGAAAGAGGCAGAGGCCGCTGCGGCTGCAGTTGCTCAATCGGCCGTTGCGCAGGCGCCCATTCCTCTCAAGACCAATGAGCCAATACCGATCAGTTTTAACAATGAGCTACCTACGGCTAATTCTGACAATGAATCTAGCGATGTGAAAATATTAGGCACCAACGACTTGCAGTTATCGGAATCGAAGTCACCAGCAATCGATGAGCTGACACTTGACTCTGCTGAGGATACAGCTGATCTGGATGATCGTAACAAAAGGTAAGCAAAAATCCCTGTCCAGTATCAGCCAAGGAATCAAACCAAAACGAATATCGGTCTCGATTTTGCTTTTGACTTCGTTTACGCTTTAATATATCGGTTTCGTAACGGCTATCGATTTTTTTTTGTTTCGCTTTCAAAATGCAAAAAATATATTTAGTTAAAAAAATATGTAAACAAAAATACTTTGATTTTAAAACAGGAGATCTGTTTAATGAGATCAATACTAAAATCTAAAATAAGAACTTGTTTGAAAAACTGTGATTACACCTTAACAACATGTTTGAATTAAATGGTTAAATAAACGGAAAAAACCGTTATACATGAATTCGTTACTTAACGAATATTTCTATTAAAAATAACATTCAAGTCTTCTTTCGGTTACGGTTTCAGTTACGAATCAGTCGGTTAATAGCGGATAACCAATTCAGTTATGGTTTGAATCCCTGGCGTCAACATACCACATACAAATTCATCAACCACGTACAAAACCACGCATAAAACAAACATCATAATTTCTGATCGATAACAGATCCTAGCAATCGATTTATACACATATGTACATAGCAAGTTTGTGCAAAGTACGATATAGAATAATAGTTTTTTAAACTATTATTATTATTTATATTTTTACACTCCTATCGGGGCACAGTCTAATACACTATTTACCTCCATGCATCCCTGTCTTGCGCGGGTTCACAGGGCTTCAGTCATTTGATCCTGCCTGGTCGTTGTCCGCCTACTGCATCAAGGACCTTACGAGCTGAAGTTTCTTCTTCCATTCGAAATTTGAATCCTGAAACCCCAAGAGCAGCTGCATTTGATTGTAATACAGTCCAGGCTTCCGCACCATGAGTATCTTGGCACTGTAAAAATGAGTCTCTTTCAATGTATTGCCTTTGTCTATCGAGAGAGGGCTCTACATCTGACTTGCCTACTGAGCCCAAAGTAGCACCTGTTGGCAAGTGTAGCTCTCCGCTTAATCTCCAAGCTGACATTATTGCCATTAGTCAAAGATGACCAAAGGTAAATAGATTCAGCTGAGAAGCATCGTCAGAAACTTATATGCAATCAAGAGAAAATTAATGCCATGATAGTTGGTGCGCAGTGTTCTTCAAAACGGGACAGACTGTTCTTCATAAGTCATATCTTGGAGATGAGTTGTTGCACTTACCCAACATACTCATCGTCGCCAGCCTTGAACTAATCAGCCGATAGGCCGTCAGCACCTGGTGCTTTATTGTCCTTCAGTCTCAGAATTGTGACCTTGAATTCTGAATGACTTGGAACCAGTCAGTCGACCTCATCATCATCGATTGAGGTTGGTGATTCAGACCAACATTTATTCGTACACCCTTTTTTTAGCTTTAACAGCTACATATGTAAGTCAAGTCTTCACAGTAAAAAAATATGTTTGGAAAGGTCTTTTAAATTCCGTTTGAATGATGCAAAACTTTCCTTTACCCATTAGGTACCCATTGAAAATATTGAATTTTAAAAGAGAATTCTTATTTTTTTAACTTTTTTCCTCGATTTTTTACAAAAAATATTTCTATGCAGAAAAATTCTTGAAACAATTCTTAGAGTGACTGCAAAAATTTTGAAAAAATTGTAAAAGGTACAAAAATAGAAATAAAAAAATTATAAAAATAAATTTGGTCGAATTCGTTCGACCGTTCGCTGTGTATTTGAATCGTCCAGCAATCAAGGATGGGTCGTTATGCCCCAACTGAAGCCCCTCATGCAATCGAGCAAAGTCGGACAAGGATATGCAAATGTCTATATGTCGAAAGAAATATGGCATAAAATACTAATATTTGACTTACTTTTAAAACGATATGTTTAGATCACCCTTTGCGATTGGTCGAAAACGTAAATCTATTTCCCCGACACTTACATAGCTAATAACACACTTTGGTTCACGTTTCCTCCCCATTTTCCCCATAATGCAATCGAACACCACAAAAGTAATCTATTCAAAAGGTTCCTGAGTTTCGGAGGTGCTGGTCTGGCTGGCGGCTCAAGCGGTGGCGGTGCCGGCGCCTCGCCAAGTGGCAATAGTTTGGGCGGCGGATCTGGTAACTTTTTGCTGGATGTAGTGCGCGTAAGTACAACTTAGACTCGATTCATTAGCGTCGATTGATCTGTTTCGTCTACCAGCTTTTCTCCGGCAGTGTTCAGACACAGCAAGGCGATGAGGCAGCCAATAGCTTAGGCGGCACTAGTGGCAGCACCGATGACACGGATGCCGGCGGCGATAGCACCCGCACCGTAGATGGTTACACCGAGGGTATTCCCGGCCCCGTGACGCGTCTCGTAGTCTTGGCCAATCGTGGACTTGCCAATCTAGTACAAGATTTGATATTGGTAAGAATTAATAGTTATTTATTATAATAATTTAATTGAAATGTTTCATTTATCTTTGTAGCGCGTGGCAGCCACCAGTGAAAAGTTTGTGAACTTCAAGGCCAAACTAATAACAGCTCTGATCTAACTGCTGTTAGCCACGTTCTCATCGCCCGTTTTAGTCAAGTCAACCCAACTGTACAGAGTCAACGCCCCTTTTATACCCAATGACAAATACCCATGCACATCTCCAACACACATAAAATCAATTTGAATATTGAAGCGATTTTATTTGGCAAAGAAGAAAAGTGTACATCTTTAGCAAATTTTTATTGTTTATAAATTACTCAAAGCTAAATCAGTAAGCAAAGTAAAAAGATTGTAATCAAGAATTACAATACAAAAGCAAAAGAACAAAATCTAACTGAAATTTATTTATATTTTTTTGATTCCAAAAAAAAAAAAAAAATATATCAGACGAAATTCATATATGTATGTATGTAAGTACTTACGTACATATGTACATATGTATATGATAGAAACAAAAGAAATTCCTATTGAAGAACTAGCTTGCTTTTTCTCTTGTACATACTCCACACTCTCTCTTCTCCATTTATGTAAATATTTTGCTACTGCCTTTATATGGATGAACTCAATTATGCGCATTCAATTTTCCTAAACGATTCATAAACTTCGTTATTATTTTTTCTTAAAAAATCATGACTGTGGTGTTTTATTTACTATTATTTTTAAAAATCTAATTTTATGTATGTAGACGAAGTACACGAATTCACAATTATCTATCAAGAGATATTTTTACTTAACCATGCGATGAACACTAGAAACTCATATAAATACATATAGTCCATTGCTTCCATTTTTCATGTCTCACAAAAAAAAAAAAAAACGAAAATAAAGTTTACCATTTCAGTTTTTGGCATTAATGAAATTTTTGACAACATTTGCCTTTTTATGCTCGGTTGTTTATGTAAAAAATTCTTTATTAAATCAAACTGTTTCAACCAGGAATTTTTTTAATTTACTTTTAAGCGAAATATGTTTTAATGAATTATGTATGTTTAGCAGCGTAAGCGAATTTGTACATGTATATATAAATAAATCTTATTGTTGAGAAACGGTTTATACACAATTGAAACTACATACTACAATTAATTTGCAATTTTGCAATGTGGCGGCAGATCAGTGCGTGTGAGCACACCTCAACTTGGGCAGCGTAAAGAGGCCCAGGCACCAGAAGCAGTACCAAAGATGACGGAGCCTTGTGACGTTTTGCGCAGTCTTGGCCACTAGTCAGCTGACCAATCTTGTACATGACTTGATGTTGGTAAGATAAAAGGTATATTAATAATATTTACGTTACGTGTTATAAAATAAATATTTGATCTATCTTGGCTGAGCGATGCCGCCACCAACGAAAAGTATGGGAACTTGAAAGTCCAATTGATAACTGATATCTAACTGCTCAATTTTCGTTAAAATACAGATAATTAAAATCAATCCACTAAAGTCTAAGAACACTTTAATTATAAATAGCACAAACAGCTGTGTTCACATACTTATATCCTAAGAAAACAAAGTCGCGTCACACAAGTTTGGGATGACGTTACTAAGAATAGTGAGCAAAGAAAATTTTTGTATACGCACTCTACCAACATTAAATTTAAGATTAAGATTATGAGTGAAAGAAAAAGGAAAACTTATTGAAGTCGGCATTTTTGAATAATATTGCAAGCTCACCTCTCAAAACAAATGTATCAACAAATACATAATATATAAAAATTTAAAAAAAGGAAAGCTCTACAATATTTTAAAGTATTTTTTCCGCGTCTGGGGGACCAAATGTAGCAAACAATCAAAAATTTATAAAGATTACAATCTGTCTGTAAAATAAAAAAGGTTTATATAATTAATTTAATAACAAAATAAGATTTGTTTTTTTTTTGCAAATTTAATTCAAATGTTGCACAATTATGTATAGGAAAAAAATTTTAAAAACTTGGTTTCAATTAAACATTCAATGCTCATATGTATTAAATTGGTTTATGCTACAATCTTAAATAGTTTAATCGTTAAAATACATACGATGATCCATTTTAAAAGTAAATTTTTTAGAAAACGGTTAAAAATATATGAAAAGTGAATTTATGTCAATGTAGAATCGATATGCTCATCACAGTTAATTTTATCTAGCGTATATTGATTAAGTAAATAACTTGAATATGTTTATTAAAGAATATTTTACAAGTTATGAATTTTTGATCAATTTGAAGTTTTCTGCCAAGGTGAACGATTCTGTTACTGTCCTGCACTGAGCATCTGAAAATATCGGGGTCTGGGAAAACCAGCCTAGACAAACTCGCCTCCGTAACACCGCTAGCCTCAGTCACTTAATTGAATCCCTTATGAATAACAATGTCGCCACACAGGTAGAAAATAATTCTAGATTCGCGATCGATATTCGCCCTAACTAAACCTTTGCAACGCATTATGTATAGTTTGTATTTTGTAATTAAAAATTCATTTTTCAATTTACATATTGTACTTCAAATATCGGAATTCAGATGATTTAGTGTGCTTTTATAATGGCTTACTATAGCTATAAGTAGGTAGCTCATTTACGGTGCAGACCGCTGCCAGGATGAAGCTTATTGCTCGTTAGGGCCGATATATTAGCGGAGCTCTTTTTTACTTCATCAATTGCATGAAACATACGCTGCGGCTCCGTGAGAAACCAAATCCACAAAAGTCTGCCGAAGCGCCAAAGCTTTTCTTTATCCTAATGTGATAGAGTAACTTTCATTTCATATCATATGGATTTTAATACTTCACAGACTTACCATACGCTCCATGATTAATTCAGAGAACTGGGTGCGCAAATTTCGTAACAACTCTTCAAAACACTGCTGCTGTTGCAACATTTTGAGCTTCGTACATAAATATTGAACATTCTCAAACATAGGCTGCTCTAGTGGTGAATCAAAGACAAAAGGGCGTAGATTTTGCTCCAGATGCTTGCTTTAAAATAATACATGTACATTTATCAAACATTAAATTTGAATGTCACAAAATTTACTTACAGATCGGCCAGCTGTTCGTGCACGTCCTCACTATGCTTTGTATTCACCATGTTTTGAATCGCATAAGCCAAAAGGCGACCAATTTTTTCGAATTCATACAGGCAACTCTTAGTCTCAGTAGAGGGAACGTTCTGACCGAGATGCGCAGACAATTGACTCGATAATTGGTGCAGAAACTGATCAGAGATGTCTTTGGGACTGGTATTCAGCGAACGCATTAATTGCACGCGTTGCCAACACAGTTGGGCTTGAGTAGATAGGTTCGTGGAGCTGTCCAGCTGTGTACAGTTCCTTTTCTTTTCCAAGTCCAATTGTATTGCTATCCACATTATTTCAGCGTTTGTTAGTGCATTCGAAATGACACTTGCAAGCTGCTTGTGATTTGCGCGACGTTGCAGTGCACGCTCCAATTTCTGCGTTGTGTTTTCGTAAAGTACAAGCTCAATACGCTGCTCTGTGTGCTGCTGTACATGTAAAGTCAGGGCATTTAGTAGAGTACCATGGGTGTTCTTCAAATGATTCTCGTTGAGAATTTGTAAATCATGTGCTTCGCGCGCCATATCGACTAAGCTGATGCAGTGAATTTGATCTAGGATTATGTGATCTATCATCGCTTGGGTGGCCTTTACTTTAGCCTTCTCCTTCATATATGCGAGCGTGTAATACTGAATACTATGAATTAAAATGTGCATATGTGTGAATTTATGTTTGAATCTAAATGTATGTGCAAACTTACGACTCTTGTAAATGTTCCATCTTAAAGTTGACATTTTGCATATCACCTTCGCTGCCCTCGAAATCGGAAAACTCCAGTATTTTAAAATTGTCTTTCATGTAAAGGTTGAAGTACTGCATGAATAAGTCGCATTTGAGGAAGTACTGTTCTAATGGCAGCTGGTGCATGAACAGCGGCGGAACTTGTTGCGTGATGAAACTCTTGTTAGCCTCCTCACTCAGTTTACAGTTCTGACGCTGGACCTCGTCCAATTGGCGAGCCTTGGTCTGGCACTCAGTGATAAGTTCCGTTTCCACGTTATGCAGCGGCAAAGATTCACAATCCAACTCGCTTAGATTATTATTTATACTATGCTTTGTGTTCCTTTAACAAGATTGAACTGCAAAATTATCTACTTCTGGAGATTTGTCGTTAGTTATTAATCGTGGCTTACTGCATATCCTCAAGTAGTATAGAATAATCGCACGTTGCATCCTTGATCACTTCTATCTCTGCTACAGTTGCCTCCAAATCTGTAGATGTGTGTTTCAGTAGGCCAGTATTATTGGACTCCATCTGCTGAATCTTCAATAGCCGCTCAGGTTCCTGAAGCCACTCGCCGCGTTGCTGCATTTCATCGCGCTCTAACAATTCTTGCACTGTGAGAATATTTTTGTCGGTAATATTCTCCGATAAAAAGTTGAAAAACTTTTCGAACTGTTCGTCGTATATTATCCATTGATTGGAGCTGTCGAAACAAAGTTTCTTGAGCATCTCCAAGTTCTAGAAAAGATGCAATGGCTACATTTTCGTGAAATAACTATATACATACTTTACTTACGTTTAGCAAGTCGCCCATATTCGAATAATACAAATATACTTATCAATGAAAAGATGAAAGCCGCGGTCACAAATTAAAGCTGTAGGGCTGCATCGTTTCGATCAGCATAAGTTCAAATGAACGGATTATTACAATGAGCGAATGAACTTGTACGGACCATAATAGTTCGATAATTTTCTTTAGTTGGCAACTCAAATATAATAGGGGCATTCCTGAAAAAGTTACAGTCAGATTTTCGTATAAATATTTGGATTTCGTCGATCAGCTGCGTGCAACTGCTTCATACAACATGTGTAGAGCGGGGGAAGAATATCTGGTCAATCTAAAAGTTTTAAATGATCAGCTCTGAGGCAGATTTCAATAAGATTATAATTTGATTATACATGTGTATTTGTTAACTTCCTTGTGTGTATGGCCAAATTGGCTGTTTGTTTATATTCTGCTATGATTTCAATTTAGAGATTGATGTAAGTAAACTGCATTTCAAAATATATGTATATCGTAGATGTTTCAGCGAAAATCAATAAGAAAAAAAGTTAAGTTGCAATTTAAGCGTTATAAGTAAATACTAGCATTCCAATTCTAAAAGTCTTTCAGCTCAATATTTTTCTGTCGACGAGCAGAAAGACAGTGTTGGCAATGCAACACAAAAAAATTACAAAAACTTGGGTGGTAACACTGTGCGTCAACTGTGGTTTGCTTTAAATTTCAACATGTAGAACTGATTTGAATAAAAAGAGGAGAAAAAAGGCAATGAAAAATGTAAATAAAAGTTAATGGGAAAGAAATATGCGATAACACGCAAGAACAAAACGGATTGGTTAAACCGCTTTTTTTGATCGTCTTCTCTGAGTTCTCCATTTATATTAAAACAAACATACATAAAATTCTAGGTTATGTCCATAGCAACAATTTCAGGTTTCGTTCTTGCTTGTAATCTACCAAGACTGTCGACTTTGTTGACCGAATTTAAATAATCTCTGTCGTTTTCACTTGCAGTTCGATGTTTTTCGAGGCCAGTCAGCTGTTTGCAAACAGTGCTGGACAACGGTAGTTCCTTATCTGGCAACCGTTTTTTTTTCTTTAATCTTAGTATCCAGTAGCTGAAAATATATTGGGCGCTAAAAATGTTTTGTATTTCGATGTCTAGCTTCCAAAATTCAGTGTGACAGCATTTCACTAAAAATCTCTGAAAAGTTGAGTGGAGGTGGTTGAAGCTTAGTACGCAAGCTAGATAATTTTTACGCGGCTTAAAGTGCTCAATACTTAGCTGTCGACCCAGTGTTGCCAATGTAACACGGAAAAATAACAAAAAGTTGAGTGGTAACTCTATGCGGCTTAATTTAAATATGAACATGCAAAACTGATTTGGACAAAAAGAGGAGAGATAAGGCAGGCAAAAATGTAAATTAAAGTAACTAGACGATAAATATGCGATGGCACGCAAGCACAGCGCGTATTGGGTGCACCCATCGCTTTTGAACTTCTTAGGTGGATTCTCCCTCTATATTAATGAAAAAATACAAAATTATCTAATTTATGTCTATGAAAACAATTGTAGATTTCATTCTTGGTTATAATCTACCAATATTGTCGTCGTTATTGACCAAATTCAAATACTCTTCATCGTTTTCACTTTGCTTACCAGACATTTATCTCCTATATACCCAGCGAAACTCTAAACAATTCGATGTTTCGCTGGGCCAGTCAGCTGTTTCAAACAGTGCTGCCCATTCCGTTCCTTTACTTAACAGCTCTGTTATTTTCTTGAGTCTGCGGAAACCCGAGCGTAGCTAAATGTCAAGTTCTTCTTCTTCACTTTACGCCAGCGTTTTTCTTTGGGCTTACGCCAGGCCTTTTTTTGAGAAAAGATGAGTGGTCTCACTGTTGCGTCAGCTGTGCACAAAAAACAAATAGAAAAATTGAAAATAGTAACAGTGAAGAAAATGGACCAAATGGACATGATGAGAGAAGTGTCTAATTCCCTAATTATTAAATTAAAAATTTTGAATTATAATAATTCCATTAAAAAGTTTTCTGCCGATCAAATCCCACAATATTGGTGTCTGTAGCACCTCTTAAATTAGTCTAATTCGTTTTTAGTGTTCGAAAAACTCAATTTGGCATTAATTTTAAAAGGCACTTTTTGCATAAAAATTAGGAAAAAGTGTCTTTGGAAAAATTTTTTTGCAGTTACTATTTAAATTGTTTAAAGAAACTTTCTGCAACAAAACATTTTTTTGAAAAAATCGAGGAAAAAAGTTGAAGTTTACAAATATTCGAAAATTTCAATGGGTACCTAATGGGTTAAGAAAAGTATTACATTATTCGAAAGGAATTCAAAAGACCTTTCCATTGATACCAAACTTTACATGAAGTAAGTTCAAAATTTGGCTAGAACTAACTTTAAAGGGTGCCAAAGTACTTTTGGCCACCGTTGTAGCTGTCACAGGAACAATCGGATGCAAATTAACCTTAAGAATCAAAAACTTTGTTGCTGTATGAGATATCATAGCACAATTCACAACTTAACTCTTCATGCTAAATTTGTTTTTTTTCTCAAAAACAGACACAGATTTTTTTAAATTTTTAAAAATAAATGTTTCACTAATTGTAAACAATTTTTAAATTTTTTATTTAATACTTTAATACTCTTTAAAAGATTAAAATATAATTTAATTGCTACAGAGCTCAAGATCAAGTCAAGAGATCAAGTCTATCTGGGGTGCCACAGAAATCGCTTTCGCTTGAACTTCACTTAAATTTGTATGAAATTTAAGTAAAATTCAAGCGAAAGCGATTTCTGTGGCACCCCCGTATATGTTAAAAGTTTGTCAACAAATCATTCAGAACTATTAAATTTATGACAGCAATGTTTGTGATGTTTTAAAATCAACTCTAGGCGGATTTTGGAAGCTTACAAAATTTGTGTCTAGGTTTTCTCAACCGCCTACGCGGTTCTCGATAATGATCAAAAATACAAGCACAACTCTGAAGAAGAGGTAAAAATATATGTAGTAGATTTGACTAAAAAATAAATTGAAAAACTTTCAATTGGTTTTACCTTTGTCGGGAGACCCAAAAAGTGGGTCTGGTGAGACTTCGAATTTAGTTTTAACCTAGTATAATCAGTAAAAGACTTATATTTGTTTAAATTTGTAATTTTCTGGCATTTATTTATTTTTTTTTTGTTTTTTTTTATGTTATTCCTTTACTTTGTGTAAAATAAGAAAGTATTAATAGGTTTTATAAACAAATTTGTTGAAGGCAGGTATTCATGTTATTATATGTTTGTTTATGTATATCTTGTAAATAAATTACAAGTCCTTTCTATAATTATTTATTGTTAAGTTTAGTTCAGTTATTATTACCTCTAGCGTTTCTTAATTATTGAAACTGCATTATTACTTAGTATATTTAGCTAAGATATTTTTATGTATGTATATGTATTATAATAAAATTTTTGCATTTACCATTTAAATTAATCTATTTTAAGTATTTGTTTTTTCTTGACATTTCACTTAGCTACGATTTGGTATAAAATTAAGAGCTATTGAGATTTCGATTTCGCATGTGACTTTTAAGCCAGATACGGTCTAATCAGGAAAAAGATGTAAAAAAAAAATATATAATTCGGAAAGAGCATACCACCATGACATACTATACTTAAAGCAACATAATGTAATTTTGACGAAGTTCATATGTATATACATATGTTTTAATATTTTTTCGAGTCTCCAGTCAATCTTCCACATTCCATGTGATTTGCTTTAAATGAACTTGTAAAAATAGGTCTTTTGTACAGTGCATACGTATTGATAACTATCAATACGAAACCTTTTTTTATGAATTTACAAAATGTTCGAGAAAGGGAAACAGTTTGGATGACCAAACCGAACTCGAGACTGTAGACCATTAACGCATAGTTTTGTCAAATTGACGTTCTTTGTATGGACAAATAATTTGTAGATAATTATCAAAGATTGTTTCAAAATTAGTCTAATATATGTATGTACTCAAGAGAATTGTATTAAAATCGGCCGAAAAAGAAATGTATTATGCTAAGTAAAAGTAGCCTCATTTCGGCCAAGCGCACACTACAGCTGATAGAGGAGCAGAAAGTTATAGCGTGTGCGAAGTCTCACTTATGAGACATGGTTGTCATATCATAGGCTATCTCTACATGAATCTTAATCATATATATACAAAGGAATTCACGACTGCCATGCAAACAGCATTGTGTTAGACGTTAAAAGACCAGATTAGAGCTAGGCCAGTAATAATATACATAAATATTGGTGGTCTAGGGAGAAAAAATAATATTAAACTTTTAGAATTAATTTTATTCTTAAATTTTTTGTACTCAGTAGGTTGATTTTTATACCCCTACAGAACGAATTTAACTTATTTCTCGAAAGCGCTGATTTCTGTGGCACCCCTGAATATATTTGGATCAATCTAAGTCGCTATACCTATGCCCATATGTACATATGTTTCTTTCGTTCGGTTGCGCAAAGGTCACAAGTCGAAAAGATCTGAATCAGGCATCGGCAACACACATTAACCAAATATTGACAATGCGATCATCTATCTATCAAATTCAATGTAAACTAAACAGGAAAACACGGGCAGTAAAATTGTTTGGAAACAATCTGCAAGGGTAACTATATCATCTTCGGCATACCGAAGATAGTTATGACTTTTTGTGATGCTTATTCTTTTGGCGTTTTTCTGACTTTGCTGATTTGTTCGCTGATAGATTTTACTTATTTATTTTATATTTTTATGTTCTGGAATTTGGACTATATGAAACCAAAAAAAAAATAATAATAAACCTTATAAAATTAATATAAATTTGATAAAAAAAAAAATTTGTTCAAGAAATACATGTGTATGTCTGTATGTAAGCGAAGGAGAGCAAATGGGACATTGATTCTTTATTTTACATAAATTGTATCTTTGATAGAGTACGGATCTATATACATACATACATATGTATATGTATGTTATAGTCCGTCGTCGTACTTCTCAGTATGTTGATATGAGCAATGTGAGAATATACGATTGAAACAAAATTTATATTGCTCAATCCTTGTTATTAGACGAAATTTTAGCGCATCTATAGCGCTTAGACGAAGAATTGTTTGCTTCAAGTTTAACATTATATTATGTGTTTAAAAAAATAATAATGGCCAGCCACACTCGCATCGCTGTTAAGCAGCTTGAGCCCGCTTCCCACTCCGCTCTCTCTCTCTCTCTCTTTCTCTCTCTATCTTATGTAGCCATCCCTCCAAGTGGAACGGTGGAGCTGTTGGAGTGGTCAAAGGAATTATGGTACTCTATTCCCCCTGCATTGATGCAACGCTACAGCCAAAGTATGTCAAATCGCATAAGGGAACTAAAAAATCGAAAGTGCTGTGGATACATTATTAAAAAATTATTTTTTCAAATATTTGTTTTATGTATGTATAACCGAAGTGCAAAACTGTAACATCTGGCTTTTTTTACATTTTGCTTCGGCATATTTCTTTCGGCTTATCAAAGGACTAAAAATGTTAAAAAAAAAAAACAAAGTAAAATAAATCGCCAAGAAAACAAGACTAAGATCTCTAACATACATAAAATATAAAAGAATATACAGACTGTTGAAGTTCGAATATGTGTTACAGTTTTACTCGTCAGTGTATGTCAATGTTTTTAAATATTAGTCGGAATTAGTAATCGGTTAAAAAGGGTCTATGTACTGTTTAAAGTAAAACGATGTGATCCGTGATGCAAGATTTTGTGTTACTTACTCTAAAATACTTTGTTTTTGGATATCGCATAAAATATAGCGCACACTATAGTAGATAGGAAATCCGAAAAAGAAACTAAAGGCTTTAAAACAAACAAAAATACCAACACACTGCTTTCAAGTGTACACACTGTACGCTTAACAGAGCTGAACGCTTTTACATTTAAGTTGAGCTCTGTTTGATCAACCAAACATGTCCGAGCTTATGAGCAGCTGAGAGCGGAAGGCGAATCAAAGAGAGAGAGAGAGAGAGAGAGCAGCCATATTTGTCTATAGTGTAATCTTATGATTTGCTATAGTGTGCGCGAAGCCTAAAGGTATTTCAAACCAATTTTATAATAAATATCTTGGACATAAGAATTCAAAGACTTTTAAAGACGCATTAAGTGAAACAGATAATAACAACAGTAACAAAATTAATAAAATTTTACCCTAATACTAATAAAAAGGGAAAGTTAAGAATCTCTGGTCAGTAAAATTTTTGTCTTGTCGCTTACGGTATTTTCGCAGTTAGGTCTTGATACGTTTTTGTATAAAAGATACCAAATTGAGAGAAATATACATGATTTTGCATATTTTATAGGTCAACATTAACAAAAGTATGTACAACAACATATATATAATTAGTTACATATTTTACTTTTTTTTTTATTTCAAGGAAGACGAAAGATTCAACAGTATAATGCATTTATATTTGTGGAGTCAGTATGAGAAATAACTATACGAATATTACTTGCTTGTATGCATTACCACATGGAATTTAAAGTTGCTGAATTTTCATTATTCGAATAAATATGTAGTACATAACTATTTATTCAGGCATAACAATTACACATACAAACGCTCACACTCTCATGCTAACACTTACACATCCGATATGAGACACTCGCACATACACTCATAACATTATTTCACTTATGCATTTCCAGTCATGTATTTAATCAAACCCTGCCAGCATTTTATGAAATTTCTGATCAAATTTGAGTCTTTTTCTAGTCCCCCCTTTGTGATCTAAATAAGCATAACTGCGCACTTTTTCTGATCATAAATGTTACTGTTGTCGGGAGAAATCGGTAGGTTAGCCGCGACTCCTCTTAAAGAGTCGTTTATGACTCGCCATTCTAATTAAAATTCGAATTATATTTTTGCACAGAAAAAAAAGCAACACATTCAGGGATCGGACCCGGGACACTTGCACACTTGCTCAGCCGGGTACGCCTGAGCTCACGAGAACACTACTGTTAAATTACACATTTGAGTGAATCTATGTAATAAATAATGAATCACATTTCGATCATATGCACGAGTCATTAATCTGTTTTTAATCATCAAGGGGACTCGAAAAAGACTCCTCAATGTGATTTTTATAAAAACGATCTTCTAAATTCTGGCAAGGAAAGAATTTTCCCGCTTAAACAAATATATCGAATCAATGCATCCTTAGGGGATTAAAATACGCTCACTTGTTGCTAAGTATAATTGTAGTCGTCATAAATACATTACATACAAATATTTGATGGCTACAATAATTTTTTTGTAATATGCACAATTTTATAATAATAAATATACATAAATAGTTCTGCATTTGAATGTACATAATTTAATTATTATTTTCAGATATAAACAAGACAAAAACGCTTGCAAATGGATTACAGATTCACCGAGTTTTATGTATGTAAATATGTACTAGATGACTAACAATGTATGCGAGTACCTACAAAGATACTACCTATTTATACCTATAATCTAAATACATACATACATATATTAGAAAGTTTTACATACAAT
Source organism: Drosophila subquinaria (assembly GCA_037043405.1). NCBI lineage: Eukaryota > Metazoa > Arthropoda > Insecta > Diptera > Drosophilidae > Drosophila > Drosophila subquinaria. Next base: position 114,462 of record JBAMBL010000263.1, read on the forward strand.
ACGCTTCACATCTTTTGTGACATTCAGTTATTCACTTGACTTTAATTATCTTCATTTCGTTTTTACATTTCTTGGGTTTCAGGCTCTGCTCTTAAAGTGTATGATACGAATACAGCTTCTGATCTTGGTGATCTTCTGATGTTAGTTTCTGGTGACTTTGATAATCGTTATGATCGCGAGAAAGATGCGCCTGGATGTCCTGCGATAATGTAGCTTTAGCAATGACATTATTATAACTAATATCGTTATCTGAATAAACTTGTTTAATATCTACTGATATTGATCTTATAATTGGTAATATCATTGTCTGATTTTTTGGTGTTACTGGTGTTGGTATTGTAGTGGTTGCTGACGATTTTGTATTTCTGTTTACTTGTATATCCGATTGGGGCGATGTTGTTCTTGTTACAGGTAATGACACTGCTATTGCGACTGCCATTTTTGACGGTGAATCGTCGCTATAAGAGTAAAGTTGCGAATGCGGTTGTCTATTTGGGTCTAATTCATATTTATGTGAAGATTCTTGAGGCAATTTAATATTGAATGCTCTTGTTGTTGATATTGTTGCCGGTGATGTTGTGGTGGAAATATATTGATTCCTCTTCATTCGTATCGTATCAAAATTGTGATCTAAGTTTGGTGCTGATACCGATGAGCAAATGGCTTGATGCTATACCCAGATCTGTTCTTTTCGATTATGCGATCGCAGTCAAAGCCTTTGCTAGCACCAATCCTCCTCATCGGAATCGGAGTGTCGAGTAAGTCCGCTCTTTGGTTTAAAACCATTAAGAACAGGCGATGGCAGGACACGACCCGTTCGGCCCATTGCTAGCGCCTGTTCAAACGACAGCGGCGCTATATATTCCAATCTATAACAGAATTTAACGTGCAGTCAATTGTTTTATATTTAATATATTACCTCATTTTAATAATATTATCAAATATTGTTACCTTTCTCTTTCCACTTCCCGTTCACGATCGCGTTCACGTTCGTACATCTCTCGCTCTCGGTCTCGATACTCGTACCGCAGGTCATATTCATGTAATCGATCTCGATTTCTAAAGCGTTCACGATCACATTCACGTTCTCTTCTACTATAACACACGTCTCTTGGATCCCGCAATAGGTCGCGGTGATGTGGCAGTGAATGAATACTGTGAGGTGTTGAGTGATGCGTCTGTGATAAAAAAAAAATATAAAAGGTATTCCATTCGTATTATTAACATGTAAGAACATTGAAATAGTGAGTTGGATAGTCATTACTCGTATCTTCCAAGCCCATTGATCGAATCGTTACAAAATAATGATACAAATAAATAAGTAGAATATTCAAGTGAAAGCTCTCTAGTCTACAGGGCGAGACAGCGAGATATCCGCTAAGTTCGTTCAAAGTAACCGCCATTCCCATCTGGGCCAAAGATGCTAACAAACCAACGTACAGATTGACTGACTGTAATCAGGGTCTACAGTGCATAAGGACGACGATGCAGACACAAAGACCAAATATCAAATCAGAGCCGACGCACGACAAGCCTAACTCGTTTAATTGCAATACAGCTGTGAAAGCAGCATTTTCACAGATCTGCACAGATTCTAGCATAATAAGAACCCCTTAGAGCTGACTAGGGATGGCAAAAAAAATTTATTAATCGATTATTGAATCATATGATTAATTTAAGCTACGCGATTATTAATTGCAATTAATCGACGAAAAATAAAAATAATCGATTAATCGAATGATTAATTTTTGTTATAGTTTTTTAAAATATTGTGTAATGCAATGCCATTGTATAGCAAAAAAAATTAAGAGCAATAATAAAATGCCCAAAAAATATAAATACAGTGGCTCACAGCTTAAAGTATGCAGGCTTATTTGAGCCGTTATCGTTAACATATTTTCATCAATCGAAAGGTCATTTAAATTCCGTTTGAATGACAAAACTTTTTTTAACCCATTAAGTACCCTTTGAAAATTTCAAATTTATGTAAAAGTCTACTTTTTCAACTTTTTTCCTCGATTTTTCACAAAAAATATTTTGGTGCAGAAAATTTTGTTAAACAATTCTAAGAGTAACTGCAAAAAATAATTTTCAAATATATTTTTGCTACTATTTTTTTTGGAATAAAATCTCCATGTGTGTTTCCCTGAAAAAATTTTGGCAACGACGCGATTATTTAATCGAATAATCGATTGGTGTTTCAATTAATCGCAACACATTTTACGATACAATTAAATCGCCAATGGAAGCAAAATAATCGATTATTGTGTATCAGATGATTAATCGTGCCATCCCTAGAGCTGACCTAACATATTCATCTTCAGTTGCTATATGGCACCAAGCATATTTCTCGCCTCGGCCTCGGCCACGGGTTGGGGAAGCAGCAGAACATCACCGAGAGGATCCATTCTACTCGACACTTTTGCATCTCTGAACATATATACATACGTCGTATGAAAATCGGCGCGAAAAACACACAAAGCTGGTAGAGATTGCCCAGAGACTGCAGTAACTAACAGAAAATAGTTTCTCCTAGACATGTATACGCACAGCGATCATTTCGCCTTAATTACACTGTTCACCTCGGCAAGAAGTAGACAGTCACATCCCAAAATCATTAAAATTCAGCCAGACGACCATTTTTTCACCGACAAAAAAGCATTTCCTGAGCCATCGCCACATGTGTGAAGAAGGCGTAATGTTTTGGGGATCGGTATCAGATTGTGGCACTTGCGACCTTAAATTTTGTAACTTCCAAAATGCAGTCTTGAAGCTTTACGTGGGATGATTTAAAGGTATTTTGTTTTTTAAGTTTCAATCGCTTTTGATGATTGCCCGACAAAATCGCAAGTGTGACAGTTTACACACTTGCTTTAAAACCACAAATTTCTTTAGTTTTGGGTGCTGTGAGGTGGGAATTGGACGCAGTTCGAGCAGTATGTCACCTGTCTGCCGCAGTGGTCCGGCATTATTTTTTAAAAAGTTAAGCATAACATTTTGAGCTCTTCCAGTGTGTTGACCGATTTAAATATGGCCAAGACCATTTTTATGATAGGCCACGATTTGGCCTCTTTCGATCTCGGACAATTGCCATCTACGACTTATTTATCATTTAACATAAAGAAAATATAGGGGAGAAGTGGTGGTTGTGGGCATGGGTGGGTTGTGGGCACCCCTACGTATATTTTCACGAAATGAAGATTGAGTTTTGTTGGTAATGTCATTCGCAAGAAATTACCCTATGTATAATTCATGCCAAATATCAAAGTGAACGGACGCATTTCCTTTTGGAAATGAACGAATTGGTTTTTTTTGTGCTTGGAAAAGGTGAGAAACTTCTTTCAAACATTTTTAATATAGTGTATCAATCAAAGTGGATCGATTGGAAAGGTAAGTGTAATGCATTTTTATTTAGTCGAACTATTATGCTAAATGGAACAATATCGATTTGAACCAAAAAATTTAAACAAAAAAATTTTTTCATCACTTTTTAAAGTGTCTGCTAAAGTGGGTTGTGGGCACAAAAATTGAGGGTGTTGTGGGCACCCCTTTTTTTAGTCAAATTTTTTATATAGCTACTGTTTCTTGGAAAATTGTTCTAAAAATTTGTTTGGATCCCTCTAGAACATTCTTGTGATTTTTACGCTTCATTCTTGATTTTTCTTGATTGACCGCAACCAACTCCATCAATTATAACATCTGCGATCGAGCTTTTCATGTGAAATGTGTGGGCATGCGGGCAAGTTATTATACATGCCAAAATTGTGTTTCCGACGATGAATAACGCCCATGCAGGCTTTATGATTAATAAACTGTCATTTTGTTCATATTAGTTATGGTTTTTTTTTCATATTTTTCCATTTACAGCATTTTTGCCAAGGGTGCCCACAACCCCCACTAAAAAAATTTTTAGCTGAAAATACCGATTTTACAAAAGTCCATGTAAAATTTTTTTGCGTAACGAAATCCGGTATGTTTTTATATGATTAGTAAGCTTAGGTCTCTAGCTTTACACAGATATCCATATATCCAAAAAATATGCACTAGGTCGGTAATTATAGGCCGAAATCAAAACTATGCCCACAACCGCCACATCTCCCCTATTAAATTACTTATTTACAAACAAATTCTGTCGCTATATCGTTAAATTTCATCACAAACTGAAAATCATTCAGCTGAACCTATTCAGATGAACGAATAATAAAGCATTAATTTTGTTACTCTTTCAAAATAAAAAATAAATAAGCAATAAATATTAAGTTGATGAAAATCATACTCTGGCATTTAATTAATATAAGATCCGAGAAATATAGAAAAATAAATCATGTAAATCTGAATATTGGCTTAGGAATTATAGCCCAATTCCTACCGCGGTGATCATAAACCTATTCAGTTGAACGGCAGTGTACAAGTAGACCCTATTTAAAATTATACCTATACCGGATCCAAAAGGTACAGATACCAAAATAAAACCTTTTACCGTAACAGGTGCTACAAGAAGTACCGACGAAACAAAAACTATGTGGCTCTATTTAAATTTAATATTTTTACGTACGTGTGTAGGACTCGCATTCAGTTTGGGAAAATTGATATTGGCTGGCTTAAGCTGGAGTGTCGACGGTTTGCTTGGAGTCGGTGGTAGACGTCGTCCAATTCCAGCACGACGGGAGGCGAGCGTAGGGTAACTATGCTGCACATGTGTGCCACCTGTTATAAATATTCGAAACAAATGATGTGATTAGATTTGTATAACAGGTCCGTTGTTAAGTTTAATGAATATGAAAGTTTGAGATATGATATAAAACAATAGTATGGAAATATTATATTTTTATAACAATGTTCAGATTTGGTTAGACAATATTTAAACAATTAGTATAATTATTTTTCTTTCAAAAGTATCATTAGCGACCTTTGTATTTGTAACGGAAATTATCTTACTACCGATTAACTCCTGTCAGTATGACAAAATGTCAACAAGCTACATTAATAAATCGACCTTAAGTCTTCTCCTCATCATAGTCACAATAAAAATCGACCTCCAGTCAGCTATAACACTATAGCTATAGCGGCTGCTCCCGAATTCAGATTTCGTGCCCACCGCTGCCATAGATAGTTATTTTAATTAATATATTAATCATTATTTTAAAATATACGCATAACTGATCTTTTCTAGCAAAATACAACAAAAAATGGAACTTATCGTTTCTGTTATGGTAGATTTGTATCTGATGAATAGCTAACACAAGCAAATCACAATCACAAACTTTGAAATCTGCGATATGTGTATTGTGCAAAATCTGAACATTGTTTATTTTTAAATTCTTAAGTAATATAATACATGAATACATATGTATATGAACATTAAATATGTGTAGAAAGGGTCCATTTGGCTTTAAGATTTTTATCACTCATTAAATGGCTTTAAATAGACATATTCATCGAATTAATTGAATGTCCATATACATTGGGGCTAACAATTGTTTAATAACTTATACGTCAAGATTCAATAGGCCTAGAATTCAGAATGGTCAGTAACTATTCGTGGTAGCATGCATGACTGTCAGCTATTCATACAAGTAAAGAGTATATACATAGTACAAATGGCATAGAGAATGAAACTAGAATAAACGTAACAGTGCAAAATATGAAAGATATACATATTACAACTTTGTCACCCCACTTCAATCTAATGGCTTATAACTACTTGACTGCTGCAAGTGTGGGTACCAAAAACTTGAAATAGCTTCTGAGCTTGATTAATTAAGACGGTTTCCCTGAGTAAACATTAAGGGTGTTTAGCGAAGTAAAAGTATTACAAAAGTCAAGCATATAGATTCTTGGTCAGTAATTTTGACATATTTGACGATGTACAGATACAGATAAACACCTTCACGGTACCTACAATTTATGCAGTAGTCACAAACTGTCATGCAATTTAAAAAATGGTACATGTCGACTTGGAATTAGTTAATTAGTTAGGAATCAAATTTATTATTTCTGGTAAGCCACATACTAAATTATCGCACCCGTTGTCTATGTAGTCTACGAATAAGGCCGTATTTTTCAATGTCCCAATAAACTCTATGTGGTAGATAAATTATGTGTCAGATAAGCGTTATGTGGAAATTTAACTTAATCTTTGGCAAAAACAACTAGGGCAAAACTTAGATCGCACAATTTCGGCGGTCTATTGAAATCTTCACTTCGAAAAACAGATATTCAATATTCGATGAAATTAACTTAAGCTGGTCATGATAACCAAAAGCCCTAAACACTTTGCAAACTCCCATTGTTATGCAAGCATAAATCGATCCATACTTTAAAAACCTCATATACATACGTACATAAATGCTTTGTAGTCGGTTATTTAATTTAAAGTTAAAAAACGGCGCGAGATTGAAAATGAAACCACATTTTATTATCTGCACAGCTTAGTCCTTTTTTTATTCTCTATTTCAAATTGGTCGCATACGTGATAAAATTATGCATTTGACATGTTAAATATAATTTATCAATAGATAAAAATGTATATTGCCTGTGAAACATTTTATCTGACACATAATCTTATGGAAGCCCTAGCTACGTTTATATGACTTTATTTGGGCACTAAAAAATCGGCCTAAGTCCGATATTAGTCGCATATGCGTCATAAATAATAGAGTAGAATAACCTTTAAAAGATGTGCTGTATATATTTTCGATCGTTTAGTGAAAATGTTGATTTTTTGTCAAAATTCCCGTGTAGTTTAATGAGGATGAATGTTTGTACATTATGTATATGTATATTACATACATAAAACGATTTGTTCAATGTGAAACGCTCAAAAAATTGAGATGTCTTGTTGTGTAAGTGGAATAGAAAACTATTTGATTATTGAAAGCTTTAAATGAAACGTCTCATGGTTCAGCAATACATGAACTTGTTAAGCTATATGGCGGCTATGTACGAAAAAGCAAGTCTGATTTTGATATCTGATGTATTGTATAAATAGAAATGTTTGAAGAAATTTGTGTGGAAGAAAGTACTAGCATACATATATAGAAAACATATAATTTATGCTTTTGATTTTAATTTGCATATTGCTTTTGATTTTTATAGTGTTTTTGATTTTGGATGAATTGTCAGCTTTAGATAACATGTGCTAAAGATGTACCCATATCAATCCCATAACCAAGTCTGTCTCGTTCACGCATCTCCTGAAGTCGAGCGGGACTCGGCGATCGTGATCTTTGACATAAACTTGTAGTCCCATATGTGGGATAAGGCAGTTGAGTGCGTTTACTGCGAGACAAATGACCACCATAACGAGAAGGCGAAGGCGAACGGGCTGGACTTGTCGATGCTGACCATGAACCTATATTGTACATATAACAACAATAATAAAGAAAACGACAATAATTAAGGATGTCGGGGCACAACTGTTTACGTATTGTTAGAATCGTATTAGAATTGCATTATTTTTAATCTTAATAAAAACGTTAGTTGATATTGATTTATTGAAATTTCAAAAGAAAACGGAAAAATTTTAATACAATATAATAAATGGAAAACAGAAATTAAATACAAGACATATCATATATTTGTGTATATGGCTAAGAACTACCAAATATTAAGTTAAACCTTCGGTTTTACCGAATCAAAATGTATGCACTTTATATATAACATCAGCGTTTTGTAAAATGTGATTAATATTATCCACATACTTAAAAACATACTTATTTCTGACTTTCAATTATCAAATTTTGACTAACGCATATGTAACTCAGTACAAAAACACACACACAAAATCAGGTGGCAGCAACTTTGAATTATTATATATAAAGCCATTATTGAAACGTCTTTGAAATTATGAAATCTTAACAGACATGTTCACGTCGAAAGAACAGAAAAAGTGTAAAGGACGCTTAAGAATACTAACTATTATTTATATTTAGCGACCGACTCACACATACATTTATAAATTCGTTAAATACTTATATATTATAGTACATACATACATATGAGAGAAATATTGCTTTAAATGAATTAATACCTCTTGGATACCGGGGATGACTGTTGCCGTGTCGAGGATGACGAGTCTCCTTGACCATCTCTACAACATTAGATACGGTATCGGAGAACCCGATATCATGATGTATGTATTGATGGCCACGCCGTCTAGGACTTGGAGATCTGGCTAATGGAGAACCGTTGTGTCTGTAGGAAAAGGACATGATTTAAGTGTTGCAAATGTGTTCCCTGGATTAAATCGCAATATACATACCTCAAACTAGGCGAATGTCGATGTCCATTTATGTACGAATGTCCAGGATGTAAATGGCCAGCATCGGCACCAGTAAGCGATTCTTGTGATGGATGTCTCGACGCATCTTGTAATTCCAGCATCTATTTAAGAGAATTGGTGGCTCAAATTATAAATTCGGTTTATTAACAATGAATGATACCATTTGAAATCAGCCACGGCTCAGACGCATTAATGTTCTAACGATTAAAACGTTCTTATAATGTAATTTGGCTTTAGACAGATTTCTCGTGGATTCACTCAATCAAAACAATTGTTCTTTATTATATTTAGTGTACAATAAAAGCTACAAATGTTTCCAATGCTCCGAGCGAAGGGAATAAATACGTATACATATATAAAAGCGGCAAAAGAAATATAAATATATACAAATACATATATGTTTATATATTTATACTTATATGTATGTATACTTTTATTGTGTACGTATTAAAGGATTATATATTACGTATACGTAAATTAAAAATAAATATAACTCCACTGCAACGAAATACATATCTAAATGCGGTTTTAATTGCGCTAAATTGAAGTATTGAAAGGTTCTCAAATGCAGGAAAACCTATATTAAGGCGTGTAACATTTAAACAAATCGGTACTACTTAGGTGTATACATATACTTAAATACTTTAAATGTATTTTAGATTTTCGTTATTTGGTTATATATTTTATTAACTAGTTTTGCTTTCTATCTCCTTTTAATTGTTTTGTTTCTGGTTATTACGTAGTCTATTGTTTGTTTGAATGATATTTTTGCTCGTTTTGCATTACTTATATGCCAATTGATTCAAATCCAGATTCATTTACATAATTATAGCTAAATGTTGTCCTATATTTATGAAAAGAAAGTTGGCATTGTTATAAAACAATTTATAATCATAAATAAATTGCGCCAAATTAAAGTAAATGTAATAGTAATAATTCTAATATGTTACTACTTTTGTAAACTTTATCTACAGTCCATGTCTATAAATAAATAAAGTTTTGAATCGATGTGCTACATTTGTAGGGTATAGAGTCGAGCAAAAGCAGCATGCAAACATTAAGCAAATCCAACAATTATGACTGAGCAATACGCTACTTATAAGTATCATCATGTGCATGCAATCTGAAGACAAATTAAGAGATGTGTAAATGTAAATTTAGTTTGAATAATGTAAATACAATATACTTATATATTGCAGCTCTTGCATAGGAATCATAAAAAAGTATATACACATATGTACATACATTTATACATTTTGTAATGTGAAATGTTTGAAACATGCAGAAGGTGTCGTGGCAGACGCCATAAAATATATATTTTTGATCAGTATCAAGTTTGTTTTTAATATGGATCGGACCACTATATCATATAGCTGTCATAGGAACGATCAGCTTTAATACGAAAACCTTTTTTTTTTTAGATACATATCTCAACCAATCTGAAAAAAAAGTATGCATTTGGAGTGGTTCTATACCTCCTGACTTAATTCGTAAGGAACCAAGTCATTTTATCATGTAGTTGCCTTAGGAACGATTGATCGAAAATTACCATTTGGTAAGAAACTTTTCTTTTTTTGTTTCTACAGATATCTCATCCAAAACGCGCAGATTGGGATCTTTTTATTGTCTTATACATCTTGACCGACACTGGTTAAGATCGGTTAACTAAATCATAAAGCTGGTATAGAAACAATAAGTTGAAAACTTAATGCGGCGGGCTGAACGGCTGCGATGTTGCGGGAACTGTTGTGTTTGTGAAATCGTGTTTGGGAACTTTGTATTCTTCGTAAAAAAAAAATCAAAAGTATAAATATTAAGAGTTCTTTTTAAATTGTTACTTTTCTTAGCCTAAGCGATACATAGATTACATAGTATTAATTATAATCTAATTAACATAGTTCTAAATAAAGTATGAAAAATTAAAAAGAAGATATTAATATCTGTGGTTAAAATGTATAAGTGAGATACATGCAAACTGTGGTATAAATAAAACGCTGCTTGATAATGTGCTACGCACGAGAATGTGTTACGAGAACATATAGAAATTGTTTCTTGAATTCGATCTGTAAGTCAGTTGGAGTCTCGCGTTGGAGTCTGAGTTCAAATAGCGCATCGACACAAGAACCGATTAAAAAATGATGGTGTTTTGTTTTATAAATTTATCGGTTTCAGTATTTAATAACATTTCCTTGGTTCCATGACGCTGGCTTACCGATTTGTTTTTGGGAAGCCCTGTTAGCAACTTGTAGCGTTTGCCTATTAAACGCCTACGTACATGTACATATACATACGATCAACGATCAAATTACAACATTGAATACGGGAACTAAACGAAAATTTGCTTCTATAACTGTTTAATAAATGGCTATGCAACGTGTATGTATCTATGTATGTCTAAGAGTAAATGCAAAAAAAAAAAGAATGCACCGCTCGCACACACGCATTCACCCCCACACACACACACAGCCACACAGCCACACCCACTCAGCCACACACACATAAATTCTTACTTTTCTTTATTTTAGCACGCACACACACACGCACACACATACATTCACAAACATACACACACACACACACACACCTATTTAAATAAGTAAATATATGAAGATGAGAAGGCGTATATTCAAAGGTACTAAGTTTTACTTCGACTTAAGTAATTGGTCGTGAACAACATTTATATCGGAAACGGATTATGGACACAAAAATTATTCACATATATATTCATATAATATACAATTATTTATTTTTGGTTTTAAATTTTCCATAATTTCTGTTTGGTTTACCGCTTGGAGTTTTTCAAACTTATTCACCTGTTTGTTTCTGAAATTATTTAAAAATTAGAAAAAACAATTTACTTATGTAAATGTACTAAGCACAAATTCGTTAGGTGGTTGTTGTATTCTTGGGTTGTGAATTTATAAAAATAAAAACAAACAAAAATAAGTTTTCGCATATATACTTAAAAAGATGAATAAACAATTATAAATATAAACTAATAATTGATGTGCGAATGTATGTACAGATGTCATACTTAGTATGCACACATATTTTAGTCAAAAAAAACTGAGTTTATTCTTCACATTAAACGTTTGTACATACATTTTAAAGCACGATGATTAACTATTTTCAGTTGAACAATAATGAAGTAAATAAGATAATATATACACCCAAAAGAATTCACTGAGTGATCATTCGAAAGTATGCATGTATGATATATGTTTACTAGTCAGATATTCCCGGAGTGTCCCGGGAAAAGCTTTTGGGTTAAAAATAAAGAAATCGTGAACCTTCAGGCAAAGTATTCAAGCAAATTCAATTTTCGGACATAAAAAAAATCTTTGTAGAGAATCTTCGAGCAATAGACCCAAACCAGAACAGAACAGAACAGAGGCTTCGTTCTTGGAAAATGCACTCGGAGACTCAAGAGGCAACCCTTACAAAGGTGTTCTCTTCTTTGCAGGGACGAAAACTGGGCCAGGCCTGACTTGATAACTGCCGAGGAGTTTGCCACTGTCCTCTCTGGAAGGTTGAAAGGTTTGGCAACAAACGAGTGCTGACCACAACCAACTTTACTGGTGCTTATTGCTATTGCTATGCTTATTGCTATGATACCCAACAAGGGGCTGAGCCACAAAACAGCTGATGCATCTATCACATCAGACTTCTCCCAACATTCTCCCGTTCCCTGTTCCCCGTTGAAGGCTACGCCATTTACATATTTTGTCCCTTGATCCTAAAGATAAGCTTTTTCTCGTTTTGCGTCATACTACTACCCTGCCAGATTCTTACCTGATTTGACAAATTCCTGCACAAAAGAACTTCGATTTTTGTGTTCTGGGACTCCATATGTATTAAAAAGAGTATATTTGCATATTGATACGAAAAAAAAATGGGGCACGTGATGGGCACGGGACCTTTGAGAGTTTCGGCCTTAGAATTGGAAATGGGCGGCCATCAAAACTCGAGTTCAGTACTTCTTGAATGAAGTAAAACAATCTGATAATCAAGGTAAGTTCTAGGTTCTCAACGCATTTCTGAGACGAATAGTATTAAAATTATTCACTGCGGACGGCAGTCCGCGATAGTGACAAAAGCATCACGAAGGGTGCTATTCATCTCACAAAACAAAGAATTTTCCGTTTAAAATGCGTTAAGAATAAATGTCTTTTGTAGGTCTGTTCAAAAACCAAGTTGGTAAAATTATAACACGATACTATTTTTGGACAAATCTTGCTATAATACTCGTACACTTAAGTTAATTGTATTCGATTTGTTTTATATGGTCAAAAAAGTGTACACGAGAGTGCTTGAAGTGCCCCAAAATCAGCAATTTGCCTAGGATTGGATATGCTTCCCTTTGCCTTAACTTTCATTTGCTGTAAAATTCAAAGAAATTTTTACCGTGTCAAGAATAAAAAATGCAAGTAAACCAATAAAAGAAGAACAATACTTGTGTAATACAACAAATAAAATCATAAAAAATAAAAAGGTCGAATGAACGAAGTTTATGAATAAGATTTATATAGATAACTTCTATAAAATCACTGGCGTGGTAAAGTTATAGTAATAAATATGCTTTAAAGTACGAAATTGCTGATAATTCTGGCTGACATAATACGCAACAGTATGTATGTATGTATGTATGTATGTTATTAAGCTTGTGTTAGTATTAATGTTGATGATAATGATTCTGATAGTGTTTGATAATGACGTTGGAATAACTTTGCACCTTACGAGCAATAGTTAAAGTGAAGTTTTTGAATTACCTAACAGATCGCTTTCTGATCGTACTCCGACGTGCTAGTGTTGCCAAACTGTTGTGTTCAACATCACCGTTTGCGTGATGAGTGCTCGCTAATAAATGTGTCTGTGAGTTGGCGGCTCCTTCCCCGTTCTGCTGTAAACTTATAGAGCCCTGTCGCGATCCTCCTTTGTCAAGGGCGGCCATATCGAGCAAACAATTAAAGAATGATTGTTTCTTTTTGATTTGTTTGCAGTAAGGAAATGCATTTTAATTTGCCGATGCCAGTAAGATTTCGTTTCAATCATTGCATGTCACACGTTATTCATTTAGTTTGTTGGTGTTAGGTTTCATTCAAATTTAGTTAGTAGATTGTATGTGATTACAATTCAAAAATTTATTAGTTTTAGTTGTTATGTAGATATTTAGCGATGTTTCAATTACGATTGTCGATATTGTAGATAAGTTGCAGTACAAGTTTGATGAGTGGTAAGTGTTGAGAAATATGGTAGCATTGCAACACATTAGGATTGTTTTTGAATATTTGTTTGATTGTTTTTAAGCATTATAATGGAGTGTAAGAATTATTATAGTATAATTGAAAATATAATAAATAGGTAATAAAAACAACATTATAAATTATAATATTAATATTTATAAATAGGTTTATGGATATGGGTCTATATATCCACATATATCATTTTATATTACTATACAAGTATTATATATGTTTACATATATATAAATATGTATGTTCTTATCATATGTAATAAATAAAGGGCAAATAGCGATTTGTTGTTGACTTCAATATGCAAGTATTTAGAGTATACCATTCAAAAATGTTTAAAGGTCTATGCTAAGTATGTTTTAATATGTCTGTATATGTGAATTGACTGATATTTCCGTATTATGTAATAATTGCGTTTAATATGTTTGAGTTTGGTTTTTATTGATATGGTAAAAACATGCGCAAACAACTTACTAGGTTTGAAAAAAAATCTAAAAGTATCTATATTTATAAGTATGAAAGTCGTGTGTGCCAATTGAAGAAAAAGTGGACGGTACAAGTGAATTATAATTTATTTATGCTTGATTTAATTTAGTTTAATTTAAATTAGCTGTGTTTTGTTTTAATTTTTCGTTTGAGGTTTTACTTTTGCACAGACGTTGTGTTTCTATGGTGTAAAATGCTAAGGTGAACAACATAAAAATAATAATCTTAAAGCATTTTTCATTTGTATCTGTATGACACATTTAACTCAATAAATATATTTTGCATGCTAGCGTTTAAATTTAGTTTAGTTCTTTAGTTATATTAGATTTGCAAAATATTTTCAATTTTAGCCTAACTTATGACTAATACAATCTGTCACATGCCTATCAGCATTAAAATAGTACAGTAAACTCAATGGCAAAATTGTTGAATTAAATCATAATAATATTAAATATAGGACATTTGCCATTCTTCATTAGTCTCCAATTATTCACACTCCTGATTTTTTTATTCGTATGCAATTTACTTATCTGTTATTTATTATGATATAGGTATTAGAAATAATATCATTGCCTTTACACTAGGTAACAGTTAAAAATTATATGTTACCAACCCTTGATTTGTGATACATATGGGGACCATTCAACGAAAATCTATTTTTAAATATTTCCAATGATAAGTCTTCAAAAATTGTTCTTTAAGAGATATATCGTAATTTTTGATTGTAGCTCGAGAATGTCATTAGCTTTCTCAAAGCTAATAAAAACATCTTACAAATCTTAGCGATAATTCAATTAAATAAACGCATAAAATTATGCAACATAAATATTAATAATGGGTGTCCTTAAATTTACGGAGGATTTGAACTTGGGGTTTTTTGTGCAGTAAAGTGTTCTGAACCAAGAGAAAACCAGTAAAATAAGCACGCCGCGATGATGAATTTTTAGATTTTAGTCTTATATCAAGTTATCGAAGGATCACTTATTGCTTTTCTTATCGATGTGCATGTAGCGTAAACAAAAACTATTATATTTTAAGAAAACTTATTTTCCGAACCGAACTTTTTTTTAAAAAATTTTAAAGGTTCGGTTAGGCTAGCCTTAGATACCCAAACCGAACACGCCACAACGATGATGATCACGTTGGTCATAACATATCAGTACTAGGATACTTCTTATGATTGCCAAAACTATAGGCTATAGCTCCCTTAAATCTGCAGACAGGGCTTAGTCGACCTGTCTGCCAATACCAATTAAACATGTACATATGAGTTGGAACCCTCTTTAAAAAATGAATTTTTTTTCAAAATGTATGGATATATATATCTGATTGCTTTTAGGCGTTTGCAGACTGTCGACTTATCCACTCCCAATGACATCTCCTGAAGTGTTTGGCATTGGTCCACATAGAACAATGATTCCAATTCTTCGCCGTTCCTTCTCTTCGATCTCAAAATCACCAATTACAAAGCGAACAAACCAACTCCGACACGATTGATCAGACAGAGAATTAATCTTAACGCCAAGACATTGGAATCTGGAATACCGTCGAAGATACTTTCTTATGCCTCTTACATACATTTGCAAAAATTCATTCATATGTTCGTTTTTAAAGAGCCCGAGGTATAACAAAAGATATTAGTAAATAGTTTTATAGTCGGTGACTCTTATAATATTTAAAACTGTTCATTGTCGTTTGGGCCCCATTTGTATCCGAAAAGTAAGTAACATATAGTAAAATACCTAAAATACAATTTGTTGTCTATTTTAATATTTCTCTGAGCAATGCAGATTAAAATCACAAGTGGAAGTCTTATCGCACAAAGTTGACAATTTTCAGGTTGTACATTACTATCATTGCTGCCATATCAACTTTTTTCAGAACAGATCTATACCTTTTTAAAAAAGAGATGATTTGAAATTAACAGAAACGAAATAAATAACGAAACCACTTTGGCCTTAATAATTTGTCTGGCGGAGAAAAAATTACGAACAAGACTCTGAAGTCTCTAGACTCTATGCTGCGTATTTTTTAAGGAAAATGGTTAAGAAAAGTGCTTTAAGCTTTCTAATATAAAACATTAAATGCGCATACAATATTGGCTTAATTATTTATTACATTTTAAGAGTTACCGTCTATTGTTTTGGATCTGGTATTTTGCTCTTTTGGTTCTTATTTTATTTATCACTTTGTGTGACACCTTTGATTTTTCCTAAAAATTCGATCAAAGCTTAATATTCTTTTGATAGGTAGTAGATGATAGACGTGTTCTGGTAAACGTTTTAATGGAATTTTTAGGGATAATTGCATAAGTAAAATATTGAGTTAAAGGTCTTTACAACGAAAGTTCCATGGGAAACATGTTCATAATATGTGTCACCACTAAATCTTGAAGTTCTTAATTAGGTCGTATATTTAGAAGCAAAAGATAGTGTAAGAGATTATGTGTGGTAGTGATAAGCGTGAGCATAACCATAGCATTGCAAAAATTGTTTATACACTTAAATTTTCGGTGTACTAAATATTAAGAAATTAATTGTGTGGCTATGGAGAATGAAATTTGGCATCATACTAATGTATATTGATATCTAAGTATGCACGTTCCTATGCGATTATATACACATGCCTCTAGCCGAAATTGGTTAATATTTGCAGATATTTTTTTTAAGGGCAAACATGTGAAAGAGAAGCTTATAAAAGGCAAAGTAAAATCAAACGAAAGATATTTAAATATATTATATACCGGCTCATGAACTGCCGTTGAGCTATATTTACGAGCATCATCATCCTCGTACTTATCTCGCTATTATTGCCCGAATGTCCAATTTTAAGTATTGTACGACAATTTAAATTCGATCAATTTTTCAGGGTGTATTAAATGTTTGTGCATTAACAAGAATAAAACAATGTGTTATTTTAATACTCTTTTCATTATAAGAAGCTTCATAGTTTAATGAATGACTGAGACCTTTGCAATTATTCTCTACATATATTCAAATGCATAGCCAGGAGAGGGAACCTTCTCGGAATTGAAGTTATGTTGTAAACAAACTCTTCACGGCCGCTGAACAGGAAATTTCAGTCTTAGGGATGACATCCCTAAAGCTGTAAGCTGGCAGGTGCGCGCTCAGCAATCAGAATCCCCCTCAGGGTGTGAAATACCAAGTGCTCAGTAAGCTACGAATTCATGCGTTTGCTCAAAATCGTTCGCTTTAAGGTGGGAATTCCTTGCAGCCAAGTCAGCTACGAACTCACGCGTTTGATTTATTGTTTATTTGTTGTTTATTGTAGTATGTATACATACTAACATATGTACATTAATATACCAGGTAAGTACGTCTATCTTTCTTTACAGTGTTTTTATATATTTAACTTAAAGTAGTGTTAGCCTTGTTAAATCGCATGTGTTAAATCAAATGAAGTTTTAACAAAAGCCTGGATTGCAAACTTGTAAGTGCGACATAAGAACTTAGTACATGTTTTTGTACTAAATTGACAACTGGTAAATTTGCCACACAGTAATACACTTTAGGCACTGGTTTCAAAGATATTTGCCTATATCGCTCATTAACTTTAAAATTGTCAAAACTAAAATATTACTATCTTTCAGTTAATGATGCAGAAATATTTGTTAGTAGATAACCTGAGCTTCGTATAACCTAAATAAAATTACTTAAATGTAAGTCTTGATTATCGACTACCCTAGGCAACAAAGTTGAACTTTTTTTCTTCTTACATGAACCAAACTTTCTTTCTTTTTGAAACATGTGGCGGGACCCAGCTGCCAAAAAAACACTTTAAAATAATTTCTATGGTTAATTTTATTTTTAAATTTTTGAAGTTACGCATACATTTGTCATCGTTACTCGAGAATGCCAAAACTGATTTTAAATAGTTACGTTTTCAAAAAGCTAATGAATATATTTGTAATTTATTTATAAACATTTTTAAATTAAAGCCAATTGCCAGACGTCTTTGAAGATATAATTTGATAAAACCGATGGAAAAACGGAAATATAAAACCATTCTATAGATCAGTAGTCTTTGGTCGATTCTGATGGCTTCCTTGCAGGGAAGTCTAAGGAAATAGGACTTTAAAGTCTCGAGAATGCCGCTTCGAATTAATTTTTTCTGGCTGATTGAATTTAAAATTTGTATGGGATCATTATTTATATATCCTTCATAAAAATTAAAGCAGAATCGACAAATTTTTACTAATAAATAAGATATTTAGGGGTTCTGACCTTAAGTATAAAAACAATTTAAGATTTTTGAAATATCTTAAACAATCTCACAGATTATCAGTCTATTGTTGTTACATATTCTGGCCATATTTAGTTAATATTAAACTACTTTATCATATAGCTGCCATTAGAGAAATCGATTGACCATCAGCCTTTGGTATGAAGAGTTTTGTTGTTTCCTAAAACATAATTTTTATAATCAACAAATTGTTAGTTAAAAAGCTATTGGCAAGTATAAAGCTATTTAAGATCCGTTTTGGCAATCTTGAGTAATGATGAAAAACTAAGCTCACCTATGAGAGAGATATAAAAAATCAAAATTTAAAAATTTTTAAAAAAATATTGTTATACTATAGGTCAAAACATTGAAGTTAGTTTTTTTTTTGTCATCTGGAGCGCCATATGCACAAAAATTTGAGTTTAGTTCAAGTTACAATCTGGCTGTTACCTAGTGTACTTTGACAGATTGACGGAAAATATGAATATACTATGTACCGACTTTGTGTTCAAACTGTTCATCAATAATTGCATGCATACATATGAAATTTTAAGTTCTGGTAATTATAAATATTAATTAGTTGAGTACGTATATATGATAAACTTGCTATATATTATTTTCACATAAATATTATATATACATATGTGACCAACATATATACAAATGTACTAAGCGTAAGGTTGCATATAAATTAATTATATACCTCCTTCCAATTCTGCATTTATATTTCATAATTAATACGATTTGTGGTGGTACATTTAATTAATGTTTTAGTTATAATTGAGTGTTCATTGTCAAACATTTGAGAAGAAAAATCATAATATTCATTACTCATATATATTAATTTATTGAAATATTTAATTTATATTTGCTTATGCAATATATATGTGTGTATAGTTATTAACGTAATTTCTTAAGACAATTATTGGCAATAAAATATCTGTTTAAAAAATAAATATGGTCGCTATAGTCGGGCCGCCGACAATAAAATACCCGGGAATCAATTTAAGTATATTGCAAATTAATTGTACCTACGACTTTAAAACTTTTATGCCAAAAGAATTACTGAATACATTTAGGAACTCTCATTCACAGTCCGTATTACAGTTATATTTAACCGTTCTAGTTAAGTGGGGTAATGGGCTCTCTGATAGTGTCACTGATGGACGGAAAGGGCGTATCAAAAATTTGAATCAAACTCAATTTTGTAAGTTTCATTCGTTTTTAAGATTTTGGTGTTTATACAGACGGAAATGAGCATATCAACTCGGTTATTAATACTGATAAGGAATATAAATAAGTATAAGCTTCACCAAAATTGCCACGCATCTTTCTTCCTAAAATATTAATTGGAATAATTATACTCTGTTATTTTAAGAGTCCCGGGTATTAAAAGATTCTATCAAAATATCCTCATATCCATTTAAATCAAGCATTAATCACACAAGTATTTTATGAATGTGCTTTTTTATTTGTATGTGCTTTTTCAGAGCTTCTTGAATATTTTATAGATACAGCTATGAGTACAAGTACTCTAATAAGACTGACATCCACAAGCGATATCGAGTCGGATTTAAGAAATATTGCTCAAGTTATTACATTTTTTATTACCGAGTAGTTTGGCATTTTAATATCTTCAAAAAAACTTGAAGTCTTTCGTAATATTGTTTGGCTTAACGATTTCAATTCAACTTGAAGAGTAAAATCTGAAATTAAAAATCTACTATTCCTAATTTTCCTAATGAAACTGAGACTTATCATCAATGACTCATAACCTATGTGGACCTACTTCTGAGCTTAAGTACAAGTGTAACGAAGTATTTTGTTTGTAAAGTACGAATATTATAAACTTACCGGCATGCCTGAATCAATCTGACCAAATCTCGTATTTCGCCAGGACTCCAATATAAGAAAACCTGCATAGATTTTACCAACTGACAGTTTTCCTTTGTTTAGCTGATCAATGGGAGGAACCAGTAAGCTTATCATTTTTTTAGCTTGTAATGGCCAAATGTTAGTAATTGTTTCCCTGAGTTCCATATCCGCCTGATCCATCTCCTCAGCTATTTGATATAATGCACATAAATTAAAAATAAAGGTATTAATATTTATCATGAGTACAAATTAATGTCAACTTACGAGCTCGCATTTTAATGCTAAGATTCTCCCGTATCAAAGCAAACAATGTTGTAGTGAATTGAACTCTCAATTCATCATCCAGTGGCATATTCATGCGTATAAGTTTCTTGTAGGCAAGACGATTGGGACACTTGTTGCCGAATCCCAAAGGAGGATCCATATTTTTCAGCATATCATACATTTCGGTGTAATGTATTCTGCCACTATTTTTGGCATCCAACAGCAGAATCAGAAAATGGATCAAATAAGATTTTCGTTGCGTTTGAATATTGTTTTCAGTTATTGAACCAAAACTTTATCTTCGGAAAAATCGAAGCTAAATACACCAATCACAAGATACATTAAATAATCTATGAATTAAATCGCTTAGCAAATTCCGTAAAACATTGTTGAAACCTTTTACAATTATACCTCTGCCTCAATTTTTACTCGAAAGAATATAAGATGCAGTGACATATCCAAGTTTTACTCCATACGAAAACTTTGGTTCAGGAAAAACCTGAAAATTCCACTTAAGTATAGCAAACCGAAGGTCGAATTTTTGCCATTGTGTGAATTTTGTTGGACTTATTTTGGAAGCCAAATTTTTTATTAATTTTAAAATCTTTTTAAGCAAGCAGACCAATTTAAGTGTAAGCTATTTTATTTTGATGTATTCTAAATTTATTTGAATCTATATATATATATGTATATTGGTGGGGCAGCAGTTTGCAAATGAAAGTCGAAGTGTTTCTATAATCTCGTCAAACACAAATAGTATAAAATTGTTTAGTTGAATATAAAAAATAAATTCGGTTCATTGATACATACGAATTAAATTGAGTTTAAAATTATGTTTCTTATAAGGCGAAGGCCGTGTGTAGGATAAAATAAAACATTTAAGTACGCTTAAGTCGAGATTGCTCGACTACGAGATACCCTGCGTTCGGTCCTAATTTACTGTAACAATATACAAATAATTAATTCATATATTTATATTAAACATACTGAGCTGCTTTTTCTTCATTAAGAATTTTTATGAAGATATTTGTATATTCATATAAGTTCATCAATAGCTATTTATTTGTTCTACTGAATAAAAAACCAGATATACATATATGTATTATGTACACGCGTAGAGATGAAGACTTTAAGACTGATCGAAATTAAAAATGCTTTTGAAATTCGGACACGGTTTTCTCTGTCAGTTACATACATTAGCACAATGGGCAGCGTATAAAAATGTTAAGTCTTCAAAGTGTGCGGTCTAACAAATTAATTGTACATATCAAACAAATACGATCAAATAATAATCATTTAATATTCATTTTACGTTAATCATAAAATTTAAAGAATTCGAATACTCTGGTAGCTTTTATTCTTCTAAATTGCTTTTTGAACTTTTTTAATCAAATTGTTTTGTGTTCACTCTAAAGAAAATAAAATTGTTGAAAATAATTTTAAATAATTTCAATATTGACACGCTCATTATCTAGTATTTCATTTGAAGTCAATCGAAAAATAAGCAAAAAACTTACATATTGCGCACATTAACCGAAGTTTACAAACCGGCCCTGAACCGAACATCACAGAACCCTAGAACCGAGACCCAAATCGAACACCTTACTAAAAAATGGTTCGGTTCGGAAAAAAAAACTATATAAATTTCATGATCTGCATAGAATGCTTGCTACAATTTTTGTTTTGGATTCCTATTTCTCTCGAACTAATTCTATATCTTTTCCTGTAGACCCCTATTATGTTTTGGAGAATGGGTTCACGTAAAGAGCCCACAAAGAGAACTCGTCAAACGACGTTTATTGTTCGAGATGATCAATTGAGATCGCCTGATTCCTATCTTATTAATGTTTCTAATTCCGTTTTCAGACCTGAAGGTCTTTTAAAACCCCTGTATAACTTATTTAAACTTTCTCTGGAGTTATGCTTTTGCCCTTAAATTTGGAAAGAACCAATTGTTATTCTTCTCCATAAAAAAAGGAAACAGGTCTAATGCCAGTAACTATAAAAGATTTCTAAACTTTTGAGAAACTAATAACTTTTAAGCTGAAAATCTTCTTCCATAATCTTAGCCTGCCAGCATGTGTTTGTGAAATGTTGATCTACTACCACTAACTTTTATTATATATACATAGTTTAAAATAAAAAGCAAACATTTACATTAATAGCTTTCCACTCCGTTAATCGCCATTTCTAATTCTCACAATAACCTTATTGTTTGTTTTTCGAGCTCTTTCTGATTGAAAAATTATGCTTGGTGTAAACTTGTTTCACAAACTATTAAATAGGGAAATTTCTGAATTCCTTAATTAGCCGAATAATTTTTGCTGTTCGGAGTAGAAATTCTAGAATTTTTTTCCTCTTTCCCTTTAAGCCTGTTGTACTTACTAGATTGAGAATTAGAACTATGTCTGTCTGTTTTTTGTCTGCATGTTTGTTTGCCTGTTACCCTGTCTCTTTGGCGAGAGGAGGTCTTCCAAGTTGCTTGGGTCCGCTCGTCAACAAACTCTTGGTTTTGTGTGGACCACTTAATGTATTGTTTGTTTAATAAAAAAAAAGTATCGAAAAGCGTGCCCACCTCTGATTTAGAATTCTACAATAAGAAATTTAAAATTGCAAATCATTTGTTAAATGTGCGCGACATGAGAGTTTTTCGGGAATTTTTTGACATAGGAAAGGAATTTTAGAGAACCTGTCAAATGAATGCAGACTATTCATGTAGACATTTAAAAATGATCGAAGGTCTTGGTGGGTGCATGTTATAACGACCGTTATGAAACATCTTTAGAAAACGCCCGCGGTTGATATGACACTTTTGAAAGAGCCGTATATTGATTGAAAACCAATTTGAGATATTAATAAAAACATAGGCATTGAAACAAAAGTTATTCATAAAATAAACACAATATTACAGTTATTGGATATTTAAATATTAAACTGATAATTACGTCGCATTTGGATCATATTCCGCCCATATACGCACAAATTCGTCTAAGTGATGAGCACCCAATATACTGGAGTCCCTCGTTAGATAATCAAAATTATCCATGATAACGGCCACGAACAGATTTAGCATTAGAAATGAACAAAAGAATATAAACGATACGAAGTATGCGTACGCCAATGTCGATCCGCAGTATTCCCCGGCACCCTTTTCGGCATCGTCGTCACAGGCTTTGCCCTTAAGGCACGCGAGCATTATGTTAGGCCACGCCTCGCCTGTCGCACATCTTTGAGGTGGGCGTCAAGAAAATAGATCCAATTGAAAATAAAACCGATAGTAGAAAGTTAATTATGTGCGAGTCTCGACATTAATGAATTGATATTTTTTTACATATGTATGTACAATTGTACTATGCTTAATAATTAATGTATGAATGAGAATGGTAAATACTGAATAAGTCTATAAGTTTATATATATATTTACGTGTATGTGAGTCTGTAAGAATTTAATTTAAATAATATACCCAATACATTTCGCGAAAATACATCGATATCATTTAAATTTTATGTTTTATAAAATAATTTTATTCATGCACCTTACTAACTACATACTATACTTATTTTCACAAAAAAAACAAGGGTGGGCAGCCGAATTCAGCAAGTAAGCTTCTAAAAACAACTGCTGGAGTAATAAAGTTTAATGAGTTTATATCAGAGCTCTCAAATAACAGTTAACACTTATTTCTTTTTCGATCTGTTCACTGAAAAAACAGAAAAAAACTAAAGCCCAGAAGATTTCTCACTGAGAGAAACACTTACTTCTTTTCGTTTGTGCTCTCTGCTCAGTATTTTCCATTTAGAAAATAAATTCTTTCTGTATACGAATAACAGTTAAAAAAAGACTTTTTAGCTAGTGCTCCCGGAATAACTGTTAGCAAATGAGCAAAACACAAAAGTGTTAGTCAAAAGTGTCTTTTCAAGTTGTTCTTGCTTAAGGTGCGCAAAAATCGACACAAACTCCCGAAAAAGCAACACACCCAAAGAGATCAAGATAATTTTTTTTGGTAACTCTTTTTATTTACGTTAACAATTGTTATTTAGAATTAAGCTTTACAATTAAAAGTGAATAAATATTTTCCGGTATGTAAATGATGCAGCTGTATCATTCCTAAAGTTTTAATTACAATCTCAGATTTGCACTGCGTGAATTGAATTATTTGCAAATTCACACCTAGTATAGACCTCCATTCTAGTTGCAACGTCTATTTTCAGGGATAAAAGCTTCCCTTCTGTAAGAGCTTTAATGTTATTTTTTATAGCAAGTTCTCTGGTTTGCACAAAACCCACTACATTCCGAGAAGTTATCGGGTTCATAGACAGCGCATTATAAATTGGGTTTACGATTTCCCGAAAACCTTCCTTGACCAACAGCAAAAATGGCCTGCCATCGGTTGTAACTATTTTGACAATAGATGCAACTAACATATTTTCATTAGTTGCATAGGAAATCTTTTGCTTTTTTGCAACTTGTACCACATCGGTGCTGCTGTTGTCTTCCAAGTCTTCAAAAACTTCAGAATGTTTTGCCTTCAAATAACGTCTTAAATTTGTAATATAAGTTCCAGTTAATTTTTTGCCACACACGTTGCATTCCTATTTATTTAATTAGCTGTCATATTTAAAAAAAAAATTAGTTTTGTCTTTTGGACAACCCAGTTTACGCAAAATTGTAGCAAAAAAAAAACGTTTTAAATTTTCAGAAGGCACATTCGATGTTTTCTCCAGACGAAACAGTTTTTGAATGACACAACCATAAGGAAACAACATTAAATGTTATTTCTTGACTGATAAGCCTACTGAAAAAAAAACATAAATTTATGTTTTGTTCTGATCCCTTTTATCGTTCTGTCAGCTAATAACTGTTATTTTCTGACACACTGAAAGTGTTGACTGTTATTTGCGAGCTCTGGTTTATATAAAGCATATACAAAATTTCTTTCATTTTTTATTCGGTTTTTTTAAAGTATTTTTGCGATATTTTATGACTTAAGCAGTTCTTTTAATGTCAAAAATTATTTGTAGAACAAAGCAAAATTTAAAAAGACATAACATGCAAGCGAGAATTCATTAAATATAACGTAGTGATCTCATGGAGCTACCACTGCCCACTCTTGGTAAAATGCAGTGGCGCCCAAAAGCACACTGTATAACTTTTAGCTAAGGCCACTATACGAAAATCTGATTTTGGGCACCACTGGTTTTAAGCTATGCACCTACATAAAGCCAATACATTTTGCATACATTTTTTTTTAGTGTTTCGCTGGTATGAATATATACACACCTATTTGCTATTTATTTACATTATGTTTACGCAATCGATGTAGTAAATTTATACTATTTTACTACTACTTAATTTGGTTGGAAAAAAAATACGTACATGTACACACTTATACGCATGCATGTAATGCATATGAACGTGTATGCATATAGGCATTTAAAAGGGGAAACAAGCAGAACAGTCAAGCGCACTCGACAGTTGGATACCCTGTGCCTAGGTAACATATTTAGATGCCGTTCGGCTCGCGTAGGCTTAATGCTATTTCAAAGCGCTGTATTTACTTTTCGACTGATTGTTTCAATGACAGAATCGACCGATCTAATCTAGCAAACTGCACAATATCTGTACGTTTTACAAATGTATTAAAAGTAAAAAAAATTAAATGAAAAAATTCAAAATTTTCCGAACGCTACCGCATTGAACCTAGAACCCTTAACTAATTAGACTAACTCTAACCCACATATTTCGTTGGCCTATGACTTGTGAGAACTAATCAACTGATCAACAAAGATTGGTAAACATACATTAAAGCAGAGTAGTAATAAAGAAATTAATTAGCTAACCATTAATTCCCTTCAATAACTGCAAACACAACTTTAAACTTGGTGAGTAGTTTATAGGCATGATCCAACCACTGTGAATATTTAAAACTGTACACCCAAAATTGACATCTACTTTCCAAAATGATGCTCCTAGCTCTTACTTTCTCTGAGATTCTTTCGTTCATACAGACATGGGTTTATCGACTGTTGATGCTAATCAAGAATATACATGCTTTATGTGGTCTGCCACGCCTCTACCCGTTACAACTTTTAACAAATTTAATATACATACCCGCACAGGGTATAAAAAAAAAAAGTACATTTAGATATGCACTTATGTATACTAATATATGTTATTTTATTTATAAGAATGTATGGATTTATATTGCTTCTATATGATTATAACTGAATGTTATTCTTTTATCGTGTATTTACACCGCAAGTAACTACTTGTGCAAATAACACAATTACTGCAAGGATAATTAATACAAATAAACAAAATTCTTATACTAAATTATGAACAACAACTACAACTGCAACACAAAACAGAGCAAATTTTATTAAATCAAATCAAATATTATTTTACAGAAATTGACACACAATCATACATAAGAACAAACTTAACTTAAGCTCGGTTTTATATTTATTTATATACTTCTAGAAGTAAAGTACATTTACATACCTACAGCTCATTATATATATTTAATTTATATACTTCTAAAAGTAAATTACATTTACATACCTAAGGCTTATTATTTATATTTAATTTATATACATCTAGAAGTAAAGTACATTTATATACTTCTAGAAGTAAAGTATATTTACATACTTGCAGCTCATATGGCAACAAATTACTTAATTAATTATTAAGGCAATCACAAACTTTTTCTGAAACATTTGAGAGGCCCCAGATGAGAAACACTAACTTTTAAAATGTAGTAATACTAAGATATTTAAAAAAAAATTTTTTTTTAACATAATGTGCCTCTATTGCGTTTTGGTTATTTCTAGAGAATGTCACAACCAATTTCGGACAGCTTCACACTTTCTGAGATGTAATAAATATACAATACTTATCTATTAATCTGTGTTACACAGTTTTTAAAACCATACTCGTTTAACGGGTGAAAAAAAAGCATTAACAATTTTTTAAAGTTGGCTTTTTTCATCTGGGACCCCATATGTATAAAAAATGCAATTGGTAAAATTAAAAATGTGGCTGATACTTAGTGTTTTTCATAGTATTTTTGTAAGTTATTTTATTCAATTAACTAATGATTAATATTACGAGTAATTGTATGCATGTATATATGTAAAATATAAATATATATCTACAAAGCTAAGCCACTCAATTTATTCGTAGTTATTCAAATATACACCTTAAATAGTAAAGATATATAAAAGTTAATAACATCGGTATTCAAATTGATTCTCAGCTCGACAAATAAACTAGCCTATGCTTTAACATACTTAGTCAGATTATTACGGAATTAACTAATCTCTAATCAAATCATGACACTGAGTGTCATACTAAATATATTGCAACTACTATTACAAAAAAAAAAAAATTGGTTTTAATTGTATATATAGATTTTTCCATCATATTTGCTGCCAGGGAATCCTCTGTGTATACTGGATGTCACTTAACAATAATCATTTAAGATGACTGTGCACTTTATGCAGTTTCGATAAAGTTTGCGAAAGCTACAATAAATTATTGAATTGGATTTTAAATGAATTTTGAGATTTAATTTCTTGACTTTTATAATGAACGAGTTTCGTATTATGTTGTTCTGAACTATGAAATATATCGCTTATATAATCATATTTTACATAGATATTATTGGGTTCAGCTGATTTTTGCCCGCAAGCTTGCTAATTGAATGACTACTCAGCTATTCTGTCTAAAAATATAAATTAATTAGTAATAACCTAACCTAATTGCATGTATGTAATACTAAATAGTTAGAAACTATTAAAAAAGATTATAATCTTTTTCCCACTAATAAATTGCAGAAATATAAAGATATGCTACAGCTATGTTTGGTGGTTATCCCCTTAGTTCCGGTTTATTGGTATATAATCGATAAACGACTCCTATAATACGAAAACTATTATAGTCTTAAGGTTGCTTGTATTTAATATGGAAAAATAACTATGTTTGTAATGTATACATATATGCATGTATCTATTAATTATCTTAATTATTGAATCGAAACTTTGTTTAAATAAAATTTTTATATTAACTCTATGCAACGAGCTAAAATTTACATACCTGAAGAGCAACATGACGCCTTGAATAAATGACTGGAAGTTGTTGTGTCTAGTTATGGAATTTTCCACTGTACCTAGTTTGATATTTCCGAATACCTATACACGATTTAAATATCGGTAAATAATATAAAAATTAATTTGTATTGTTACATTGCAGCTATAAAACGAATAAATTATATAGAACATTTTCCACCCATGTATCCTTTATAAGAACAAGTAATTATATTAAATTTAGTCTCTGCACGCATTGCTTAGCCTCGGTGTGAGCTTCATGTACTTTTGTTCTCTTTTTGGTAAAACAACTATAAGACCCACGGAACACAGAAGCTAAAATATTTGTTAAATTACCAACTCATTATCAATTCTGTTAGAATAAGATTTAATTTCAGATATGAACTTTCAAATTAAGTGTTGGAATTAACGGCATGAATAATGTCTATAATAAAAAAATAAAAATATGAATTTCCAAATAAAGTGCTTGAATTAAAGACATGAATTATAAATAAAGAATTAGGAGGATAAAGATTCTTTTAGACGCTGGTAACAAAATAATAAAAAAATCGTAATATATATTTTTGTAAATATTTATATGTTTTATGTTCGAATATTTATTTAATTACTAGATGAATTATAAATTTATGTTGTACCCTATACTATGATATTATATATATATAAGTACGCAGCAGACGACACTGTTTAACTACTAGATGTCCTGTACCAAGCTCAAATATATATACAAATAAAAGTTGCAGTCATTCCCCATTCTATGCAGAATAGTTGTTTTAATAACTTTGTTTATCATACGATCGTAATAAACTTGTATATTACAAATAGAGCATGGTTAAATCATGATAAAGAAATATCGCTTGATATGCGTATGGTAAGATCAAAAGAAGAACGATAAAACGGCTTTACTTGAGCGAACGGCTTTACTTGATATCGACTGTTTATACAACTCAAGGTATTATTCAAGTGTATTATACATTTGTTTTTATTAATTTCAAACAAATGCTTATTAGCAAACTTTAATAACACAAAAAAATACATTTACAATTTATGTATGAATCTAGCGCACATTTACAATAGGATGTCGTAACTATAGCTGTAACTACAACTGTAACAGTACAATACATAAGTACTAAAGTACTAAGTGTTTTATAAGAAAACTTTGTGAACTGCCATAGCTACTGCATACAATTTTATTTTGGCAGTTCGATAGAAACAGCAG
Organism: Drosophila subquinaria; assembly: GCA_037043405.1. Taxonomy (NCBI): domain Eukaryota; kingdom Metazoa; phylum Arthropoda; class Insecta; order Diptera; family Drosophilidae; genus Drosophila; species Drosophila subquinaria. The sequence goes on from JBAMBL010000263.1 coordinate 144,187, forward strand.
ATTTATCTATATATTTATTGAACGAACGAACCAAACACGAGTAACAAATAATTATATTTAAATATGTATGTTTTTAACTAAATACTGATTCGAAACTATTTAAGTCACAAACGACGCCCAGTGGCTGGTTTTTCCCGAGTGGATTTTATAGATTTTAAAATATATATATTTCCATACAAATTCATTGAATTTGTTCCAAGTAGTAAACAATTTTTCAATTGTTTGATAAAATCGGTTCTGACGGCTACTATATGGTATATCTGTCGAAAGACGTACACTTGCAAGACGAAATTTTATGTTTGTTCAGATGTCTCAGCCAAAAATCTTTGTTGTTTCTTTAAATTGCAAAGCCAATTTCCCAACCTACCATCGAAGTCGAACTTAGAATTGGTGAATTTGGTATATTTTTAATTGTTCACCCTTGAACCATTTTCTCTCGGATGTACCTATACATTTTTATTTCCACAAGATTTCATAAAATTTTGAATTATCACGCCGACTATCGAAAAAAACAGCCACTGTGCGACGGCAAGTTGACAAATAGACTGTGTTTAAATTTGTATGTATAATCGTTTTCATTTGTGACTTGCTTAATAATCAACCGATTTTGTCTGTTATAATATGATGTCTTAACACGTCGATGTAAAATCATCACGTGTAGGGACACCTGAGTTTCAGAAGTAAAGGAAATTAAATACAGTTTCTCTAGTATGAATGTAGTATTTATGTAGGTATGCTTGTCTGTTAGTGCCATCATTTATAATCACTAAGAATACACTAAGTAATTTAGATCTTCGTTTACCGAAAGAGCAGCATGATTCCTCCAGAGAAAGATTGGAAATTATTGTGACGATTCAGTTGCGTATCCGGGTCATATTTTATGTTGCCGAAAACCTTTTAGTTTGTGAAATATTATAATATTAGCCTTTCATATCCAATTACGAACTTCAACTATGTTACTGTTCAATTAGATTCTTATTTAAATCAGCATTAAATGAACTCCAATCTTAGCTAATATGCATTGCACTACATATTTATATTTAAACGATTTAAGCATATCGATTTAATATAAGAATATAAATATGTGTAAGTGTATTTATTGTCATACAATTTTCAAAATGCGAATAGTGGAGCAGATCTTCACATAAAATATGCACTGTGGTCTTAACATTGAAACTGTCTTTTATTTTTGACATCGACTGAGCAACAATTTTCCAAAATATTATAAATTTAGAATTTGAAAATTAAAAACTTAGATCCTAAAAGCAATTGAATGGTGTTGTAAAATGTTACGTTGCAAAGCCATTGTATTTAATGTCAGATTCCGAACGGTAGTCTTTGGTGTTTAAAAGATTGTCAAAAGTATCCTTTAACCTATCTAACAGTGTCTGTTAATTATATACACATCCATTTATAACTAAATACCTAATTAAATCACATTGTCACTTCAATTGTTGTTATGAAATCTAGTTAAAACGTTTCCCAAATGAAATCTATTTTAATTTCAACATCAATGTTATTGTAAAAAATGTACGCCCTATTGCGCATATCTATATATGTATTTCTAGAACTACACTAGAAAGATGCCTATGACTAGAAACACATTTAATTTTTATAATTATCTTCGATTTTTTAGGTAAATGTTTGCTATTGATCACTACAATTTATGGTATGTACTTCTATAAACCAAGGCTGCAAACTGATATTAAACCGAACCTCGCAGAGCCGGTTCAATTCGAGTAGTCCATAAATCATTTAACAAACTTATAAAGTTGTTGATTCGGCGCCAAGTTATCGTGTCAATTTTTTTTTAATACTTTTAATAAAACAAAAATGGAAAACTATAGTGAGTGGGTAAAGAATAAATTAATTTTCAGAATTAAGAATGAAAAACTTTGTTTTTGAAATATCAGTGTGAGCTGCAGGTCACTAACCACATAAATCGAAAATCAAACTATCCGTGTCAAAAATCACTGTGAGCGGAAGTCCACGCTAGTGACGAAAGCATCACGAATGCATCTCACCAAATCATTATACCCTTTTTTGACCATTTTCAATGGGTATAAAGGGTAGAAAAAAATAAATAATAAAGCCAATGTGCATTTAATAATATTTGTATGAGATTAAAGCACTTTTTAAAGCCATTTTCCATTTAAATAGAATTTCTATTTCCATTATAGAAAGTATAGACTCCAGAGCCATGTTTGTATATGTATGTTTTCTAACAAAACTTTGCACTCCAGCAACTAATCTTCTATGTTTTTATCTTATATTTATATTATTTATATAAAATTTCATCGATTCATCGATGAGATGACTTAGAAAATGTACAGCCTTTTAAAATCGTCTGCGACATTCTATAGTTATGGTCAACTCTGAAAATCATGATGGGAAAATAATAAATTCGAAACTTTGAAACATTATAAAAAAAATCGAATAAAAGAATTAAAGATTTTTTTTTTTTCATATGTATGGCATATGTAAAGAAGAAAGTCGGTCTGATAAAAGATGCTTATACAATTTTGAATTATATACCTTTTTTTAAAGGGGCAATATGAATGTTTGTGTCTAAATGAAATATGCGATTATTTTATAATTCACTATGTGTACATTCATATTCACTACTATCTTTCGCAGATCCTAAGTTTGTGTTTTAAGAAAAGTTCGTTACTGTTATGAGATATTTTTCACTTTTAATATATCCATCACAGATAAGAACTTATGAGTTAAAAAATCAAATCCAAAAACAATCTTTATACAACCGAACTTGAAAATCATAATCTTATTTAAGATACTTAAATAAGGAACTAGTTTTTGTAAATAATTAATTTTATTAGTTTTAAAATCAAGAAAAAACTAAAGAAATTGATAATACATTTGCCTTAACTGATGATTAGCCACTGTACCCAAGCGGGCAAAGATAAAAAAAATCTTTAAAATAGCCGTTATTTCAACTAGAAAAATAATTTTGTAAAGTTTTTTTTGGGATATAATCACATAGACTGTGCACCGACAACAAATAACGGTTGTTGTTATTTTGCATTTTCGTATTCTTTGATTTTTTGAGTTCCTTATGTTTCTTTTACTTAAATAAAATAAATAGATTGGAAGATTTTTTGATTTTAAAAACTCTTTGCTCTTAATGGGCTGAATTATGCTAAGGATAGAACTAAAGCCTTGAAGCCGGTTCGGAAACAGAACCGAAATCTTGCTTAATGATTCGAACCTCCTTTTCAAAATATTGAAAGTTTGCAGCCTTGATATATTCCCCTTTTTTAAGATTTTTATAACGCCTTATAATAAATGAATATATGGAATAGAAATATTTTTAAACTTTAATAATGTGTGTATCATCTTTTTTGAAAACGGCTCATTAAAAAATCAAATTATATATTGATTGTGCTGTATGTAACACAAAACTTTATTACTAAAAACTAAGTTTCAACTTAAAAATTGTGTAGAAATAAGTAAATCGTAAAAATTGTAACATAAATTTGCTTCCGATATTCCATTTGCTACAAATTGAGAATAAGTTTAAGATCCCAAATATTAAGTAGGCTAGTTTAAGTCGATCATTAACAATAAGTAGCCTTATGTGTTACATGTGTGTTATATTTGCGATCTCTATATATTCATTTTTTTTGTTTGTGACACGAACAATTTTGTTTGCAGCAAAATTGAAACTTACCTGCATGCCAATAATGGCGTATATAAAAAATAGCATTGCTATAAGCAAACAGACATATGGAAGTGCTTTAAATGATTGTACAAATGTCCAAAGAAGAATGCGTATTGTATATCCTTGACGGAGTAATTTTATAAGACGCGCCGCACGAAACAATCGCAAGAAGCCGACGTTGATTGAGTTCGACTGTAAAATATTATTGGTCAAAATAAGAAAAAGAGAGAAACAGAAAATACGGAAAGCAGTATTAGAGTTTTGGTGTCCCGTTATCTAACTGAATTCAGATTTATTCGAAATTGACGCCTGACAGCTCAGTTCGAATAAAATCTAGGGTTGTTTCTCTTCTCTTCTTTTATTTTATTTAGTTCGTTAGTACTTAGTAGCAGTAATAGTAGTAGTAGAGTTTTAATATTAGTAGTATGTAGTAGTGCAGTAGCAGCGGTAGTAAGTAGTAGTACTAGTCGTACATAAAAAAGTACATACATATACATATACAATATATTGTTAATAAGTTGCTTGATTGGGTTAGTAAAGATCAAATTAAAAAAAAAAATGTATTTTCTTTACTTTTTCTTCTATATAATTACAAAATAATTACAGTTAAATTTGCATAATATTTTTTTTAGACATGTGATGATAATGATATAAATATAGAAAGAAGGTAAAATACAAAATGCTAAATAAAACGTGTTTTTCGAACAGGTTTTACCTCAAGTAAATTTAACAAATGCAGATAATATGAATTGTTTTTATGTTGAATTTATAAAAAAAATCTAATTAGAAATTTATTATAGTATTTAGTACTAAAATCGCTTTGTGTACAGTTGTGGAAAGGTCTGCTTGTGTTTAATTATGTGTGTTGACTACCACACTAATACAGTGTAACATGTGCGTTTGCATGTTTTAGATACCGAAACTAGTTACAAAACAGTTCGAAAAGCGTCAAGTGTTAGGCCTTGGGATATTTATATTTTGGAGCATTTGAAAATCTACTCAACATTTTTATGTTTCGTATCGTACTATTTGAGCGAGTTTTTGCAGAAATAAGAGAAAATAATATTTAAGATTTAAGTATAAAAATGTGTAATTTACAGAAAAGGAAAAACAATAATAATAATTTGTTTACATCTGTCGGAATGTACATACATTTTTTTTAAAAATATTTTTGGTTTTGTACACATTTACAATTGTTATTATTAGGTTAGTGTTGCTGTCAGATATTTGTATATAAATACAAATAGGGATTCGATTCGCGTTATAATGTCAGTATTAATTGTTCCGTAAACGATATAAAAACTTTGACCAAAATATTTTACTCATCAGCTGTTGCATTTTGCACAATTACAATTTAATGTAAATATTATGCACATAAGTACAAATGTACGCAAGTACCACAGAGACGATCACTGTTATTGTGAGCGGAACTGTGATACATACATATACATAAGTAAATAAGTGCTGAGCAACCACTGACGCATACCGCCTCTCTGTGGCCTCTACGTAGATTGAATAATAGTTAGACACACTTGGTAAAACTACAATTATTGCTGATAAAATATGTACATATGGATGAAAGAAGATTATAACTATGCACTGTTGCGATTTCTATTGTGTAGCAGATAAGGGTTGTGCTATTTTATGACATTAAGATATTAAATGTCACGTCAGATATTAACAGCGAGCATAAGAGGAACATGTGTAAGTAAGCTTTTTTTTTTTTTGAGTTACCCCATTTGGAATGTCTATTACTGGAAAGTTAAAGGGATTTACTGGTTATCTAACATAATGGGGTATAAGCAGCAATGATAAAGTTTTTATGTACAGAGAAAACTAATAATATATATATCGCGGAAGGTAACATTGCATTTGCAAGCAATTGCACACCAACGTACCAAAAGGGTAACAGTACTACGGAAAATAAAAAAAATTTATTTTATGGTATTCATTTTATCTAGAAAAAGTGTTGAATAAATAGCTAAATACATATAAATATGTATTTTTGAATATTATGGCGATGAAATCTACTATAGAAGTAGACATCATGAATGCGATCTGAATACAGAATAGAGTATAGATATTAAATGTTTAGCTAAAATGCTAATAGTTAGATTTTATTTTTGTGATTGTTTGCATTCGCAAAAAACATGTCTCGATTTAGTTTGTTTACTTACATCCTGTTGAATAACCATGAAACCATGTTTGAAATTATTTGATTCGATTTAAAGAATTCAATGTACACATAACTCATATACCGCATTATCACCGATTTTGATGCCACAGTTGTTGTTGGTATTTTTGAATTATTAAATGGCAGATTCATAGCATGGATTTCGAACGAAGTTGCAGATTCAGTTGCATTAAGTTCGAATCGACAGCAGCCAAAAGGTGAATTACAATAATTTTAATGAAGTGAAATGTTTGTGATTATTTTGCAGTGCAGTTTGATATTAGTTAATTTATAAGCAATTTATATACACAATTTGTAGATTTTATAGTTTTATGGATATTTTAATTTTTATTTTATTATTAAAGTTGTGAATTGCGATTACGAGTACATATCGGTTTGTTTAAACGAATTACGGATTTCATTCGACGTTGGCGGCGTTGACAATAGTCGATTTCAAATATTTTGGAAAAAAAACAAAGAAATAAATAAAGTAGAGTTGAAAATTAGTAGTAAGTATTTTAGTGTTTATTTTTTTTTTTAATATGCGAAAAACAAACGAGCAGTTTTGAACAGAATGTGTTTTCGTATAATTGTTTTTTTATCATTAGGAAAGGTTTTGGAGAGGGGTTTGTTTCACGTTGAATTTTTACTGCTCTATTCATTGAGATTCTAAAGCCACTTGGGGTACGAACATAAAGCTTTAGCAAAATTTAAGCACATTAAAATTATTGCTTTTCAAAATATGTTTATGCAAATACGTTCTATAGGTACTCGTATGATCATTTTTATTAAATTAGCTCAGTTAGTATCTGTGCATCTTTGGTTAATTTTTATTGTTAATTAAACACGTGGAAGAAACTATATCAGAGTCTTTATGAAACGCTAATGCTAGTTGTCTACACTCTCAATTCACATTTAGGATTGAGGCCCGTTTGAAAAGATATTTTGACGCAAAGTGTATAGAAGTTAATGTGAAGATTGAAACTATATCATAGATAAAATTTATGTGTACATCAAGAAAAACGGCACTGATTGTTGTAATTAATTCAAAATCATCGATGAAATTAATAGTTGTAACTGTTTCTTTCTGATCATAGCTTACATATCTGCAGAAAACGAATATAATTTCGCAGTTGCACACAGACATAGTAGTAGATATTTAAACTCCGGTCTTACGCCGTTTGCTTAACATTGTTCAATCACTTTCAGTCAGAGACGAACACTAGTTTATTAGCGCCATGCATCGGATCAAAAGCCATTTAGAGGTATGCATTGTAACTACATAGCAGATGGAAAATTAGCACTACTTTAATTAACAGGGATGCAAACCAACAATTAGCTGAAAATTATGTTACATGATATATGAATATATGAATAGTAATTGATTAATTACAGTTCATCAATAAAACAAAGAGCAAATTGTTTGCATCACTGTTAAGATATGGTTTGAGAAGATTATCTCTGAGAGAAAATAGAATTGAGTTCTTGAGCAGACAGTAGAAAGTAGAGAAGCTAACTGCCTCGTCTTACAGCTAGAAAAGCCAAATGGAACTTAATTCATGCGGTAGAACTAATTTATAATATGTACAGTATTTTGAAAGCTTGGCTTGGATTCTTGGTACTACCTAGTTGTTGCCTTGTTAATTACAATAAATTACTTACATTTATCACTGAGCCACTTAAAATTCCAGTTATAAGCCTAATTTAAAATCAGTTTATAGCCGAATGAAGATGGAAAAAAAACTAAAGAATCTAGTGTTTATATTAAAAAACTCGAAAGCTTTAATTAGTCCTTATTCCCTCTTGAATCCCGTTATAATATAAGGACTTTTACCTTTTAAGCTTACATCATAATTAACAAATGAAGTTGGTAACCCGCAAAAAGGTCTTGCAAAAACATTGAGAAAATAGTATAAAAAACATTGTCTTATAAGTTTGACTTAATGACTCGATTTTATTGGAATTGGATGTTTTTACTGGTGGATATTATTTAACACGTTCTGAGGAACAGCTTTGATCATTAGTTGTTGCAAAAGTTACTTTTGGATAGCTCCTTATAAGTTGCAACTTCAGAATGAACATATAAATACCACTTAACTTTCGTTTTAAGAACATATTCAGGGGTGCCACAGAAATTTCAGGAGATTTTGTATTGTTGAACGGTTCTAATACGTATTTTGTTCTAGATAACAGTTACGACTTATCAAAAATGTCAAAAATATCTTTACAGTGTAGATTATGAAAACTGTCACATAACTGCGTTAACGATTTTCTCAAACGATTAAATACGTCTTTGTAAACTGCCAACCCATCCAGCCGCTGAATTTTCTACCAAGCTGTCTACAAACTTAAATACGAAATTTTAAATAAGAGAAGAAAGTACTTACGATCGTACGCAAGTACTTATGTCGAGGGCCATGTGTGACATAACTGAAACTTACAGATACTTAGTACTCGAAACGACAAACACAAGATGGAACAAATTTATAGATGAAAAACCACAATTTTTCGGGAAACCGAAAATTTAATACCCATGCAGACATTTCTTCCAAAATTATTTCTAGTATATAAACTGTGAAGTTAGGCGATCCAACTATAAACATCTGTACAGTAAATAATTGTGTTAAAAAATGAAAAACAAAATTGTCTACTATTTGTATCTGAAAACCTACATTTACACTCACTAAGTATCACATATCATTATTTTAATGATATTTCTTGTTGAATGCAACCGCATAAATTTAAAACAGTTTCGTCCTTAAATCCCGTACCCACTCAAAACAATGCACACACGAAATAAAAAATTATCAATAAATACGCTGATGCTGTTTATATGAAGCTTTCTATTTCGTGATCGTTTCTTTATAAGTGAATATAGGATATACCCATAAACGGAGAGAATACTACAACATAATAGCCGATTTTGCTGAATTTTCTAAATCTAATTTTTATTATAGTATCTGCTAGGGTATAATAATCAGAGAAAAAATTCAAATGTGTGTTGCAATTTTTAAACAAACTAAAAAAAATTTGGATATGATTTAGTAAGCTTATTAGTTAAGTGAAAGGTGTGATTAGCAATAAAAGCAGTCTAAAGTCAATCAATTGGACACATAGGAATTTGATTAATGCAATTTTGTGTAGATTGTGTTTCGTACTTACATCGTGCTGTTGGTGTTGATATTTGTTGTACATGTCGATGTAGTTGTAGATGAGATATATATGTATGCATATGTATGTGCAAAATATGTATTGACAACACATACAATTAAAGCACATACACATGCACAATTGTTGAATGACAACATGTTTGTAATACAATTTAATTTGTTGATTGGTTGATTTCATAATTCATTTTGAATTTGGTGTAAATAATTGGTTTTTCAGTATTTAGTTTTTTTTTTTGTGAATTTGTATTCAATTTGTGATGTGATGAAAGAGTTGATTGCATATTCATTGCATTTGGTATTAGCATTGGTGTTGGTTTGGTTTTGTAATTACAAAGTAAGTGTTATTATTATTTTTTTTTTATAATATTAATTTCATGTTGGGCAGTGATTTTGTTTCCCGATTGCCAATTTCGGGCGTATATTGTGTCAATCGAAGGCATATATTCATTTATATATGCAAATATGTGTACATATTAATATTTCAATGTGTTACATAATTTAGACGTTAAAGTTGGTGAAGGGTGTGAATGTTTGATTTCGTGAGTGTTTGTTGATTTATGTTATTATTATTGTTTTTTTTTTTTTTTTTTTTTTTGCATTCATCGTTTTTTGATTGATTCGGATTGGTTATTCCCGATTTTGAGACCACATTTGGTATTCGTTTTCGTACACAAATAAATATGAAAAAGGAAATCAAAAAGAAATACGATTATTAATTTCTGTATTTTGTGATACTTTCAAAAGAAATATTTTTTGTGTTTAAAATTGCTTTGAAATTAAAGATAAATTCATTAATAAAAATATATTTTATTGTGTGGTTCTAAGCGATTTTTAAATAATTAAAAGTGTCAGTATGTATAAAATTTAACTTATTTTAAATTAATTTATTTGCACTCCGTATAATAACTTTTACCTATTTAAAGTCTTTCATTTAAAGTAACATAAAAAATGTTAAGCACAGTTAACACGTTCTTTGGGCGCTTTTCATTTCCCCCAAATCACATTAGTAATGTGTAAACACTTTTGGCACCAACGATCTTAGTTTTTATTGCTCTCATATATTATCGTTAAATTAATGTGTTTGTATAATGTTTAAATCACTAATCAAACCTGGCTTTTTATAAAGCCTCTAACAGTACTGCGATTATAATTAGAAAATATCAAAGAATTCTCAGAACATTTTCAGAGAATATGTCTCTCAACTAGAAACAAAACGGCCTCGGAATGAAAAATTTCAAATAAAAAATCAGCTGCAAAATATTGACGCTTGGCTGTTTCAAATCAAACCATTTAATCATGTATTTTCAGCATGAAAACAAATGGCGGTCAAAAGGTAAAATGTCTGAAAAATATGACGATGGGGTAGGGTCTTTCACTTGATGTTCTTCAAATAGTTACGGACCACCAATGACGTGTGTGCTGAATTAGATAATTGTTAATGGCAACGGTCGATATTAACTGTTTCTCCAAGTTAAAACAGTTACAAGACCTGTTGGTTCGATAAAAAGCTCATTTGATGGTTTGTGAATTGTGATAATTGAGCAGAAAGTTCGAAACTTTCTGCCCGCCTGTTTGTGAATTCTTTCCTTTGTCAAATGTCAAAACAATATGTAATATACAAAAAAAAATATTTTTGAGTGTTAACTTCTCTGAATACCAGAGCCCAACTATTGACAAATTCCGTTTTCATAGATATAACGCCTTAAATTTATACATAAGTAGTTATAATAATTAGTAATATTATTATATACAGACGTGTGTAAAGTAATAAGAACACGTTAGAATAATTGAATTGAATTGAATTGTTTATGAATGAATGGCTCAATTGCCAGACCTTAATCCAATGGATCAATATTGAAGAGAAGTTGGGAAAGAAGTCCAAGATCCTATGACCAGAAAATGCTTAAGAATTATGGAAAAAATCAACTTTAAGGACCTTAGTGTGTACTCACAAAGTGTTAAAACTGCTGAACGAATTGAAGCTACGTCGATTTCCCTTTTTCTTCTTAATATTTTATCACCAAATCTTGGAGTTTGTCCAAAAAATTGATAATGGTTATAAAATATAGACCTATCAGGATACTAAGGAATTTTTGAAGTTTATTTTAATTTTATAAACTATCATATTAAAACGAGATAATATTAAAAATGAATAATTTCGTCAACTCTATTGGGCAAATTCTGCTGATTTTATTATTTTATACACGTCTGTAAGGTCATTTAGTCAATAAAATAATATTTTTGTGAAACAACATCTTCAGTGAGCGAGAAAATATCTACGCTCAAAGATAGATTTTCACTTAATAATTTTCCTTACTAAATATTAAGCTAAAAGACCATAAACCATTGTGCACACATAATCTGAATATTGCGTAATTATGTGTGTATGTGTGGATACAAAAGTAAATATGTTTGTACACATTAATAAATATTTGTTAAACATGTTTGTATTGGTATGAATGTGTATTTGAACGGATGCAAGTTTCTGCCAAAATGAAAAGCTGAACACTTCATTTATATTTGTATTTTTTTGTTTGGTTTTGCTAAACGGCTTACATAAATTGAACACATCAATATGTATAATGAAAGTAGCATATAATTACCCCGAATTCCATCCAGAGAGCATCCACAATGCTGCCTAAGACAGTAATAAGATCGAAAATATTCCACGGATCCTTGAAAAAGTTCTACAAAATAAATGGTTGTAAATTATTAAAGGATAATTCTTTACAAAAATGTATTATTACAGCTAGCACGCAAAACAACACCCATTGTACATACTTAAAATACCTTAATTTAATTTTATCCTTCAAGCCATTTTATTCGCTGAAATTTACATTGTTACATTGTGACACAACATGTACAAACATATGATAATAAAAACTGGATGTTAATGACCTCTTATTCTCTTGGTGTTTAGTATAAGCTGTGTTTTTTAAATAAGTCGGTATTAAATCATACAGTTAAATTAAAGTACATATAAAGTAAGTATAAGCTGTCGTGAGTATTTGGAAGAGCCCACATACCAGACATATTGAGCATTAATAAGTACCGTAAATCCAAATGCAATTACTTTCATTAATGTCTACATTAAGAAGAAACAGGTTTTGTATATGATTCAGCTTTTTGGTGGGTCGGTGCATCATGAGACTATAAAATGATAAGATTCAACAGCACGCTCAAATGATACAACTTTACTATCAAAATGAGCGTTAGTGCAAGAGTTTCGCGTGCTCCGACCGAAAAACCATCTTTAGTGACAAAGTTTTTTTTTTTGGATGAATGGACGTTGGAAGTTCATACTGGAAAAGTTGCAATGAACACTCTGCATGAAGAGTTTAAGGGAATGCGTATTTCTCGCAGAGGTGACGTTAATGGTCACTGATCGAGAAAAAGGTCGTCATTTTCACACAATAAGTGCGTTTTAAGCAATTTTCAAAAAATTATAAAAAATATTAGCGTAAACATTTTTGAAAATTTTGTTTGCAGTCACAATTAAAATTGTTTAAAGAATGTTTTTGCATCCCAACATTTTTGGTTTGAGCCCTAGGGAAAAAGTTTTGAAAGTTTTTGAAATTCGAATATTTCAATGGGTACTTAATGGGTTAAGGAAAACTTTGAATCATTCAAACGGAATTTAGATGACCTTTCCAAATATATTTTGTAAATTTGAAGACTTGACTTACAATAGCTGTTATAGTAAAAGAAAGAGTGTACTTATTAATTTGGCCAGTAGTGTACATGTTATAAGAGATTTTCATTTCTGAAAGTATCTAACCTTTTCATGGCCAGTCATAAAACTATTTGTATTTAAAAGGTACAAATATAAAAGCTATAGTCATGCAATCACTTGTGTGACACTGTAAATTTCAGCAATTTCATAATAGGACCGCGTTACATGAATTGAGTTTGCAAACGTGTATCCATTTTTAATATCAACTTTCAGAATATTATCTAAAAATACCTAAGGTTTTGTCAACTTTTGTACTTACCTTGACACCGAATCCAATTATCTTTAGCACAGTTTCAACACTGAACATGCCCGTAAATCCCATGTTGATGTATTTGAGCGATTTTTCATACATCTCACCTTGATTATGATACTGTTAAGATTTTTGTTTATAATTAGTTTATATAAGTTAAGAAGAAAGCGAAAAAAATTATGCATTTTAGATTATCTTTAATATAATATTGCATTCCCATTGGTCATAATTTATTTCACTGCATATCAAATAAAAAAAAAAGATCAACAGCCGAGTAGGTGTCAGAGCCTTGCTCGGTTGCATTCAAACTTAATACTGCTGAGTTTCATTCAGTTCGTTGAGTGCAAAGAATTCAGTGGACCGGCGCTCAAAGTATTAAATACTCATTTGTGCCCGATTTTCAATAGTCAAATTAAACCGCATTAAGTAAATTGTGCGCAAAACGTAAGGAATGACTGACTGAACGTAGAATGAATAGCCAGAGTATTAGGTTGATAAGCTGTTGTTATCAATAAAATTAAATAAAATGAAGTTTTACTTTATAGAATAATATACAATTTTATTTTTGTAGCACATCTATAATATAATAATAACAACAAAATCAATCAAAATAAATTTTACTCAATTCGTACAATTAAAATAACAAGGCTTGCATCACTAGCGAATCTACAGCCGAGCATACTCGACTGTCGGAGACCCCGTACGTACTATGGACAAGCAAACACTTTTTTAAATAAAATAATTTAAATCCCTACAAATATTAAATATGTATAATTATGTACTTAATGTTCTATTCGCCAGCATCAAACAAACACTCGAACGAATCGCACAATAAGAATTAAAGAATTAATACATAAGCAAAAAATCAATTGTTCTGTCTGGCATTGTTAGGTGTCTATATTTCAAATTTGGTGCTCCTAGCTCCTACCGTCTCTGAGATCCTTTTGTTCACACTGACAGACAAACGGCCATGGGTTTATCGACTCGGCTGTTGATGCTGATAAAAACTCTACATATGTATATACTTTATGGAGTCTGCCACGCCTCCTTCTGCCTGTTACATATTTTTAGCAAACTTAATATATCCGCATAGTATATAAAAACTGGGGGACTTTATTGTGAACAGATGTCGGTGAAGAACCGATCGTATGCACCGGACTTTAAGACCGATTACTTTAAAGCCGATCTTTGTGTTATTTTCTTATTCTCAACTTTCTTCTTATTTGTAAAAATGCAAAAGTATATGGGTATTAATGGGTAAACAAGCACTTTAAATTACCTTCATCATCAATAAGAGTGTATTGAACACAATTAACATCATTATAAAGTATTCGAATGGCGTGGACACAACAATTCGCCACACTTTGTACTTAAAAGTGTTACGATTTTTGGGCATATAACGTTCAAGCGGTCGAGCTCCGATGGTAAAATCAATACAAGATTTCTGTGAAAGGAAAAAGAAGTACATAATATATTTTAATAATTAATGGCAATAAAATTGAAGCGATTTGGCTAATACACATGTTAATAATATAAAAATCTACCACAGTTAGTTCAAATTCAGGTTTGATAATTTTGTTTCTGTAAATAAGTTACATACAAGTATACCGTTATTAGAAAAATTGCACGGGATTTGAGCTTAAGAGCGATTCATACTGAAATTTATGAATTTTTAGAATTAGGGTATAATAACACAAAAACTTTTTAAAGTACAAAATTAAAACAAAACGCTCTTATCGAGATTGCTTGACCATTGGAAATGCTTCACCCAGTGCCAGATATATAAGGACAGTTCCACAGCGACGTTACGGGACATGACATAGGAATACGCTTAAAGAGATATCATACCCATTACTCAAAAGAAGGGTAAGAAGGAATATTGTATTCGTTAAATTTTATATAGCAGGGGAAAGAAAAGTATATATATTCTTCATCAGCATTGACTACCGAATCGACGTAGCCATTTTAGTCTGCCCGTTCTTCCGTTTGTGTGACCCCCTGGATCACATAGACCAGGGGCGGGCAAGCATGGACTCCAGGAGGTATGCGGCAGCTCCCAACTTTAATTCTGCCTATTCCGCGCCGTGAAGTTGCACAAAAGACTCGAGATCAAAATATCAACAACAACATAGCTCAGCTCGAGTCGAGGCATTTTATGACAAGCTAGCAACAACAACATATAAACAGCTTGAGTCGAGGCATTTATGACACTTAAAATTTATGACCGTCATAAGAATTAACAACAATATAGCAAAGGCGCAGTGTGTGCTAAATTTGGTTGCTCTAGCTCTTATAGACTCTGCGATCTAGTCCCTCACACAGACGGACTTGGCTATATCGACTCGGCTGTTGATGCTGATCATGAATATATATATTTTATAGGGTCAGAGATGCTTCCTTCTCCCTGTTACATACATTTCAACAAATACAATATGCTCTTTTACTTATATTTTTAGTAATGGGTATAAACAATTTTGTCTGTTGCAGATTCAGTTGACGAGCAAAGCTAATAGCTGGCACAGCAAGCGAAAGTTAAAGCATGCTCAGTATGAAATACCCTTGCTTTTAAAACTTTATTACTCACATTATTTTTTATAGCATACATTTTTTTTTTAAGATCGATGATCAAACAAATGCAATAGAGTTGATGTGAAATTTTAAACTTCAAAGCTTCAGAAAATTTGAAGGTAATTTAGAGGTCGATAGTTTGGATTTTTCGTAAAATGAAACTTGAGATCTAAAGTGGTACTTTAAAATGTATTCAAACTCTTGTGTTTGCACCTAGTTTTTCTAGTTAAATTGAAAGTTTTTTAAAAGAATATTATTCATACTTCATTTTAATAGTCATATTTTGAAAGTTTTCAAACTTTACCTAGCGATTTGGGGTTCTCAAATTCATATCTTTTCACAATTTTCGCTTAACTTGTGCAAAAAACACAAAAATGCCTTGTCAATTGCATTTTAAATTTGCAAGTATGCAGTAAAAAAAAATTAAATTCTAAGCAGCTTTAAAATTTTATTATAAATTATCTAGTCAGCGGTTCTAATTGCCGTACATTTCACTTAGGCTCTCGCAAATGTAGGTGTTTCTTAAATATCAGAAGTCACAATATTCATTCGCCACAAATTTATTTCTAATTTAAACAAAATTATTAGTTTTAAATTTTATATAATTAACAATTTAAATCAAAATTTGTTTGATGCATTTTTATTTATTTTAAAAAATAGTTAATTGAATTCGTTTAATTTTACATTTGGTCAGATTTCGCAACATGCTTGGTTACAGGAACCCCGACAATTGCTTTGGGTTTCTGTTTCTGTTGTTCTGTTTCAAACAAGAGGACGTAGCAAGCTGGTTTTCGTTTGTCCAATTGCTAATTCCGGTGAGTTTGAATTAGCTCGGAAAAACTAACATTCTCACTCATTATGAAAGTATAGTAAGGTATAGTACTTGCTTCACCTCCGGGTTAATATATGTACCCGATCTGTCTCAGTTGAAATGCTGTGTGTGGATAGCAAAATAATTATGACCACGTTCAGAGGACATTTCCTCGGTATAGAACTAGTTTCTATGAGGCACTGGGTTTGGTAAGAATCGCTGTCTGATATATTGTATAATGAAAATGGCATTAATTAAAATGACTTGCTCATTTTTATTATTATCTTATTATTCAACTGCAGTTGCATTTGTCCATATTGCTTTT
Organism: Drosophila subquinaria; assembly: GCA_037043405.1. Taxonomy (NCBI): domain Eukaryota; kingdom Metazoa; phylum Arthropoda; class Insecta; order Diptera; family Drosophilidae; genus Drosophila; species Drosophila subquinaria. The sequence continues at coordinate 160,896 of JBAMBL010000263.1, forward strand.
TTTCGCCTTTAGGAACACAAATTATAGCGCTTGAATTTGTGACATACATTTGGCAAGTTTAAGTTGTTTTTTTTGTTGGCATTATTTTCGAAAACTAACTACTACAATACTATAATCTATAGATTATCCGATGTTGGGTGTTGTCTTCTTTTAACAGCTTTGAAAGCACTATAGAATTAAAATAAATTTTTTTTTTTAAAAAAAGCAGTAAAAGAGGGGCAGTGGTGAGTGAATATTCCACCTAACTATAATTTTATCATGTTCATACTCAATCAAATATCTCGTCATGTGAATGTTGTCATTCAGAAGGTACCTGGTTACTATATAATTTGCATTTAGCAAACAATTTCTAACATTTCAAAACGTCAAATTTTGGTAGACACAAAAAATAAATCGTAAAATTAGCGTGATATTCGTTTGAAAGTAGCTTCAAATGTCATTTTGAGTTCATTCATGCAGGGCTCTATTTTGCATCCCATTAGAAGCATTGTGCAAAACCAATACACCCTATTTAACAGGCACAATAGAAAACGTCATCGAGTCTTACGTTAATGTTGATAACATTACCTATCAATAATGGAAACTTATATAAAAAAAAACAATTTAAGACAATTAAAACGAATTTCAAATTTGAATTTTAATGCAATTGTATTCAAGAGTGATGCCGGAACCCTGAAGCTCAAATAACAACTGTTCAGATTAAAATATTAACATTTAATTTGTTAACTTTGTTAAATGAAAATTTGATTCAATTCCAAATTAATTAGATGGACTAAATTGGAGAAATTAAATTGTAGGATTCATTACATACTTACTTTAATTATTGAAGTGCACTCCAGAACGGAATACTTAAATAAGTTGGGCAACAACGGTGATTTAACGATACCAATCGTTAAATATTCAACACTGAATATTTAAGGATTATCGTAAATATTAAGAGAAATCGCTACTTTCCGGTAAATGCTCAGTCTTTATATTAAAGGGAGGCTAATTGTGTTTAAAGGGTATTTCCTCTTGAAACATCTTATATCCTAATAAGTTTGTAAATTCATACACTAGTAGATCAAAATAAATTTGTATAACTTTCTAAAATTGTTTCGGCATAGTAAGAGCAATCCACAAGAAAAGCAATAAGTATACACAAACATAACTTTGAGGTGGTTCTAAATTTTTCGAACAGAAGATACACGTATGTATGTACGAGAATATACTTATGTATCTACTCATGTATCCGTAAATGTAATGCAAGGATTTAAGATGTATGGTGTTGCACAACACGACAGTGCAATAAGTAGCTAGCTGGCATACATTCAATACATTTGTGTGTAGAAGATACAGGAAAAATTACTGTACAGATTAACAGTACTTCGTGTACATACGAGTATGTATTGTCCGATCTAATGACGCCTGCGCAAATGCATTTGCCATATTGTGTATATTTGTAGTGTGTGGCTGGTATACGTAAGTAATAAATTAGTACGGGGATGTTTGAAGTAGGTGTCGTTGTACTATATGTGTACATTCACGTGCATTTAGAAAATTTGTATTTTTTACGTCTATCGGTATTACAGGTACATTACACACGAAACACACACATATAAAAGCAATTTTTTGGTTATTAATTTGCCTGGTTTTGATTTACAAATACATTTCGGCTTGCTCACCTGATTTTTGTCAATTTCGCCATCTTGCAATTCAGCTTCGCCTTGCTCTTGAAATGTAATGATTATCAAGGCCACGAATATGTTGACGAAGAAGAATGGAAACACAATAAAATATACTATATAAAAGATGGACATTTCGATCCGGAAATTTTGGATTGGACCCCTATCTTCGTAAGTGGCAGCCATTGAGTGTTGCAAGACCCTATTTGATGATTACAATGATGTTTTATAATCAAGTGAAGAGAGCATAAAACAAAATAAAAACAAAGTAAGATATTTTTTATTTACTATACATAATTGAAATGCTTAAACACTAATACAACAAAATAGCTTACTGTGGCCATCCTTCGCCGGTCTGAACAGCGAATAGCGTCAGCATTGCGGCGGCGACGTTATCGTAATGAAAGCTGCGTGGCTTCCACACTCGCCTTTCTTGTTTGGGCAGCAATTCGTCTTCCTCGTATTTAAAATACGAGCCCCTTCAGATGGTGTTTTTTAGTTGCATTTTATAATTGTTATGTTATGATCATGTTTTATTTTATTTTTTTATTTCGTTATTTTTAAATATTGGCAGGTATTCATTGTAAAATTATTAGTAATTGCATTTTTAAAATTGATTATAAAATGTAAATGGTAAATTTGGTAAATAAAATATAAAAAAAAAACGTAATAATATTCAACTTTAAAAGTAAATAAAATAAAATAAATTTTTGATTTCCGTATTTTGTTCTTATGCTCTTAAGTAGTGTTTTATGTCTTTAATGTGAAAATACAGATGTTATTTCTGGATATACGAAAATGTATGATTGAGCATTACATGAATTTGAAAAAAAAACAGCAAATATAGATGAATCAAAATAATAATTAATCGCTTAAGTTTAGGTACGAGTTAAGATTGCACATTTAAAATTTAACAAATGAACATGTACTAGTAGTATGTACTGTGTATTCATGAATCTGCGGCTTGTGTGTTTTCACCTGTATTTTGACGAATATTTGACTTTGCCTAGCGGTAAATCCACATATAAAATCAATATTATACACATACAACAAATAGAAGTATACAAATAAATATTCGAAAACCAGCATATTACATTCAAATACAAATCCTTGAGTTATCTGTACTTAACTCAACGGAGCTAAAAGTAAATACATAAAACGTGTATAATATAACTCAGTTCGGTCAAGCATATATCAATGCGAATATGTATAATTTATAACACTTGTATGCATCACAAAAAATCAAATTTATGAGCATAATCGCACTGCAAAAAAAAACTATTCTATTCCCAAACAGCTACTAATCCATGATAATATTTTGAGTGGAAAAAGACTTTTGAATAGTTAGCTATTATTTGTTTACTACTACGATAAAAAACGCATTGGTCACGCATTTATTTCAAGACTGTCATAAAAAATCTATAAATCCGTGATTATATCTTGAAAATATTCTATAAGTCCTGTTCTATGTTGTGTAACAATTCCATACTTATATCTTATATACTTTTCATGTGAGAAGAAAAAATTATTCATTTCACGGCAAGGTGGTACTGAAAAAACTTTAAATGTGCTTCCTAAAAATCATGTGTTATGTGTAAATGAGCGATAAGTGTTCTCTGATAAAATGTATATTTTTAAAGGTGAACAAGTCATGTAATATTCATTAAGAAGTCTGAAAATGTTTTTCAAATAAATACAACAACTAAGACAATAATCTATTTTCAGTATTTTTCGGTAATTAATCAAATTGAAAGCCCTAAAGTGCTAGGCAAAAAATTGTCACTATTTTTTCTAACCATTAACATACTCGCTTTTCTGATCACTTTAGCTTTTTTTTCAAAGATGCATTATTTGTCATTTGTCGAAAATAGCACAACCTATTTTAAATAGATTTGCACTTTCTGAAAGCTAATGAATATAATAATTGAGTCAAAGCCGAAACGAATATGAGTTTCAGTTACGGTTTCGGCTATGCTCTTATTTCGGTTTTCGGATAACGGTTACGCAAATAACTACCGATTTTTTCTATAATAATATACTGCATTAAAGATGAGCACGGGCTCTTTCGAGCTTCGTATCCTGCGGGCTTCTGCAAAAGGCAAGAAAACTCACGAAAGGCAAATTTTTTTATAAATCCAGAAATATTTTTAGTAACCGGCGCACCAGGATTAAAGAATCCACTTTGAATTTGTCAGTCAGCAACTAAATATTTGTAATATACTTAGAAATATGCAATAGATGAAAGAGTGTTTTTAATTCTCTTTTTAGGGATTTTTAGAGATCACTGTGAATTTTTTATTTGTTGCCGTCCATAAAAGCACGTTTAGTTTTGTTCGTCAAACAATAAAAATTCAGAAATTTTAGGACATTTTTAAATCTATAAAATAAATTAACACTGTTCTTGAGTAATGAAAGAATTTACATTAAAGATGTAAAGCTTTTTAAAATCGGCTGTGACATTCTCGAATAATGGTCAAAAGTGTGTGCTCAATTCTGGAAATCAAAAGAATCCAGATTTCCAAAATATTATTATAAAAAAGAGGCTTTGCATTGAATAATTTTAAAAGCGGATTGTTTTTACCTGGAGCCCCAAAAGAATTCAAAAAGTGGATTTGAAGAAAATTAAAATACTGGGCAAACTTTTTTTCACCAGTAATTTCGATTTGAAGTTCAACTAAGCCGTAGAAAATGTCCTATGTGTGTTGAGTTACAAAGCTACGTATGTGTACATTGTACATCTGTAATTTCTTCAGCAAATTTTGAGTAAAGTTAATGCATAATTAAATTTAACTACTTACAACAAGATTTTAAAGTAAAAATGAAATTTTTTATTTATATACCCTTGCAGGCTATTCTAATATTCTCTCTCAGTTTTAGTTTAATAAGATTGTTTTAATAAGTAAGTTGACCTCTGTCTGCAAAGGCATATCATTTTCGAAGATTTTTTATCTATTTTGTTTTCCTACTAATAACGTTTTTTTTTTAAGTCGCTTTAATCAACAGTGGATAACCATATGACTGACATCTATTGAAACTGATTTTTGATAATATTTGTAGGTATTACCACACTTTAGGCATTAGAAGTAACTCACTAGTTGCTTAACACGATGAAAATGATGCAAGTTTAAAGATTTAATCTCAAATAGTGCTATAAAGGTATAAAAATACTAGATGTTTTAATACGAGTTCTAAATTGTATCATTATGAATAAGTTCCCTGATTTAATTGTTTTTACGCGTATACAGACTTATTAAGAAATCTTCTGGTAGTAATATGGACTCTTTGGTATTGCAAAATACCCAATTGTAAATAAATGAAACGATTATGTACATGCTAAACGCGAACGACAGTTGGTCTTAGATCAAATTTGATTTAAGTAAAGTAATGGTTTTGGTGTAGAAGGCAACACATACAAATACTTATACATTGATTTGATTAAACGAATAAACTATAATAGAAATAGAAAAAAACTAGAAATGTTTATGGTGGTTATCGGATTTTCGCATTTCAGTTCCATTCTATGTTCTTATACACAGATACAGATGATGAATAATGCACATTGTTTAATTGTTTAATATTTGGTTCGTATTTTAGTTATTAATTTAAAATAAGTTGTTTGTTTTATGTTTGGGTTTTCTGTTTTTTTTTTTTTTTTTCGTTTGTGTTTGTTGTCCGTTTATTTGCGTGATTGTTTGGCACAAATCAGGCAAGAAAAACTGGACGAGAAACTTTAAAATGCTACTCTTACATTCTGTAGAATCAGTGCACCTTTTTTGTTTTCTTTTAAACGAAAAACGATAAAACTCATAAGTAACCTTAATCAAAATATGTAAATAATTAATAAATACATAAAAATATTGGATATGAAATAATAAACTTTTGTAATTTTTTGCTAATTTTAATCATTTTGGAACTGCACACTAAAATAAGTAGTTTTATTTATTACAAGTTTGTAAACTTATTTTAGAATATTTGTAAATAAATATTAGGGATGTGGTCTAGTCATAGCTCTCAAGATATCTATAGATCCAAACAATTTAAGATAACTAATTGTCCCGTTCCAGAACTTTTCTTCTAACTTTACACATTGTTCTTTATTAATAATATATATATACATTTTTTTCCCAGTCAAATTCTTATTAGGCTCCTTCCCTATGAGCGTGAGCCTAACTTTGGCCCATGATCCAGCCTCTAGTATAAGGCCTCTATTTTTAATACACACATTCGGTTAAGTGACAATGAAGCATGTCAGTAGTTTATGACAGCGTTAGCATTAGCCAGACTAAGCGGCGATAAGGATAGCTATTTGAAAGATTATTTATATATCACAAATTATTTACTAGGAACCAAACGTGATGTATTTGTAGAATTATGTATTTATACTATGTATGCTTATTGGTTAATTGCTGGTAGGTAGACCTATTTATGGTTTGGATACACACAAATAAACACAAATATTGTATGTAAATAAGTTTATGAGTTTTCTATGGATAACACATTGCCAAAAGTCGTTTAATATCTGTACCTGACTCATCATGTAGAGTAACCTAATAACTACACATGTAGATATGTACGAGTGTATAAGTATGTATGTATATAAAAGCTTTTATAGGGACAATTAAACATCTTAACAATTGAATTAAGGAAACATTTATATAATTTTATATATACATATGACGTGTGCGAAATATTAAGAACAGCATTTGTAAAAACTGAATTTTGTAAAAAAAAAAAGTGTTGGAATTACTTGATTATTTTTCTCTTTGGTTAATTTTCTAATCTTATCATTATCGTTAGCATTCAGGTGCAGCCAGGTCCTAATTTTATAATCTTAGGTTATACTTTGTTGGGTTAAGTCAAAATTCAACTGTGCAAAAATATAATACATATATACATTTCGTTGTTTCTTTCTTGTTTTCTTTCTTTGTTCTCGTTTTCATGCAGAGCTGAATTTCGACTAAAATCAACAAACTTACCAGGATTCACATGAATTCTAGTTGATATTAAAAGCTTGGTTTAGAAAACATATAAAGGTTTATTATAGTCAAGTTACTCCAACATGCTGTTTTTATTAGTTCGCATGTCTGATATTAGGGCGGGTCAATTTGTTCGGGTGGAAACAAAGCTGGACGGCCTCTACCAAAATCGGACTCAAGAAAGAATTATAAGAAAATGTCAGTAAAAAACTATGAAACGGAAATCAAATCCTAGCTCCTGTTGCGAAGTATAAAGATTTAAGTTTGACATGTCTTAAAAAAATACAAAAAATACCACAGTTTCCAATATTGTTTGGCTTAAATCTAATTCTTTTTTTTTCATGTTATTTAGGTTTTTTTAGAACAGTTTCCAATAATTTTGGGCTTAATACTGATTCTACTTTCAAAAACAAATTTTATAAACGTCTTATTTTTTAATTTGACGGAATGAGCCGAACAAGCCATGCAGAAAGGCCCACTAAAGAAAGGAAATTTGTATGAGAAAAGAAAAGTAGGCGTGGCATGAAGATGCTTTACAAATATGTATCAGATCTAAGCCCAAAATTATAATAAAATTTTAACAAAAACACGTAGTTTTAAAATCTCAAAATTAAATGTTTATTCTGCTCAGCGGGATATTGGATTTGATTTTAGATGCGTAGTTTTTTGGTGAACTTTCTTATAATTCTTCTTAGATTTAGATTTTGGTGGACGCCTTTTAAGAACAGGATTTGACCCTTATATATGTACATACATACACATATGGTCGTTCTTAGTCAAACGGTAAATACTCGCTCCAAAATTCATGTTGATTGATTTTAATGATCTTGAACTTAAAATATTCGTTTTTCATCTTTCTTCCAAGACCCAGATTTACATGGAATAAATTTAAAACCTGACATGAGAATCACAATCAGCGTTAGTAAAAAGCTTCAAGCAGAGTAAAGGGGTACATTATATTCGATGCAATGTACGTTACAGGGAGAAGGAGGCGTGTAAGAGCCTACAAAGTATTATAGTATTCTAGATTAGCATCAAAGAACGAGTATATCTCGGACACTACATTCAAGCCGATCAATCTAACTTTAAAAATCAAAATAGAAACATTGTTTATGTGAAAATGGGCATGAAAATGGCAAGATAGTTAGAAAATGCATTTTGAGCCTACATTTGTCTATTGTTGCTACGACATTACCTAAACTAAACCTCAATTGCATCACACAAGGATATTGAGCCCCACACTATTATATCGGATTGAAATTCGTAAACTATAAGTGAAAAACGGAACAGGCCTGTATTTTATAGCTGCAAGCTTTCGACAGCCAACTCCCCTATCTAAAACATCAAGAGGTTTGGCAATAGCTTATTGCAAAAAATTAAAAAATCTAAGTTCTAAAACTAAAACATGTTGAGGCTATTCGATTGATCGGTCATATATATAAACTGAGAAAATCAAAGCTGGCACACAGAATTTTCTGAATCCCGCACAGATCAAGTTTGTTGCTTTAACAAGTGTATCTTTCACTAATTTTTTTGGTGAACAGCAATTTTATTTAAATATAATCATCACACTTTTCATTTAAATATTGGTAAAATATATAACAGTTATTATGTATTTTTTTTTTAAGTTTTAAGCAATGCGAGCGTTACGCACAAATATTATCTTGAATACATATCGCATTTCGCTAATTTATCGCACCAACTTTGCAGTAATGTCACTTGCCAACAATTTGAGCAAAAAACGGTCGATTCGTACGTAAATTGTTGTAAACAAATTCTTTAACCTAAGCCCAAGATCATTAAAACAGGTTAACACAAATTTGTGTCCGAGCTTTGTTCCGCTTAAGAAAGAATTCCCATATTTCTCTTTTTTGAACATATGTATATGAATTTTATAAATGTTTGTTCATACATATAAAGGAAAAGAGAGACAGAGAGGTCGACATTGATAAACATAGAAAGAGAAAGATCAAGAGCTAGAAAGAGTGACTAATAGGAGAGCTATATACATATATGGAAGACCAGACAGGATGTAATATTGTGTTACGAATCTAAGATGTTAAATTATCTTTGGAAACGAAAAACTCAAAACATTAGGCACCAAAACTAATAGTTTAAACTAATAGTTTAAAATAATATTAATTATTAATAAAATGATGACAAATTATAGCAATAGAAATCAAATCAGACGAGGACGAATAAATTTAAATCTTGAATAAAACTTTACTTACTGGCACTCTTCAGAAGTGTGTTTACTTTCGTCCGTACAATAAAAAAATTTTCCATTGAACAATTGTACACCAATAACAGAAAAAATAAATTGAAACAATATGTACACGATTAGAATGTTAACAACATTTTTTAATGAATTCACGACGCAATCGAAGACGGCTTTTAATTTTGGAACGCGTTTAATGGTCTTCAATGGACGCAGTACGCGCAATACTCGAAGTGATTTAATAGTTGACAAATTCTGTCCAGCGCTGCTACCACTCATATCGAAACCGAAACTAACAGCAGCGCATATAACGACCACAGCATCCATAATATTCCAGAATTCTCTTAAATAGCTGCCAGGATGTAGTATAACACCCAAGTCTACAATTTTCAGCAACATTTCTATCGTGAATACGCCGGTAAATGCATAATCAAAGTAATTTAAGATTTCGTTTCGCCTTGAGTTCTCACGAACGGGATCTTCGGCTGCTAATGCTATTGATGACATGGAGATGACGACCATTATGAAGAAATCAAAATATGGTAAATTAACGACCCAATGGGCACCACGTCGTATGCTGCATATGTTTTTCGTTGTTGTATCAGAAGGTGGTTTGATTTTGTTTTTCCATTTATAAGAATAGAAATTAATCCAGATTCAGTATTTCGCAGTTACAATCGCAAGCAAGGTACGATTCAAGTTGTTTATTTTGTTTTTTGATTAAATTTTTGATATCGATTTGTTTTTTTTTTTTGTTTAGTCATCCGGTTATTTAGTTAATTGATTTTGTATTTCCAATTATTATTTAATTATTAGACATAGTTTTTGGTAGTTATAATTTTGAGATGATAACATATTTGATTTAATTGATTTAATCGGTGTTTGTCATAGTCATTGTTGTGGTGATTTTTGTTTTTGTTATTGTTGAAGGTCATGATGCATTTAATTTGATGAATAGCAGATTTTCGTGGTGATGGTGATTGGTAGAGTAATCAAATTTAGTATTCGTTGATATTAAGTGCAAACATTTACAGATATTCATGATTCATTGATTGATTGATTAATTTGTTCATTAGAGAATGTAAAATAAAATTGTAACGAAAGAAAAAAGTAAAAGAACAAATTGTAGAGTTAGTAAAATTGTTATTAAGTTTCATTTTTTAATATATATCAATATTTATAGCAATTATTAATGAGAGAAAAAAATTCTAAGTGAATCCCAGAAATCAAATACGATATCTCTACTTAATTAAATAAAAACGAAAGGCATTCAAAGAATACCCACATCTATTTATATACATATATCTCCCAACTACTCTACAGGGTTGTAGAGCTTATCCAGCCCCCAAAAAATCAACGGTTTTCAATTGCTGCAAAGAGAGTTACACAGAGACCTCTCATGTCCTATGAGTACTCATATTCAGAGTACTCAAATACCTACTATATATTAACGAATTAATCAATGCTGAAAAGATCTCACTGATATGTATCCCTTATATTTATAGGTCATATGTATAGATGTAAATGTAATAGAAAATAATAAGTAAACGGATGTGATTAATATTTACGGATTTGTTGGAGAAAGTATAAACATCGATGAATAAGGTAGCATTGGTTTGGGCCCTTCCGTCACTTCCTCTTCTTCCTTTTTCTCTTCGACTTTCTTTTTGCCTTTTCCTTTGCTGGTGGCTATCGTGGTATCACCATTTTCCAAGTGCACACCATCCCCTTGGAGAGCTTCCATTTCCTTCTCTAGCTCTTGGAGTTGTTTCTCTTTATCCTCTTCGACTTGTTCCTCTTCGGCTGCAGTAAGCTCTTGAGCATTCGCCAAGTTATCGACGGCGATAGCCAAGAACACATTTAAAAGTGTATAATTACCGAAGAGTACCAAAACGATAAAGTATCTGTTGAAAGAAAATCATACCATTAGTTTAATCGACAAACTCTGATGTAAGTCTTAGCACTAACTTAAGCTGTGATCATTCGGCTTTATCAATAACCTGCATCCATTTTATTTGCGGTCGTCAGAGTTTTTATTGTCAATGGTTTTTAAGATTACTTAATTAACATTGATCGGATTATTATATCTCTACAGATGCAGGAAATATAAAGTCGAGCATACTCGGAATAGTTATACGACAGACCAAGTCATAAAATATTGAGCTATTCTTGTTGACAAACTCTTGTGGAGTTAACTCTCTATGTAAAAAAAAACCTTTGCTAGGCTGAGACTGAATAAAAAAGTATCAGCTATTTTTTATAGACCTTATTATCGTACTGAAAAAGAACCCAAATTTAAGGAGTAATGCCATTACTTGATAAGCCTTTAAAATGACATTGCTTGTAATTGTACAAGAATAAATATTAAAAAAAATTGTGACATAGGATCATGAAATGCAATAAAGCAAAATGTTAATCGATTGCTGCAAAAAAATAGTAATAAAATATGTAAGCTGGGAAATGTGTTAACATAGCTAAATGTTGACACTTACGTTATATAGATTCGAGAAAGATTGCGCGACTTTTCAAAGATATAGCGGCTGAGAAAATGGAAGGACTTTGCTTGCAGAATTTCAAAACTAAAATAAGCTAAATTCTTCAAGCTCTAAAGTCCTATCGTACACGCACATGGTGAAACCAAAACATACTCGATTTGGATTTTTATGGTCGATTGCACACATTAATGGTTCGAGGTTCAATGAATTCCACCTACTTATTTAAGAAATAATTTTTGTAAGAGCATAAGCTACACTGATTTAGCATATTTCAAGTAGTTTTCATGTATCTATTCAAGCAGTATTTATAATGAATTAAACATAAAGTCTTAACAACCAAAGCTCTGATAAAAATTATATTGTAAAGTAATATTCCCCCCCATAAGTTTAAAGGGAGTTTAACAAAGTAGCTCGTAGAAGAAAGCCACTAGAAGATGTCGGCATTAAAAAAAAAATTATTGTATACATATTCAACATACTCGAATAATTAAATATTATATGTAATTAAATTAAGAAAATATAAAATAAAACTTACATAGAGTAAATCATTCCTTTCTTTGCACCACCTTGCGATATAATACCCTGATACATAACTTCATTCCAATCTTCGCCGGTCAGGATTTGAAATACGGTTAAGAGTGCTATTGGGAAGGTGTTAAAATTTGTTTCAGGCGTGCCTCCAGGCAAATTGAATTGACCACCAAACAACTGCATGCCGAGCAGGGCAAATATAAGTATGAACAAGAACAGCAGGAACAACAACGAGATAATTGATCTCATTGAGTTCAGTAACGAAATTACTAGATTGCGCAGTGATGACCAATATTTGGTAACTTTGAAGATGCGCAACAGTCGAAGTGCACGTAATACAGACAACCCGAAGGAGCCACCTTTAACTTCTGACCAGATCACCTCGAATATCGAACCACTAATGACGACACAATCAAAACGGTTAAACGATGATTCGAAGTATATGCGAGGCCCGAGCGCATACATCTTGATGAACATTTCGGACATAAACAGGCCAAGAAATATGAACTCCGCGTAATCTGTAATGAAAAAATATTTATAAAGTAAATCGAGATTATATGCACTAAGGCCCGTTTTTTCAATGTCCAAATAAGGTGTTTGATAGCTATTAAAAAGAAAATTAGACATAAAATGTATAGAAATTATTGTCAAATGTGTTAAATAAAATGTATATGTGCATTGAAAAAACGGCCCTAAATATGGTAGATTTTAAAAGGAACAATTACAATAATTATGAACAGTCTCTGAAAAATCGAGATCCAATTCAATTAAATAAAAACTTACACAAAAATTCTGTTAGAAATGTTGGCTGGCCATAATGCTCAACAGCAACGCAAACTGTGTTCAGGAACACCAGTACTATTACGAACCAGTAGAACCACTGTGTTTTTACTGTGTGTCTTATCCAAAAGCGGAATCGTTTTTCAGCTCGCCAAAATCCTGTGCAACTGCCTTGAGGTTTCGACCGCGTTTTCAGATAACCTGTTAGAGGAACATAATACAAGAGCAATGTTGTTAAGTAAACTTTTAACTTTACAGATTTATTTAGGCATAAAATGCACATCATTGGGCAGCTAATTATTGATTCAGTTATACACTTTATCCTCCATAATAAAATAAAATGCTTAAGTAGCTTCAATGCCAAAAGTTTTGAATAGTCGGTTTTCACAAGAATATATAATAATTCTCTTACCGTCATCACCATAATCTTCCTCAGCTTCCTCCTCCTCAGTATCGGTTGACTTAGACTTTCCCAAACTTTTCAGCTTTTTTCTTTTGGCTGCGTTGCGTCTACGGGCTAAAAATAAATAAAAATGATGTGCAACAACACTAATCAAATACAAAGTAATAATAATACAAACCTTCCATTATGTGCATCTTTTCTTCCTCAGTTGTTCTTTCTTCGGCTAATATAACCTCCTCTGAAATATTTTTATTAGAAAATTCGGATTGTCACACATTCAAAAGGATTTCATTCGATTTTATGAAATTGTAAATCTAAAGGTTCTTTGTCAAACGGTACAGAGCTTCTTGCGTCGCCATTTTGAAATCTCGAAAACCGCTCAACGAGCGATCAATAACGAAAATTTAAAGAACAAGATAATCAAAATCCAGCCACGTACACTTTTGACGAAGCTCTGTTTCGTTTGACAAAGTCCCATATATGCAAATGTATATGTACATGGATTGCGTACATATTTTTTTGGGATACAAATTGTTTTTATTTTTAATGAATGTAAAGTGTATTTATGTTGTGTCTTCTTGTGTAGAGGTAACTAGCCAAGTGCTATAAAGTGATATACATACATATGTAAGCATAAATATCTCTTGCATTTTAAATAAGATTTAATTGTTTTTAAAGTCGCTTATCGACATTTATTTTAGGCTTTTGAAAAAAGTCATGAATAGATCGAATGAAAAGCTTTCGATTAAGCATTAAGATTAAGGCGCCAGCCTTAATAACATTTGTGAACATTTTTATGTATTTCATATGGTTGGATTTATTAAAGTTTACTAGAGCACCAAAGTGAAAAGTCTTTATTACGAACAAAGCTGCAGTTAAGTTCCAATATTAGCCTAGGTTTTCATAGCATAAGGAAACAAAAAGACTAACTTTTTCCAAACTACCTCTTTTTTATATTGCACATACGAAATTCTTAAAAAAAAATTGTCTATGGTAGAATTTTTTGTTTTAATTTTTTAAGTATTCAAAATATATAATTAAAACTTTTTTTAATTTTTTTAAAATCGTAAAACTAACGTAAAAAATTTAACCTTTTTCAGAAAGTAAAGTTAGACAGATGTAAAACGATTTATTTAAATAGAATTTATAATAAATAGATGAATTCATAAGAATTCAGAAAAGTAAAGCTTTTAAAATCGGTTGTGACTTTCTCGAGAAATTGTCAAAAATAATTATAATTTCACTTATATTTTCCTTGCATTTTCTGTCAATTGCCTATTCAATTTCCCTGTTCTGTCCAATTAAGAAGTAAGTTCAGAACAAATAATATGCATTTAAGTATTTTAGAAATATTTAGTTTTCTCTTTGACTTTGCTTAGCATTTTAAAATCATCGATTTATCCCTTACGAATCTAAAATGTCTACGTCAACGTCAAGTGAATTCAATTCGCAAAATCTTGCTGAGTGTGAAAACCCGATCCGGTAAAGGAAAGTCACTTCCGGAAAGTCTTGCCGGAGTTAAAAACCGGAACATGCCTATATGTATTTGTGATGTTATTTCACATCTATAAAGTTTTACACTTAGCAAGCTGTTGAAATATTTTTCGTAGTTCGTTGTCCGAGTCATTGTCAGGTCTAGTAAACTTATACAAATACAACGATATTACGTTATGTGAATACGCTAATTTATTTTCTATGTAGGTATTTTAAAGAAATGTGAAGCACACAAATTATTTTCGAATATACATACACTCCTCGTCAAAAGGATAGACGCACCTTCAACTTTTACCAAAATACCCGTGTAGCTTTTATACTGTTACAAATACAATTTTAAAAAAAGATTCAATATGTTCCTTACACTAAGCTCTTTAATACATAATATGCAAAGCAAACTTTTAAATTAAAGATAAAATTAAACATAATAATTTTCTTTAAAGGGACGAAAAAAAGTCAAATTCTTTATTTTTCAAAGGATTAGACGCACAAACGATTTTTGTGTTTTTGCGGAAATTATGCTTTGAGTTTTGATTTTATTCAAAACAGTAAGCTTTTGAATTTAGTAATTAATGGAGACATATTTCTGGCTTGTTCCTCCGCAAATCCTGATTTCAACGTAGGATAGGAGAGCTTTTAAATACTCTAATATTAGATGTTTACATCCAATTAAGATTGATCGTAATTATTAGCCACGTCTTGTACTTAATGTATTCAAATTTAATGCGTCTAACCAGTAACGAGTCGTGTATGTATGAGTCTTACACGAATTTCTTTTTTCAAAGACTCATTTCAGAAAATTTAAGTATGAATTAATGAAGTTTATTATGAAATTATGTAGTAATTTTGCTATGAATTTGGTTGTGAATGTTTGAGAATATGTGTTGGATATATTGGATATTTAAAGGATGGTACTTTAAAAGGGTTGTATATATAGTAGTATGGTTGTTTATATGTAGTATGGTGGTTGTATATATGTTAAATAGTATAAAAGTTATTCAGTTGCAAATATTATGTATATAAAAAATTACAAAGGAAAGGGGTAAATACTATACCAGCTTTACAAATCCATTCAACATAGCCGTTTAACTCTCTTTCTAGTTGTTGCTGTCTTCTAAGTTTAAGAAACTCTTGTCTATTTTCTACTTTTTCTCGTTCTTTTGCGAATTCACTACAAAAAATAATCAAATAGAATATGATAAACCAAAAAATAGGTACTATCAAATGAACAAGTATTGCATTGCAAAATGCAATTTTAAATTTGTTATCGTTGCGAATATATGTGTATTTAATTGTGTATTGTCAGGTTAATAATTAAGTTTGTGTACATATGTATATTTCATAGATTATATTAAACATTATATTAAGTTTGTGCTTGTATAGTTGAGAAAATATATGTATGTAAATATATATCATATACGTATACATGTGAACAGAAAAATATATGTTAAATTTTAGTAGCATGGGTTTTTGGATTCTAGCCGCTCAGTATTACACATTCAATCCCACTTGCTACTGTGCGCTCTGTCTCTCTCGCACACATGTGATGGCAAAGCTCAACGTTGTTCAACGCAAAACTTTTCTTTTCTGCAAACATTTTTTATGTATGAACCGACCGAGCTACCATAAGGCTTAGTATGCACTTTTATTAGTTAAGACCACATCGATCGGAATATAGCTTCATCTGAGCGGACAGTCGTTTCCATTTTTTCTTGCTATTGTAGGAATTGAAAATCCCAAGCATTTAAAGGGTTATAAATAATTCTCAACTCTTTTTCTGTCCACATGTTTAGATAGTAAAAAACATAAAAATTGATTTCAATAATAAAAAAAAAGAAAAAAAAATGACAGTTTATTGTGGCGAGCCCTCGAAGTAGCTAAAAAGTATTACGGCCAATACTCAATTTGAAGTGCAATGCGTTAAACATTTTAGTCAAACGAAATGGTGAGGACTGGGGGCCCCAAAATAATTATGTATTTTCAAGTCTTCATGGATGAAAATGTTCTTTAAATGGTATCATCGCAAATCTGACAACTTGCGAAAGACAAGAATAGTTAACTATAACTGGGATATTTATTAACTTGTATCTGAATAAACGAAAAGAGAAATTGAAGTAAATTTTGAGTGCTTTTAAGAACAGTAATTAATTTAATTCTTGTCTCTTACCATAACATATATTGGAATTTCATTGATATCTAATTCATAAAAGTACAAAATAAAAGAAACTTATGACATAATTGATAAGTGTAGACGAACGAAGTATTTATTGCATAAATATATTTAGGAGGAATACTCTAGATCAGAGGTGGGCACTTAGTGGCTCACATTGCGCACTCCGTTTTGTTGAATAAATATAGCAACGAAGAATACTATAGATCAGATCACTTAGCCCACTCTAAGTGTTGTGTCAAAAAGACGTGTGCATTTCGATTGCTTCCACGTTAAAGAGCAAACAACAACACGGCAAATGCTTGATAGCGATCGAGGTACACTAGTTGAATATAATTTAGATATGGTAGTAGACGAGTTTAGCTATTGAACACCGAATAAATGATTCGTTTAAGTTTTGTGATAATTTTAATTTAAATTTAGTACTATAATTTGTAACACCAAAACTAATGTTTGTTGCATATGTAGTTCAAGAGCTCAGTTAAATAATTTCGCTTCACACCTCTGCTCTAGATAGTTAATTTTGGAATTAACAGTGGCTAAATTTGGGTTTCTAGCAAAATTTATAGAAATATTGAGGATGTACATACATATGTACTGGGTTGCTAGGAGTAAGATACAATAACATATGACAGCAAAATTCGAGAGCGCTTACTGTACGTATTAAATGTTATTGTTGGACACAGGTATAAGGGTCAAACAGTTGTTTGTAGATTATAGATTTAGCAGTACTTGGGGAAGTTCAAACTTTCTGTTGTCGGGAAATTTGGAATATCTTGCGTTCTACCTTTAAATATAGCAATTAACTAGCATTCATTTGAGCACGTTCGTATATATGTAATAATTTGTATTGTTAATCATAGTTTTTTTCTATTTGGGCATAAATAGTTCATACAATAATTATGCATATATGTATATTAATATATGTATATATCAATATGTATTTGTATTGGCGAAACTTATATTATTTGCTTATGTAGACACGTAAATATTTTATTTATTAATATGAGCGTTGTGAATGCATGAACATGTGTTGGAAAATCTTTTGCAAATGTTGTTCTTTAATATTTTGAGTTGGCTTAATAAATAAATTTATTGATTCTGATCTAAATAGAAGGAAGAATATGTTGGGAAGTTCTTTGCTAATTAATATAAGGGAACTCTAAGGACATGAACGTTTGCCAATGTGTGATTAAACGAATATCATGGCAGTTTGCAGGGTTGTATTGGTTATGTTCATATTTAAAAACCTGCTTGCGTAATCCAATCAAGATATGAGACCATTGCGGTTTGAAACATGGCACGAAATCGGCATTTCTGAAATTCCATGCGTCGCTCAACGCGGTTTCGCTCATTTGAAAACTCTCTGAATTTTCAAGAATATAAACATTTTAATAAATTAAATTAATTAAAACAATTTTATGGAAACGTAAAAATACACAGCAATAAATCAGTTATTCGAAAGATTTGAAAACAGGGTGGTATGTTATTTTGGTGTGCGAAGTAACATAATATTAAATTGAAAAGTGGATAATATAAAAATGTTTATAAGTGTAAAATAATGTTAAATATTTGTTTTTTACACTCTAAGGCCCGTTGTTTCATATTCCAGTTAAATTATAACTGCGAGTTATTTTTGCATTTGACATGAATAATAATAAGACTTACTTCAAAATAATTACACTTAATTAACTAAAAACTTAACTATGCATTGAAAGAATGGGCCTTAGTAGTATTTTTAATATTTGGCTAATATATACATGTATATTTGTACATATTAAATCAAATATACAGAAAAATATACATTCTTATGATGCTTTTTACAATCGTATATGTATTTTATGCTTTAATATTAAATAGATAAATGCTAATTGATGACAAGGCCTAGGCACCTGTCTTAGCAAATAGAGTTACGATGATGCTGATGCTCAGAGATTTAGGAATATAACTTATTGTGGATGTTTCATATCTGGTAATGAATTCATCACATTACACCAGAGATCCAGGAGCAGCTGAAGAAAGCCATACTTGGTCTATTAGACAACAATATGATGATGAGAGGATTTTGTGACATTATCCCATGGAATTTTTCATTCACATTATTTAAATTAATTTTAATTATATTTTACTATCACGTAATGATCCGAATTTTTATAAGAAGACACGAACTGCAAGTCCGAAGTAAAGTATCAAATTCGTAACATAAATATTGTCTAGAACTTATATATATAAGGTAAAATATTGTAATATCGAACTCAATAAGAATATTAAATTTAAAGATTGTACGAACAACTTACCCACTTAACACACCAAGAACTAGGTTGAGCATAAAAAATGAACCTATAACTATAAGAGGCACGAAATATATCCAATTAAATGTTGAACCTAGTGCGTCGTTGGTCTGTCAAAAAATAGAACAGAATGTTTTGTTTTTGATTATTGTTTTAACAATTAATAATCATAATCAATACATTTTTAAAACCCACGAGTTGCGTGAAATTAAATCTTCCAATAAAGTACATTAATTTACCCAATATAGTATTGACGTCCAGCCTTCCATTGTAATACATTGGAACACCGTCAGCATTGCAAATCCAATATTATCAAAGCTTGTTATTCCTGAATTTGGTCCATCCCATTTGTCGAGACACATACTCGTTGTACTGTTGCATACAAAGGAGCCTCCCGCTTTTTCTGTTGTGTTATCCGTGTTGCAGGGTGTCTCTGACTCACCTTCTTTCACAAGTTTGTCTGCGCGAACCGACAGGTAAGAAGAAAACCAAAGCTTTAGTTATAAAGTTTCAAAAAAAGAAACTCAAATGTATATATACTTGGATCTTCTAAGCTATAACAAGTTTTATGCAGTGTGCCCGAATAAAACTCGAGTCCAATGATTGCAAAAATTACGATTGCAAACAACACCAAGAGACCGATTTGCAGTAAAGGTGCCATCGCCTTGATTATAGATTTTAAAACTACTTGTAAACCTATTTGAGGCATTTCGTATACGTTGTTCAGCACAGTTTCCAGGTTGGTAAGAATAATGTAGATAATACAAAATACAAGTTGAATTAGTAAAATTTTAATGAATATGTTGTGTCTACACAGTTACATACATTTATGAACAAACGGTTATATACTATACACACATAAATATATTAATACTCATGCCGTTAATCAGATATTGATAGCATAACTTATGCACAAGTTATCTCATCAATACAAATATTTATGTATACATAACGTATATACTATAGATACATTAAGCAATTATCTTGAGCATGCGTATTTATATGAGAATAAATATATAAGTTTCTACACATTATTTTTAATACCTATTACAATACGCTAATCCGTATCGTAAGTTGATACTGATACATAAGAATTTAAGTATTATGGAAATTGATAGAAGTAAAACTTGAACGAAAGGACTACTCACTAGGAATTCCAGACACTAATTTTAAGGGCCGTAGCACACGAATGGCTCTAAGTGTTCTTAGGTCTACCTCGGGCCCCAAATTTGGGTATAGTGTCACGAATCTGTTTGCAGACGTTAAGCGATCAAAACGAGCAATTTATTAGCAATATACAATGAAAAATGTTTAAAATTATTATAAAATTTGTGTTAAATAAAATGATCAAATATGCTTTAAAAACGGATCACCTAAGACTAAGAAAATAAAAACAAAGCATCTGAACGTAAACTAAATTAAATAAAAGAAAATCAAATGAATATTTTCGATAGACAATTCATCTAATGATTACATATATAAAAATAAAGTAGATAAGCAGTTATTGTTGGACGCACACTTAATTTATGCTCATCGGGTACAGATACAATAATTTACCTTTGCCTTCATATATCTATGAGGGCAGCTTAATAATTCAGATTAAATTTTAAATAAAGAATATATTTTTCGGCAAAAAAAAACATCTTATTTCTTAACATAGTCTCCTTTTTGATAGATAGTAAACCAATTTAAGTCACTATACCTAATACACAACCTGCGGGATTGGTTGATAACTATGTCTCAAGAAACAGAAACATTTTCATACTATTCACACCGTATATTGTACGCTGGCTATACACAACAATAGTCAGACCTATTCTGTTTTATGGGCTACTAGTTTGGTGGCCTTCCCTATCAAGGAAATTCATCAGAAATTTGCATCACAGGTGCTCTGAATACAACATCAGGTTAAGCTCTAGATCTAAATACCATAAAATATTCGGCAAATAAGCGAAGACATCTCCATCCGCCTTAGAGACACCATCTACTGGGGGATTATTTTATAGGACACTCCTCCATTCTAAAGGACAATGATATCTCTCCAACCGAACTTATGAGAGAGAGTAGGTGGTTACACCTCCGATCCAAACTGGAACCCTATACCTCTACACAGCTGGATCCAAGCTGAACATTAAAGTAGCAGGAGGAATCTACTCTTGGCATTGAGGCATTAATCACTTTTTTAGGCTTTCTGATCGCTGCAGTGTCTCCTAGCTCAAAATCTGGCGATAAATGAAGGCTTAAATACTCTTAAGAGCTCACATGCTATTTATGGGTAAGCATAAAGAGCGGCCACAACGAAGTTAAGAGACGCCAGAGCTTTTTAATATCTGCCTAATTTGGGAACCTGACAACGAGGATATATGTATGTATGTGTATCCCGCGCACTCATGCTCGATAACCTTTCCAAAATGAAAATCTCGACACGTTGGCAAAGCACACCTCTTTGTCGTGTGGCATGGTAAACCTGGCCCCTTATAGATAAGGCTCGACATAGTACCCTGCAGTGTTGCCAGGTATTAAGCGCTCGCACGAGCTAGATTCTGAGTAAAAATAAGCTAAAAATAAAAATATGCTGAAAAACAAGCTATATCTAAATGAAAGAAATCATACAAAATCATTAGGTTTTTATTAAAATTAAATTAGTTAAAAAATCATCGATTTCATAATTTTCTTCCTCACTCAAGTATATTTTTGCGTAATTCATGTATGTGAAATTAAAAACTATATAATTAAAAAATAAAAAATTATGATAAAAAAAAACTAACAGCATAATATTGTATTTAAAATTTTTTAGTGCATTTTATTGAGCAATTTTGTTATAACAATATATCTGACTGAAAATGCGTTCCACTTTCGCATTTGACCACGGCAATGAGAGCATTTGAATGGCAAATAAAGCAAGTGACTCAAATAGATTATTATTCCCTGCGTCCTTAAAGGCGAGCACCTCTGTCCAAAATTTGACAGTGTCATTAATGTGATCCCACTTGATCAATTTGTAATTTCAAATAATCAATTAAATCATCGTAAACATTATAAACTTATAAAATATATATAATTATTGCTAGAATATGCTATATGAACTTAAAATTATGATAGATTTATGGCTATAAGCTATTTGAAAATTCCATTTTCAAATATGCTAGATCTAGCCTAAAATAAGCTTATCTGGCAACACTGGTACCCTGTGTGATTTCCTGCCTACTCAAGGTCAACATTACTTTTACATCTGATTTTCACATTAGAGGTCAGAATAAAGTAACAACGGCCAACAAGGTTTATGTGATAATATAAAAATTAATCCTTTCCGTCAGTGCTATTTGAAGGAACAACCAAATTAACGAATGCTGGATTAAGTGTAAAAGGGAGATTATGTTGAGAAATTAAACGTTATTTTCTTGCAAATTCTTCTTATACATAATAGGTATATACACTAATACTATTCTTAAGGTGTCTAGATCCAGATCAATTGTTTTGAATTTTAGCACGATTTAACATGGTACTAGATACATATGTGAATATAAAATATCATTATATTAATGCACCAAAAATAGTGTCTTCTTCATTTAATCAGTTTTGTTTCTCAACGCTCTGAAATATTTAGAATTGCATCAGAATGGAATTGAGAAACCCGAAATCCATTCTTTTACCGAAACACTAGTCTCGAAACATACTAGAATCAAAACTGGAACCCAAAATTGATTCCATATTAATTTATATATATTTATAAGCCTTTTATGATGCCTGTTCCGGTTATCACTATCGACAAGATTTTGCGGAAATGAATTTCCTTCACCTGTTCGTGATTTCACTTTCGTCATGATTTTTTGAGCTAGTGATTTGGAATTTGAAGGAAATAAATAGATAGATAGATAGATCGATAGTGTCATACGAAGCTTGATAGTCACTGCCGATGCTTACAAAAATTAAATTTTTTCTTATATTTGAGAAACTGCTTTTCGAATCGTAGACTTTGTTAATTCTATCTGCATAACCAGTTCAATTGATGTGAACGTTTTTATCATTGTTCAGCTGAAAAGTATGCAGCACAATATAGGAGCAGGGAAATTCGGTGGGTCAGTCGCTGAAAATTTATTGGAAATTGGGGCAACATTTTTGAATAAAATATAAGTGGAAACCAGAACAGGCCCGTATACTGTTTGCTCTACGTTTTATATATATTCAAACCAGCATATAACTTGTAATAACAATATGCTTGGTTGAGTTTGATGGTGCGTTCCTTTATTCTATAATAACATTTAATTAATATTCTACATTCTAAAAATAATTTATACTTAGTATGCACAGAATAATATTACATACAATGTTCTGATAATTCTACTACAATTCATTAATATTATTTAATAACACAGTTCACGATTTCTATTAAAGTAAATGGTCAAATTCAATTCTCTTTGATCAATTGGCCGATTCAGAAGAAGTAAATATTATTGTAAAGATTATTCAGTGGTTAGTCTCTATTACAAGTGCAAATACAAAAATTATTTTGGTTTCCAAAGGCCTAACATGAATATTTAAACATCTACTGATTATAAACTGTTCTATCTAATATGGAAATCTAATAAATTACCCATTTGGATAATGCATTAAAGGCCTATTTTTCAATGTCTCAATTAGGTCAAATATAATAATAGTATATATATAAATATATATATGTCAGATAATGCGATTTATATGAAATTTAAAGTTTTTAATCGATTAATTAATTTTATGTCAAAACTCATTTATATATATAAAAAAAAACTAACGAGTGTACTCGACTGTGGGCTACCCTGTGCCCAGGCACTCTAATAGACATGGGGCTTATTGAGACATTGAATATCGGGCCTAGCTATTTTAAAGTTGAACAAATAACTGTAACAATAAGGCGATATAAATTCCGGTCTCATTTACAGCCAAATCAAAGCAGCTAAAATCTCTGTCTCCCAGTCCGTCTATCACAGATTATGCAAAACTTGATGACATAAAATTTGTTTAGTCTAAAATATATGCTAATAAACTTTGTTTAACATTTTTGATTAGTAATGTT
This sequence comes from Drosophila subquinaria, assembly GCA_037043405.1. Lineage (NCBI taxonomy): Eukaryota > Metazoa > Arthropoda > Insecta > Diptera > Drosophilidae > Drosophila > Drosophila subquinaria. The sequence continues at coordinate 184,971 of JBAMBL010000263.1, forward strand.
GATTTATTAATGTTTTGAAGGCACCATAAACCATCATAATACAAGGACAGAATAAAGAAAAAGAAAATCTGATAGGCATACTGATATTCTTATTCCTTTCCACTAACAACAATGTACGTTTCTGTCCGGTTAGTTTAAGAACACGAGTATTACGAGTACTCATACGTATTTCAAACATAAATAATGTACATAATAATGTACTAATAACTAATGTATATGGAGAAGTAATGTGTGAATACACCTACTGTAAACTAAGTCATATCTCACTTAAACATGTATATGCATGTGTTTGTATATGTTCTCTTTAATAGGCAGAATGAGTATCTAATATGCTCCTAGGCTGAAAAAAGCAAAGTATATGGATCATATTACTTTTATTAAATGTTTTGTCTTAAGTGACCTAGCTCCCTAGTTCTATTGGTCTATAATAATATATATAATTACTGAAATAAACGAAATAGTTATCTGGCCTATGTATTATTAGATAAAATGTATATTGTGTCGCCATTTACGTGGTCTTACTTGGAATTCGGGATACAAGCTTCAGTGGCCTTAATACACGAAAAGATCTCAACATGCGTAGGTCAACATCTATATTGGCCTCAGCAAATATCGTCATGACACTGTTTGGCATTGGGAATGCCATATAAAAGTCGGTGTACACATATGTAAATTGTTAATTTAAAGATTCTTAAAATTACATAATAGAATATTGCAATAAAGATTACATATCATAAAAAATTGTCAACATTTCATTATACTATTTATACTTATAATTATATCTGTTTTTAAAATGCTTCATAAGTTATATAGTCGTTGTCATTAGAAATTTGTATGTTTAACAAATAATCTTTTTTTTTTTTTTGTAAATAAATTATCATGAAGGCCCATTTTCTTAATGTCGAGTTAAGATCTCACTCAATATAGTGAAAGATATTTTGACTTAAAATGTATAAAAATTAAAGTCAAATTCTTTAATACCTCTCGGCTTATATTTAACTGGACTATGAGAAAACGGACTGAAGTAGTGGTGCCCAAAAGCACACTATACACTTTTCAAAAACTTCCCAGCAAGCATTTTGTTCAATATTTTGATCACAGATGTGGTTCCTCTTAATAGGCAAGAAAAAAAAAAATTAGCCCACGGGCAATATTTAAAACAGAATCAAAATTACACTGTATGTGTGTTGCACGAGTGCCTTAGCTTTTAGTTTTTTTATGAAGCGTGAAAGTTGTAAAGTTTATGATTTTGACTATTGTTTCTTGCTTGAAGGCGATGGCTCAGCCCGTCCAAACCGTCTGCACACTCCTGCTCAATTACATTTTTGATTGCACATTGACTGCACGATCAGTTTGAGATTTCTTTACATTATCTTATAATTATTATTGTAATTTAAATAGCCTGCATTTTAAACATCAAGGTCTATTTAGACTAGGCAAAATAAAAATATTACAAATTCTGATAACGTGTCAGAAACAAATTTAAAGTAAATTTAGCCAAATAAATTGAAGGAAATCGTTCAATTAATTATGCCGAAAAGCGCCAGAAGAATAAGAGGGATCACAGTCCGTGGATCAATCCATATCATATGCCTTCAAATTGCAGCGGATTATAATGCTAATGCTTGGTTTAAAACATGATCCAAAATCCTTATCTGATTTTCAGACCATCCATATACATATAAACGTTTCCGTCTAAATTCAATGCCTTTTAGCAATATTAATGCAGTGACCTCCCTGCTTTGTTATATGAAGTTTTTCAAACCGCGGTCGTTTCTCTGCGAGTCTAAATAGGGCTCAAGCCTGAATCATTTTCGAGACTTCTTTAAATTCCAAGCGATATTAAACTTTTTTGATTCATCAAGGGGCTCAAAACGGACTCGTCCTTTTGATTTTCATTAAAATTATCTTCCAAATGCTTGCTGGGTTAGGTTACGTTTGGTAGCGAAAATCACATTTTGGGCACCACTGGGCTCAAGTGATAAAGGGTTTTTTTCTCTCAATCAACTAATTAACAAATAAATAATGAGAATAATAACTAAAACAAGGTAATTTAGTCAATATCGTTATTGCAAACAGTTTTAATTTGACTTCCTGTAATTAACGCTAGGTATTGACTATTAAATACTACTAAACCCTTTGCGAAAAAACACGTTATCGTTTTATTAAATAAATATGCAACTGAAGAATTACATTTGAAAGTTAAAATTATAAATAGATATTGCTGTGCGGGATTGTCGCCAAAATATAAATGGTAGATACAACAAATTGAATTAGAAACCAAACTGCTGAAATACATAATTACCCCGTCACTACAACGAAAAAATCCATGATGTTCCAAATATTCCTGAGATAGGAGTGTTTATGCAGAACAAGCCCTAAGGCAATGATCTTGAGCGATGCTTCTACACAGAAAATGCATATAAAATAGGCCTCTGTTTTTTCCTGTTATAAAAATAATGTAATTCAATCAAATGTGTTCCACAATAATAAGAAATAGGTCACAGTCTTTACCATTCTTAAAGAAATTAATGAAAATTTCGATGGCTTACCAATTTTTGAGCCAATACTGTCTTGTCGCTTTCTGGCAAGTGTTCCTCTAGTGCCAACACAACACAGTTGGCTATGATTGTCAATAACACAGCGTACTCAAAGGGCGGCCATTCAATGATGAATCGTGTGTACTTTCTAATTGGGTTATCCTCAGTTAGGATAAACAATGACGTCGGACCTCCACCTGGTGGGTTTTCCTCTTTTTTTGGGCCACCCATTCTATCAGCTAAGCGATGGGCTCCCTTTCGACCCAAGTGCCCCCCGCCTAAGGAGTCCTGTTGATGCCCTGCTAGCACTGCTTCCTGAGCTGCTTCCAACCTAATCAATATGTAGAAATAAGAAATTCATTCAATATTATTACGGCATATGTACCTGTTCTGTTCAATAGAATTGTTAATTATCGTTAAATTTAATTTTCAAATCGATATTTCATAAAAATAAAAATAAATGTATCAATCTTATAAGGACTATAATTAGTTTAAGTCAGTGGTGTCCAGCAAAACACGAAGTCACTAAGCATTTTACTGCTTTACACTGAAAATATGAAAGCATATTCTAATTTTTGCATCCCTACAGTTGGCAACGTAAAGGAAGCAAGGCATTAGTAACAGTGTATGATAAAAGTCTAGCGCTGAACGATCTCTCCTTATTGAACGCAGATCAGCGACTGACATCAAAAAGGATCAGCCGATTAGATGCTTCGTGAGAGAATAAAAAGCCGAACACACGCGTCGTGTGCTATTTATAGAACACGCGTATCCTCTCTCTTTGTACGTGTGTCAACTGCGACGCCGGCAGAATTGTGAACTCTTTTAGCATTTTGGACACCACTGGCTTAAGTTATTGCATGCTCAGTTAAAAAATTATAGGTATAGAGATAAACGTACCGTCACAATATCCAATTTCTGATACTTTTGTAACGACCGCTCGGCCATAGTTATATTACACAAGATGAACCACAATACGCATTTGTCGGGAGTGACACGCCGTCCGCATGGCACAATTGTGACAACTGGACATTGAAGTGGCAAGTCAAAGGTCGCACTGTATTTGGCCAGAGTCGGGTCGAGTCTCCGACGCTGGACGTCCAAGCACTATTTGTACCAATGCGAGTTCCTTTGCTGGTCTTTATCTCACTTTACAGTTTTGTTATGTTTTTACTTATGTACTTATTTTAAGTTATGTTATGACACCCACTGACGTTGTCTATTACCTGGTAGTTTGGTTAATGGACAAAATGCTTTTTATCGAACACAAAATAAACACAAATTAACGATTTTGTTTTATTTTAAATTTTTTTATGCGGTGTATCGGTTTAAATATTTTGTTAAGTATATATTTTTTCTTATACGATTTTAAGCTTGTTATCTGTATTATAATTTAGTATTATTCATTCACATTGTACATCAGAAGTAAATATTTATATCGTCGCTTTTATAATTGTTTCAAACATCATTTTTGTCTAGTCCCATATTATCCATGTTTTATTTTAAAGAAACTTTATTGAAATTGCTCCTTTTTTGTAAGTTATAAGAGTAGTTTTGCCTTGGTTCGGGTCAATTCAGTTCATGACCTATTGAAATGCACATACGCACAAACACACACACACACACACACACGCGCACGCTAATCAACATGTACATGCACATATGCATAAATCTATATACATATATGTATATATTTATGTATATAAGAGCTAATGTACATATTTACACATAAAACTTGTAATTGCATTGTAATTTACACTCATAAATAATTTAAGAATTCATAAATAGACAGATGTACCAAAAACATATCGTAAATTTTACTTAATACTTTGGCTACGTATTTGTATGTACAAATGATTATTTTATACATACACATACATATGTATCAGTATAACATTCCATTGCTGGAATAGCGTGTTGAATGAAAAGTTAGGGGATGAACTGCTCTGTGCACTGCAGACACAACATACATAAGAATGGTCATAAAACAAATTCAACACGCTGTGGTGTAATGTGGAACGTTAAAAATGTAAACGTTTCTGACTTTACTGGAAATGGAAAGCTTGACGGCAAGGCAACCATAGGCTGCCGACTCTCCACAGATGAGAATGAAACGCGTACCGCAGCAACCCTTCGTGTTTACATTTTGCTTATAGTTTTGGTAGGATTTTGGAAACTGAAAAACTCCTTATAAAAAAAGAGTTTCATCACAACAAATTTCTAAATCTTATATATGTAATTATCAGAATTAATTTCAAAACTATTAAAAACAGAGTCAAATAATGAATAGATTAAATATTTTAAACTATTATGATGGTAATTAATGCCATACCAAAATACAGTGACCTCACTTCACTAAGTTATTTTTTGCTCATTGTCATCTTTAAAATTGGGATAAAAAATCCGAAGAGTTATTGAAAACAATAATCATGAATATGTTCTTGAAACCAAGTTTTTCTACATAAGCCAAAACGGGAATTGTGTACAATAAGAATATGTCTGTTTTTGCTTATATACAAATATACTGATTTGGTTGATCTTTTTAGTTTTTAGGTATTAAAATATATTTAAAAAATAAGTGAAACCATGTTTCACAAGTTAAAGCATCAGACTAGCAACCTGCATTCAAATTATCTAGATATCTCTTTTAGTTTAGCAATTCTACATGCCTAAACTTTTTTGAACGGTCTGGTTGAAATAAGCTGTTAGCCACTGTATATGAAACGCTGTCTACTTTCTAGCGCTTTGCTCTACTTTCATTCTGAAATGTTACAAAGCATGTACATATGTATGTACGTACATATGTACACACAATTGGTTTACTCATGTGCTTTTGTATTTGCATGTATGTACGTCTGTATGTATGTGCACAAAAACAAACACAAAAATAATAATAATAATACCCTTAAAAATAGTTTTAAGGGCTTTTCGTTGCACAATTACATTAACAGGTTTATATTCGTTCTGCATTGGTATTCATCATATACAAGTTGTAAATAAATACATATGTATGTACATACACGTGTCTATTTATGAATTATTTTCGACAGAGTGTGAATAAATTGGAAATTTCGCTATTTCTGATGCTGCTGCTTGATGCTTGATGCAATTCATTCACCTTCCCAAGCCTACACGTCAAAACACAACACGAGAGTCGCTGTAACCACCGAAATTCAATTGCCGTAGTCAAAACTGACGCTGACGATGGCTCTGACGCCTTCGTCGCCCACGCAAAATTCCAAGCATTGTGTTTCCAGCCCGCTGACCCAACTCGCACAAACCGACACTTGCGCTCACACTGTCGCAGTCATAGACGCATTTGTAAGTAAAAGTACATATGTATGTACATATGTATGTTTGTAGATATGTACATATGTAAAGCGCCTATATTGGGGCTAGTTGTAAATGTAAGTGACAAATCACAATTACAACCGACAAAGCGGAACAAACATGTGGAAGACGATTCTGAGTGAATAGCAGGTGATTTGGGTTTGAATATGCCTGTGGGCTATTTAATTAAGCGGCCAATAATTCTTTCGTTTATGAAATTCACTTTTCATGTTTTTCGTTTCGTTTCCAAAGTATTCCTTCCATATACAATTTAACAATTATTCGCTTGAATGTTTGTAACTTTATTTTCACCACTTGAGCTGGTTCTTAGCTACACACACATATTCACACAATAAGTCGAGAAATGGCCAAATAATAAATCAATTATTAAGCACCGAAAATCACAATTGCTGTCATTTTATTTATCGCAAAAATTAAAATAAAAAAACCGTCCTGTTTCGACCAGTTACCGATTTTGTGTCACTATTTGGACGAAAAACTAAACGCAACTCGATGAGACTTTTTATTAAACTTCGCACGTTTCACTACACTACACAACTACACGCACAATCAGCAAACCAAACAGTCCTGCGCGTTAGGTTGACAACAAAAAGCTCAAGTAGAACTTTCAGGCACTGCCATTGTGAATAAACTGCACTTCACTCCGATTAGTACCTTCTAGCTAGGACCATGATAAAATAATACAAGGTAGCGACAATCCAAAAAGCGCTCTCAATTGTACATGTACATATGTATGTATAAGGAAAGATATTAGCTATCTCGCTCGTACACATACACTTTCGTATTATTGTATTCCTCGTTTGCTGTCATACGTCCAGTGTTGTCGCTAGCTTGTTATTGTATAATGGCCAGGACATTGTCCTCGGAAAATGAGCATAAGAGCGATATATGTATGTATGTACATGTATGTATGGACCCGTTTGTTATTTTCAACTTTCGGAGATGTCTCGAACATCTGGTTTTGTTGCACACCTGACTTTTTATAAAGCTTTAAGTTTTCTTTGCCCATTCCACCCCCATAACAAGCTTCAGACTCTTTTGACACACTACCCTAGTGCTGAACGATGGAGTATTCGCTGAGAGCATTTTCTCTGAGAGAGAATCTAGTGAAAGGCTTTCACGTCAAACATCTGTTTTCTCTAGTTCGCTTTATTTCGCTATTCTGCGAAATTTGAATTTGAAAAACAAAGTTTAAATTTCCGAAGCATTTTGCCATTTGTTCAAAACACAACTACTCAATATGGAGTTGCTAGTTGTATTTTTTTTAAACGATTTTATGAGCACAAATGAGATTAAATATTTTGTACAATTCTTTTTGATTTTTGACAACACAACTTTTCACCATGAAGTTTGTTGACATTCTCATGGTGAATAAAGTGAGCCCCAAATAAGAGGCAGTGATGAGTTTTGCGTATACGGGGGTGCCACAGAAATTGATTTCGCTTGAATTTCACTTAAATTTCATACAAATTTAAGTGAAACTCAAGCGAAAGCGAATTCCGTAGCACCCCAGATAAATTATTAAAAAAAAATTGTTGAGCCTCGGCACATTGTGCTAAATTCTTTATACGTCAAAAATATTACTTTTTGCACAGTGCCGAGGGACAAACATTTATAATATTTTATGTGTAAAACTTAATATTATTTGTCACAAAATTGGATATCAGAGATGTTGGGGCATTAAAATGTTTTTCTCACTAGACTTTTACCTCGTAAAGAGGTTTTTTTTAAAAGATATCAGAAATTTTTTGAAAAACATCAGAAATTTAAGAAAATTCAATATTTTTTGACATTATAACTTTGTCAAAAGGAGTTTATTTCTTGTAGAAATATACCTCAGTACCATGGGCAAGATAATAATGAGAATAAAAAAACTTTAAATCAAAGTGCGTTGCTAAAACACCGTTAATTTAAATAAATAAAAGCCCGCATTTTTACAAGTAAAAACAAACTGTTTGGCAGCACTGGCTCCTTTTACAAACACACATGCCAAGCGCAAAAGCTTTCAGCTTTCTCAAACTCTGGCTGCTATGACACTTTGATGCTGCTGTCTTATTCCAATTCTAAGTTTAATGTACATATGTATATGTATATTCAGTTAACAGGTAATATCGACTAATATCCGACTACAACATAAATAGCAACCCTAAATATATACCGATTCTTGCTGTAATTGCAACTATAAAATGTTTATTCTGCGGCAAAAAGAAACAGAATTCACCACTTGCAAGCAGTATATTTCCGCATGACGCTGCAAGCAGTTTTTATACATGCAGTAGGGTAAAGATAAAAGGTATATTTAGTTAACAGGTAATATCTTGCCCAAACGAATTTTCACAGATATGTGTTATATGTCAAAAAACGCGGAATTTCAATGAATAAAACATATAATATATTTTATAGGTATTAAAGGGGTAGATTTTTCTTAAATCGCCAAAGAAATTTTTTTTAACTGTAGCTTTTTACCTTTGTACTTAAGAACAAAAAGTTTAAGGTATGCCTAAAAGCCCTTTAAAATACCTTTCCAACGACATATAAGATCATATCTGGGGCTTCTATCGTTTTGGGGTTATTAGGGTGTCAATTTTAGCGGGTTTTAGCGTTTTCCCTAGCGATTTTTCGGAAAAGTCGTAGAACAAAAGTTTTTAGATTTTTGATCGATATTTAATATATAAGCGATTTGATACAAACGGACAATCAAATAAACAAACAAACTTTTCATCTCATTTTGGGAAGGGCACTAAAAATTACGAAGTTTATTATCTGTTGAGCCAGTTGTCGGATTTTGATGGTCTAAGTGTTATTTGACGCGTATTTTTGATAAGAATAGTAAAAAAGTAAAAAATGGTACTAAATAGCTTCAACGGCAATCCTTTATATTTTGCTCCTTCCACTTGCGTCTCTTGATCTCACGAGCTAGGTGAGTTTTTAAACTTTTGTTAGCTAGAACTATACCTGTCGATCGGTATACATATATCTCGACCTGATCGGACAGTCTTAGCAAATTTTTCATTCTTCCTTTATAAATTGCTAGTTGCCTTTCGCACCCTTCGTGCTGCATTTGTCACTAGCACGGACTGCCGTCCGCAGTGACTCGAGTGTTCAAGGTAGAATTCCGGTTTTCGTTTATTTAACACGTTTGCCGGCATCCATTCAGTCAGTATATTGGTCAAGTGCTAGATATGTATGCCCATATGCGAGAGGTCCTGGGATCGAGCCGTGGTATTTTTTTCCGTTATTATTTTAACGTTAATTTATTTTTCTTTTAATACATTTTTAAAAATTTAGGGATATCGTGCATATTGGTTGAAGGTTCTCATTCTGGAGATATCATAATCGAATTCGCAGCGTTTTAAAGGGACAAAAGGGCAAGGTGTGCGCTGAACAGCATGAACGTATCTAGGTACAGAGTATCTCACTGTCGAGTGCGCTCGACTGTTCCGCTTGTTTTTAGTTTAAAATTTTTTTAATTACATTGTTGTACCTGCACGGTACTATTACAGCAACCAAGGGGACAAAACCGATGAAGAACCTTTCACCAAAATAGTTGTAACGGTACGTACCGGGTCAAATATACATAAACGACAATTTCAACCACAATATCTGTAAGTTTTCTTGATACATCTCGACAAATTAAAGGTAATATTGAACTGAGCTTCTTCTACTTTTTCAAAAATAAAAGTGTGCGATATATATGTATGTATACTGTGCACACGTAATTTTTTAATACTTACATAATATCACCCAATTTGAGGCGCGTTTGAGCTAACAAAAAAGGGTTAGCCGTGGCTGGTCGGGATTGTTTGCTACTCGTCTCTGGACCTCGTAATGCACTGCTTATGGGGACGCCATTTCCAATGATGGCAATGCTGCTATCCAGACTACATATGTTAGTATTCGTGGGTCTCACTTCACCGAGCATTTTGATTATAATAGGTATTGGTATTATACACCAAAATCTTTTATTGGGTTATTAAGCAACCACACGATGAAATTAACATGGCAAATGTTTGCAATTCATGCAAATCTTTAAGGACACATATACCGATGGGCCCGTACCCTTTTTAAATTCCGTCGATCAAAAAATATATCATAAGCACTAGGACTTAAATTTTATTCAATTACTACCATTTGGTATTCATTAATATTTATATGCCTTTGTTTCATGTAAATAAAGACACACAATGTACTTTTGTAAGAGACAATAGATCTACATTTGATGTTTTTCTCATAAGCAAAGACTCCCGTTTTTTAATCCGAATAGCAACTCGTTGCATTCACTGGTACCTCTTGGTTAAAACTAATATTCTAGCATTTTTATAGCTTGGGTAAAGCCATGCTGCTTTTCCTTAGCTGGATGGTGAAAGATATGCGCACGTACTCGTTTATACGAGTTCTTAGCTGATTGTGATAACACAGGTAGCAGACGATGATGAGCTAGATAGTATCCATAATTAGCAAGCTTAAATATATTTTTAATCAAAGTTAAACAATGGCCTTCGCGGCTGGGATAGTTATTGGTCACATTCGTGACTTTTTGCCCTCTTATACAATTTTCTTTATGTTCTCTGTGTGGGTGTTTTTTTTTTAATATATTAATTTGTTAACAACATTATTTAACTAAAAATAATTTACATAATTAATTTATGTGAGTGTGTGGTTTTTATACCCGTTACTTAAAAAATAAGTAAAAGAGCATATTGTATTTGTTGAAATGTATGTAACAGGGAGAAGGAAGCATCTCCGACCCTATAAAGTATATGTATGTATTTTTGATCAGCATTAACAGCCGAGTCGATATAGCCATGTCCGTCTGTCCGTCCGTCCGTGTAAGGGCCTAGATCTCTGAGATCGCCCCTTTCCGCCTCCGTAAATCGCGAAAAACCACCACACGCACAGCTTTCAAGATATTAGGACTACTATTATTACCTATCATCCTACTAAATCGTAACAGGATCGGACAAACAGAAAAGTTGTAATGGCTGATTAAAGTTTTAAAGCAATGTAAGTGCCTAAAAGCATGCAATAAAAAATATTTTAAATTTATTTAAATAAGTAACGGGTATACTATAGTCGAGAGCTCGACTATAGCCTTTCCCACTTGCTTTTTTTTACATTATGATCGAATTTACCTTAAATCAGCTCACTATATCATATAGATAATTTCGACAGTTAGTCGAAAAAAAAACCATCGGCGTGCCGAACGACTTCAAAAAACTTACTAGGCTAACGTAGTGTCAGGGCACAGGGTTATAGTCGTTCCTCCCCGCGAGGAAAGCGAGTCGTAGCCCCCTTGTTTTAAATCAAAATATTAGCATATTGCCAAAAGGCCCCAACGACCCCATCCTTTGGAGTCCTTTTACATTTTGCCTTACCCACTTAAGTAAATCCCCATATCTCATGAAACAGTTGAGCTATCAAAAGTCGAAGTTAGTACTTTTCTTACTTAAAGCCAGACCTTTTGATCTGAATTGACAAACTTAGAAAACTTTAATTCTTCTTTTATGTTTATTATATTATTTGTTTTAATTAAATGTAGGCCATGCAACATAATAAATGGCATCTAGTGTGGATTGGATTTCTTAAATACATAAACATAAATAATTACAGTTTTCTAAGTGCATGTAGGTTATTTTAAGTCACACCGGTAATATTATATTGCCGATTCTCAAGCTTAGACGCAACACTTTAACTTTGTGATAAGATCTAGAAGCCCCTTTCCGTCATATCATCATTCTCGTCTTAGTTCCACATAACATTTAGCACAACGTTTTTAAACCCGCAAATATGCTTCGTATCCTCTTCAGCAACGTTAATGACAATATTATCAAAATACGAATGGTGAACCACTGTTCGTCATCCTCGGCGGTGAGCGTGTCAAACGATTCGGGTACACCATCAACATCACCGATCTCCGACCGGAGTGTCAAAGGGCTTTTGTCATCCTTATGCTTCGGGCACATGTCCAGACATCCACAACACTTCGTGTTTAGCTCATCCAGGCAGTTAAGGCAGTCCGTACAACAGTGACAAGCATTGAGCTTACACTTACAGCTCTGTGTAAGTTGGCACTTTGATACTACCGATCCGCAACCATCCCGTTGCAACCATCTTCGTTCGCGGTTGCCAACCCAAAGCTGATTAGAAAGACTACAAAATGCCACATTCTAAACGAAGTCACAAATAATAAAGATGCAATGAGCATCCTTACGGCTGGAATTTATATTTGGAGAGGGCTAGGCCCTAAAATAAGTTACAATGCCGAAAGCCGGAGTCAGGTAATAAAACCATCAGACCAAATATCGTAGGTAGTCGACTGTATTGGGATTGGGCTATGACCAGGTTCGATCATAAGAGCAATTTAAAATAAGTTAAGAATAAGTACAGGTAGACACATTAATACTTGCACGTAGAGCAGTAGCATGTCTTCAAATAGCATGGTGCGCCCACCAAAAGTAATTAACTCGTATGTATATGTAATAATAATTTTACATTCAACACTCCGTAAAAACTAAATAATAAAGGCCATTATCCAATCAATAAACTTAGCCACGTCAGCATAAATGATATATTGATTGCTACAACAGTGATCTGAATCGTTCTTCTGTGATCTTCTGGGCAATGCGGGCAAAGCCGCTGATACAGTACCGCGAAGCATCCAACGATTGTTCTTCATAATCATAAGTCCGGCGCCGGAAATGCCGGTATATATGCTAGTGGAGGCTGCCCAGCCTTGTCTGTGGACACTGGTGTCCACCAGGATGCCGGCACAGAAAGTGCGGTTTGACGAAAGGTTGCGAAAGTCTGCGTTTGACTTAAAGCACACCTCGTTTGAAACGATGGGCGCTTTAAGTACCTTTGGTTTGCTGTTGCTGGTTTCAGAATCGGCATCGCTTAAAGACGAAAATGAATTCGGCACAGCTTCTGGCAATTTCGTTGAATTTGTTTTATCAAAACTCCAGCCAATTACAATACCATGCTCGCCAACTATATATTCCTTTCTGCTGGATCCCGACCACAGGCAAACTGGCTGTATGAATGTGTTGAACCTGGCAAAAAGTATCGAATGCTATTATTAAGATTAAAAAAATTACAAGGATATAAATGATTACCGCACTTCATCCTTGAGTATAAGGACAGCTATATCCGCATCGTAGTCACCGATCTGCTTATTGTAATCAGAGTGTATGTAGATACCATCGACGGGCGCTGCCAAAGAGCCCTCCTCATTCCAGTTTTTTAAGTTATGCCTACCCAAAAATACAAGCAATTCATTGGCGGTATAGCGTTGATTGAACATTTGGAAGCAATGCGCTGAGCTTATGACAACGCGCGCCGAAATCAGCGTGCCACAACACTGAAAGTCCAGAGATGTGACGTTATTTACGTATATGGCTGCTAGCCAGGGCCAGGCGCCGCGTGTTATGGAAGGCAGAGTGTTGCTGGTAGTTGTGCTTTGCCCATCAATATTAATTATCGAGTCATCTGAGTCGTTTTCATCCACTTCGACCTCATCAAGGACGTTATTGATATCCCCGTTGCCGTTGTCTTCGGGAGAGACAAAAACTGGAATTTGCTTTATGTCATCAGCGTTTAATTTAAACTCGTCATTGGCAGCCGTATTTCCTACTGAGCTTTTATCAGAAATTGAGGTGATTTTACGTTGCTCTCGCTTTGGCAATCGAAAGTCAAATCTTTTATCAATCTTGCCACAAGTTTCCTCCGTCGAATAAAATGGTTTTCTGTAATAATTTGAAAACTTAGTATTGCAAAATGTTTAATTTTCAGAGCGATATTTGTATGTAAACCAATGTATTCAAATCAAAATGGAAAATTGAGAAAATTAGAAAATCCAGAAAATTTTTACTTTGGTCATCCCATATTTAAAAAAATAAAAATGTATTTTAAATTTAATTTTAAAAAAATTTAAGTTTTAAAAATGAGAATTTTAATTTGTTTTTGTATCGCGGCATAAAATTGGCTAATTAGCGGCAAAAATAAGTAACTTTATAACTCAACTATATTTGCCAACTATATCAATTAATACTGGAGAATGAGTTTGAAGTCCATTATGTTTTGAATACAAAAGTTTTAATGAAGATGGAATTTTCAAAAATTTCATCTTAGAGCCCACTTGTCATAGAATGGAGTTACTGAAACTACCGGAAGGTAACGCAGATTGCGCGTCATTATCAGTCAGTGAAGTATCAGATATTAAATTTAAAATATAAGCAAATCACTGCGGACGGCAGTCCGCGCTAGTGACGAAAGCAGCACGAAGTGTGCGAAAGCGACTAGCATATATACACAGGAAGAATGGAAAATTTGCTATGACTGCCCGATCAGGTCGAGCTATATACCGATCGAAAGGTATCAATTTAACTTACAAATGTGCATACTAAGACTTTTGAAAACTCACCTGGTTCGTGAGATAAACAGGTGTAAGTGGGAGGGGCAAAATTTAAATGATTGGAGCTAATGGGGCCGTTGAAGCCTTTTTGATTTTTTTTTTAATTTTTAACTATTCTAATCAAAAATACGCGTCGAATGACAACTTGATCATCAAAATCCGATCACTGGTTCAGAAGATAATTAATTTTGAAATTTTTGGTGCCGTTCTCAAAACGAGATGAAAAGTCAGTCTGTCTGTTTGTTTGTCTGTTTGTTTGTTTGTATGGATCAAATCGTTGATTTAGCTTAAAAGTTTGAATGAGGACTTGTTCCCGCTCAAAAATCTAGAAACGTTTGTTCTACGACTTTTTCGAAAAATCGCTAGTTTAGCGGGAAATCGCTAAAAACCGCTAAAATTGAAACCCCCATAGCATCCAAACTATAGAAGCTACAGATGCGTTGAAAAGGTATTTCAAAGGGCTCTTAGGCATACCTTCAACGATTTTTTTTTAAGTAAAAAGGTAAACAGCTACAGGTGAAATAAGGTATTTTTTTCCACATTTTGGCGATTTAAGAAAAATCTACACATGAAATCACTTTAAAATATGGTATATATTATAGGCAATTAGATTCCGCGTTTTTTGACATAAAACACATATCTGTCAAAATTCGTTTGGACAAGATATTACCTATTAACTGAATATACCTTTTACCTTCACACTACTGCATGTAAATATGCAGTATACTACTGTGGGCAAAAAGTATCGGGAATTTTAAATTTAAAAAATTTTGGGATTCCAATTGGAACAAATGTTTGTACTTTTAGGTTGGCACTACTATCACTAACATCTGTGCAAAATTATACGTTAAAATATTCATTAGTGTTTAAGCTACGATTAGTTTTGTACGACGCCAAAAGTGCAATTGGCGATTTTGGTTGAATCTCCTCAATCGACTCGAAACGGTGTCCTCGGAGTGGTCTTTTGAGCTTAGAAAATAGCCAGAGGTCACACGAAGATAAATCAGGCGAAAAAGGTAGCTGTGGGAAAATTTTGGTCGAGTTTTTGGCAAAATGGTCACGAAGAACAGGGGCAGTATGAGAGGGCGCATTATCGTGTTGCAAGAACCATGAGTTGTCAGCCCATAGTTCTGGCGTCTTTTTACGCATAGCTTCGCGCAAACGACGCAAATCTCTCAAACAATATTCCTTGTTGACAGTTTGGTCGGTCGGAAGGAATTTATAATGAACTACAACACGATAATCCAAATAAACTGTCAACATGACCTTGATTTTTGAGCAAATTTGACTCGATTTTTTCGGTCTCGGCTCACCTTTAGCCGATATTCGCTCGATTGATCGGTAATTTCCATGTCGTAAGCGTAGATCCAAGTCTCATCGCCCGTAATAATGCGTTTTATCTTGTCCTGGTAGTCAGAAAACATTGTTTTACTCACTTCTACGCGGGGCTTTTTTCGATGAAATTGACCGTTTTTTGGCACCAAAATCGCCAAATGCACATTTGGCGTCGTACCAAACTAATCGTAGCTTAAACACTAATGAATATTTTAACGTATAATTTTGCACAGATGTTAGTGATAGTAGTGCCAACCTAAAAGTACAAACATTTGTTCCAATTGGAATCCCAAAATTTTTTAAATTTAAAATTCCCGATACTTTTTGCCCACAGTAGTATACACTGCTTGCAGCGTAATGCGGAAATAAACTGCTTGCAAGTGGTGAATTCTTTTTGCGGCAGATAAATCATTTTATAATCAAAAATATAGAATCGTTTGTTCTACGACTTTTTCGAAAAATCGCTAGTTTAGCGGCAAATCGCTAAAAACTGCTAAAATTTAATTTTTTGCATTCGGCACTGCGCAAAACAGTGAGTTTTATTTGGTCTGAAGAATTGAAACATTTTAGCGCAATGTGCCGAGTGCAAAAATTTTGTTTAAAATAATTTATGTGTAAAACTTAATATTATTCGTCACAAAATTGGATATCAGAAATTTTGGGGCATGAAAATGTTTTCGTCACTAGACTTTTACCTCGTAAAGAGGTTTTTTTATGGGATATATGATATATGTAAATATGTACATGTCAAGCTCTTACCGAAACAATTACGTGCCAATAATATAATACATCCATTGCATTACATTACATTTTGCCGTACCCACTTACAACCCCACATCTCAGAAACCAGAAGTCTCCGTCAGCGATCGGACTACCGTTGCCAATTTTCGACCCTTTCTAAATATATTGCTAGTTTTTCAAAGCATTCGCTTCGTCACTAGCGTGAAATTAGGTCCAAAGTGATTTGGAACTTTTTGTTTTTAAATTGCGTCTGGATATTATTGTTATTGTTGCGATAAGGCTCGATATGTATTTGTACTGAAAACCGACCACGCCACAATCCAGATGCATACTTCTTAAACTGGATGTGCGGCAGAGGTTTAGAGCCAAAGTCATGATTTGATGGCGTCTCCTTACCAACTGCCACTCCGGATTCGACCTGCGGCGTGGGCTGTATTAGACTTGACGACTTCTTATCTGGTATAAATGTAAGTTTTCGCGTATGCTCCAGTTGTATTTGTGTCATAAAAATACTATGATCTACAAGAATACAAAAGTGAGGGCTTCATCCATTTGCCGTTTCTAGTCACTTTTCCCTTACCTGCAGATCCAAAACAAATGACTTCATTGTTCGTTGAAATGAGTACCAGTTTGGGAGGAAAATTATGTTTTGGAAATCGTATTTTGTAAAGCACCGGCGCGTGGCTTGCGAATTGTCCTCGAGTCAGAAGCTCTATTTCGCCCAGATAATTCTAAAAAAAAAAAACAGGATATAAAAAGTTTGTTATTTTCAGCCCTTAGCCGCAAGAACAGATTTTACTCACCGTTGTTGGCTTGCCCCGCATAGAGAGCAATACCCGAAGCTGCAGACCTTGAAACTCGGGATTTCGCACGGCAATTATACCAAACCATTCATTTCCATCGAATCTGTATTGAAAAATCTTTGGGCACGGACTTATTGGCACACCTTGGGCACTACTCTTAGTAAATTGCTCAAAGCATATAAGCAAAATTGTGATATTCACTTTCATCATCACTTTCTTAACACACATTCACCTGAAAGCATGTACATATATATATTATAGCACACATTGAAGAAAAGATCACAGAACAAAACTTGTGAATGCATTTTGTATACTTAGCAGTCTTTATTGTACGGACTTTTTTAGTAATGCAAAACATTTTATTGCATTTCCTAAAAACTGCAATATTTCGAGTTGACTGTTTCCTCAAATGTGTGTGAAATGTACTTATATGTATAACATGCAGAAGGTACCCAGATGTTCAAATTCTTGTTTACGTTTTACAAGTAGAGGCAGTCGCTTATATTTGCGGTTTTTACATTGGTTGCTGCGAAACAAGTCTGCATCACCGGCATTCGTAAGGTGTTGCTCATGAGTGAGTGGCATTCACTGAGTGAACAAAAGTGAACCAGTGCAAGGTGTATTAGCAGTTCACCATGAACCAGTGCACATGTTTTACCTAGTTCTTTATTGGCCCTTTTTACTAGTGATGTACAAAAACATCGAAACTTAAAACTTGCGCACTATAAAATATCCATGATTCCTAAAAATGATTTCACCACAACCTATATATATAAATGTCAGCCTTCTAGGCTTAACCGCTTGGCCTACACGTCAGTCAGTCAGGACAAAGAGTTATATATATATATATATATAGGCCACGTGTAGGCCAAGCGGTTAAGCCTAGAAGGCTGACATTTTCATACAACATAGCTAAGTGTGTCAAATTCGGGGTCAAAATTGAGTAAATTGCATAGCATGAAAAACTTGTAATTTTTGCCAAAAGACCACAATGCTCAAAATGGTTATGAACTGTTTTTTTCGTATTGGGCCGTGCCGGCTGGCTCATCGGTTCTCAGGTGGAGTCCCATCCCTGAACCGCAGCTCACACAATCGATAACATCTTCGATATACAGACATCTGTTGATACATGGAATATTGAATATTTAACGGATCAATTTGTTCGGGTCGAAAAGAACGTGATAATCGTCCACCTGAATCGGAATCTACGATGAATTCTAAGAATATTTCACCAAGAAACTATGTGTCTAATATCAATTCCTAGCCTCCGCTGAGAAGCATGAAGTCTAGAATCGGACCCTACTCTCAAAATAAAATAAAATAAAAAAAACCCAAAAAGAGGGCGATTTATAATGAATTTTGGTGAATAATTTATTTTTTTTTTTATTGAATTTTGAAACTTTGAAATTTAGTTAAAAAATTAACTTTTTTAATGCAAAGATATTTTTTTAACAAAATTTAATAATTTAATAACTTGTGAGTAGCATTCATCTTCATCTGCAAAACGTCTGCTTTTAGATCTACTGGCCAAGCAGCTAGCATTGGGCGAGTCTTGCCAAAAGCTCGAAAACTGGATTACAAACTGACGACCGAACAATGAACCAGTATGAAGAATCGAGATCTATTTGAACAATGTGCTAAATGCTAAACCTATTTTCTTAAAATGTAAAATACATGTTCATGGCTCGACACAAAATTGGATATCAGAAACTTTCGGTGTACCAACCATTGCTCTCGCTCTAAATTATAGTCTCTGGTTTGCTCTCCGCTTGTCGCTCTCTATGGCTTAAAAGAAAATGCTGTTTAGGCTTGCCACGTCTTCATGTATGTATGTATGTACATACAACAAACAGAAAGCAAACTATGTATGACATTCCCTTAATAGTAGAAATTATCCGCACCTACATACATACATACATATGCGTCACACAGTGGTCCGACTTACTTATATGGAGAGAATGACCAAAATTCTTTAAGTATGTATGTATAACTACATAACGGGCTTAATTTTTTACTGTGAGCTCTATCAAGAGTAAAGACAGAGACGAAAAATAACCACAAAACAATGAATAATAAAAACAGGGAAAAGGAAAGAAGACACTTTAAACTTAGCTTAACTAATTGCAAAAACTTTCTATTAATTTTATTTTAGAAATAAAGTATAAAGTACAACTTTTATTTAATACAATTTTAAATTTTGTTTAATTATGTATGCGACTTAAAAAAATTAAAATATCACTTCAACACGTTGCTGACTCTGTACAAAGTAAATAATCATGTGGTCACAATGCAATTTTTTGAAAGTACTTTTCGAATTCCAACAAAATAAATGTGAATTTTAAAAATGTTGACTTTAATTTTGCCTTACTATTTTTTACCTACTACAGGGACCACTGTGCGCCACTGGCTTCAGCCACAAATTGGGAGAGAGGAAGTTGTTGTTGTTGTTGCCGTTGTTGCTCTTACCTATGTAGTGCTGTCAGGTAAGTGAGCGGATTAGTTGGCCCAAGAGTGAGCGTTCAAATGAAAATTGGCTTGCTTAAAGCAAGCGCTCGATCGACGCGACGCGACGAGTGTTCGTGAGAATTGTCTTTAGTTTGTTTTCACCTTTTGGTACATACAGTTGTAGTGGACTCGTTTATCGTGAATCTGTTATTCTCTCTATCTCTCAATTGAACTCCCTTTTTCGCTCTTTGTTTTTGTTTTGTTGTGCAATTTTATTGTTTTTTTTTTATTTTTTAAATAGACTGGTTGGCTCTGATGTAACCTAAATACGAATATTCTTACATACATACATATGTACATGTTTCGTTTATTGTGCTGAATTTGTTTTTTTTTTTCAAGCAATTGGCATTTACATTGCGCTTTCGAAATTCATATTTACGTACATATAGTACAATGTATGTATGTACATAATATGTATGACTGCATGTAACATACGTACATAATCGTAAATAACTTTAAATTTAAATAGATCATTCAGTTGATCATTCAAAATTGTTGGCGAATGCAGTAGATAACAAAATGTGTTCACAACTTTAAACGAAAGCATATTCAGCGATCCATAACATATGAAATTCATTGAACACATTGTAAATTCTTTTAAAGCTGACGATTTGTGTTATATACATATGTATGTACGTACAATGTACATATTTAAATATGTAAATACGGTTCTCAGCTTTTTGACCCACTGCTTAATACTATCAACTTCTTATAAATGTATCTTTTAATGGAAAGGAGATATAAATAAAACTAAAGCACTGTATGTTGAAAATGTACATATTTATGTACATGTTTTTGAGAAAAGAGATACAAAAATTACAGAAAATGCTGCAAAATGCGAATTATTAGAGTCATAGTTGCTTTAGATAGCAATTGTTTCCAATTGCAATATTCTCGCAGAAGATAAACTTGTTCGAGAGCAAAAACCACAGCCACGTTAAATATAATATACTTATGTACATATGTATGTATGTACATACTTAGCAATGCAACAAGAAAGCATCCGACCAATAAGCACATACGACAATTTAAGTGCCAGTATTGCCAGCACCAAAACATTCAAACCGAATGTCGAACATTTAGGCGCTAGAGAAATTTCAGGATGCATGTCGCCAGAGGCAATCAGATGCCCTAACGATTATGATAGATCAGCCGTCGATCGATGTGACTTAGCCTTGAATGATTGTCATACAATTCCGCCCAATACACACCAGCAACTGGCCGCTGTAAGCACAACAACAACTTTAGATCGACTTCAATTGCAAGCCATCTCCGACCAGACCAGGAGCCTGAACGAGACCAGTCATAGCATTGCAGCAGTTAGAGCAGCACTTACTGATGCCAAGTGCAAGTTTTTTGGTATCAACAAATACGATGCGCTGGATGCAGCTGTGCCGTCCTTGGAAGGGACTAGCTCACCGAACCAAATTCAAGGCATTAAGCTGGAGCACAAGTATCAAAATGTGCCACAGACTATCAGTGTTCCCGTTCCCGTTTTGCCTGAAAGTGGCGATTTGCAGCCGATGAAAACAACATCAACAACAGCAACAAATCTATCACCAGACAGATCATTGCGCTGTGGGGCAACATATGAACAAATTCCATTAAGAGATTTCGATGAACAACAGCCATCGCAAGTACA
Source organism: Drosophila subquinaria (assembly GCA_037043405.1). Lineage (NCBI taxonomy): Eukaryota > Metazoa > Arthropoda > Insecta > Diptera > Drosophilidae > Drosophila > Drosophila subquinaria. The sequence goes on from JBAMBL010000263.1 coordinate 206,298, forward strand.
TACATACATTTTCCAATCAGAAATCATAAAACATAAAACTAACATATATATTTTCGTTTCTTTTGAACAGGCTGTGTATATGAGCACAACAGTGCCGCAGAATATGAAGGGCATAAAGATCGCTGGACGACATACGCCAACCCGAAATAGCTTAAGACACAGTCGCATGATTGTTGTAAATAATAAATCCCAACACTGTAATTATACGAGTACCTTGAACGGAATATACATACATATATTTACATATTATCCATTGATCTTTTGATACCATTACAGCTGTCCAGGAAACATATTCCACTGACCTTCGAAATTTGTATTTCTCACGCCAGCTCCTTACATTGCAACTGACACTAGGTCTGCTGATCGCAGGTCTCGCCTTATGGATACTTATTCTGATACCGAATGCATCAATTCTGATAAATCCATACTTAAGCGGCTTATCGGTAAGTCGGAAATGAGTACATTCAGAAAAAAAATCAAGATTTCCGTACTTAAACGAGGATATAGACATATTCAATTACAAACTATCTCAAAAGCTTACTGAGCTCGGACTTTCGCAACCTGAGAACAAAAATGTTATTTCAAGATCCCTTTTTGCAATCCAGGAAATTTTAAAATACGATTTTTGTACGCTTATGGATTGATTTAAGCCTGTAAAAGATCTAATCATACTGTTTTAGTTACACAAAAATCTTGAACTAATACCAAAATATACTTGTTTCTGGTAATACATTCTAAAATATTTTCATATTTAAGTTCGTTTCACCAAAATTGTGAAAGAGAACAATATATAATGGCGCAATGAGCAATGCTCGGTATACAACTGTTTTTAGAAATGCTAGTTTGACGTCTTATTTGTACGCCTAGCACCAGTTGAGAATTCTAAGGACCATAATTGAGAAAAAAAATTAAGGTCATTTCATTTCTGTTACATACTAGATTCAGTGCACAGCCATCTTAAATTTTAGAACACTTTTTTAGGAACGGTCTGTCGGAATTTGAAATCTAAGATCGTTTCATATTTAATTCAAGCAAAATAATACACAACGATCTACAAATTTGAAGAACAAACGTGAGTGCAGACTTACTTAATTTAAGGATGTCTGAGTGTACTCAAATATATATGTATGTATTTGCTGGAATTCATTGAGTATTTTTATTTCTTTCATACAGCTTCTACTTGTTAGTATTGCTGGTCTAATACTACTTGGACGGTATCGCCGAATTGAATATCAAACGTCAAATAGCAACTGTCACAAGGCGTTGCTTGCTGAATTATACGTATTTTCTGCTCTGGCATTAATTTGTTGCTGTTTGTCTCTAGTCTCTACGGCTATTGAGTTTGCAGAGCTAAGATCCGCAATTACGTCCAACGGTGGAGAGTGTGGGCCGGCCACAATCTCAATATTAAGTTACCAAAATTGCACCTGTTGGATGGAAAGCCAATATGTAGAGTTATCAGAGGGAGGACTGAATGAGGAGGTCAATGAAGATATGTGAGTATAGATTTCCGCCAAAATGTGAAGTGTTTGTATAACAAGCAATTTTTATTATTATTTCATCAGCAGCAAAAGTAGTATCAACAGTTGTAAAGCGGTCCGTGAAGAATGGAAATATCTTTTAGGATTCTCCATGGCTCTTAACACAGCGGGCATATGTGCAACATTCTTTTATCTTGCAATATTTATTTGCAGTCTTCGTAGCAATTCAAAACACTTTAATACTTCTATTAAAATTGTACCCAAGTGCAAAAATAAGTGCGAAATCAACGCTTTGGACTCCACCAATGATGAAAATAATCTTTAAATAATAACTACACAGAAGAAAACTTGACATACGAATTTGTTTTGAATATTTTGAACATTTACAAGTAGTTATTACAAATAAAATCAAAAGAGGATGTCCATTTTAAACTGAATCAAAACTTATGAAACAAGGGTGTTCCAGATGTCTCCAGCTTCTCTCCATTAGGACACATAAATAGCCAACTGTATTTTACGTTTAATAGGTTGATCATGGTAAAAAGTTTAGTTTTGAGCAGAGCTAGCAAACAACGGGTTTTCCAAATTAAAAAAAAAAGGTTCTCTTACGACCGCTTTGAGAAGAGACGGACCGGGACCTTCTCTTTGGTTGTCGGTCAACAGAGGTCAACAAGACCACGGTTGCCACTTAAAAAAATCAGATTTAGCCAAAAAAAAAAGGCCAAATTCACTAAAAAGAGCCAAAACTTTTTTTTCTAAATTTGTTATTTTTGCATTTAATTAAATAAAAAATATATTCTTCCAAAGTATTTCACATTTTAAAACATTCCTTAAACCACTAAGTACTCATTGAAAATTTAGAATTTTTGTAAAGGTAAACTTTGGAAACTTTTTTCCTCTGGTTTAATCAAAAAAAGTTTTGATGCAAAAAAATTCTGCCAACAATTCTAAGAGTGACTGAAAAAAAAAAAAGTTTCAAAAATCTCCGCAAATATTTTTTAATAATTTTTTGAACATTGCTAAAAAAAAAAAATTTTTGCGCAGAGATTTTTTTTTTGCAGAGTTGAAAAATCACTAAAGAAGAGGAAGGAAGACGGGAATATTTCAAGATACAGCTCTGCTATGTTAGATTAAATGATACTAAGCATTAATCTTAAAATAATTGAAATAATAATTTGTTATGGTTGTATTTATTACATTTCTTTTATTAAAGGCAGTTTACAATCTTGTTTTTTTTTTTTGTAACTGTTTTTTTTTTTGCTAAGCCTTTCTTAAGTACAGTTGAATAAATAAATTGCGGTGGTTCTTGTCGTTACTTTTGGGTTTTCGTATGTTTGTGATTCAGATTATTATACATATAAAATGATACATTATTTTTGGATAGTATTTTTCACTTAACGTTAATGAATTTTATTAAAAAAAATATATTAATAACCGTACTCGTAGTAATAAAATGTAGAGCAATTAACTAATTTTATGTTTTGTATGTCCAATGTTACTTACATTTAATTGAGTGTTTTCCTTTTAAATGTATGTGTGTTTGTAAGTATGTATATTACATGCGTAAGTAAAACAAACTGCTCATCACAAGCAAATCAAATAAAAATAGTAGACAACTCAAACCGCGAATATGCGATATCCCACCATTTATGTTTCAGTGTTGCATTTAAGTCTTCTAATTTATTGTTAAAATCCAGACAGTTTCATCACTCTGTAATTATCCAAGTTGGTCATAAAATCTATATGCGTTCCGTGTGATAGAAACGATGGTGATTTTTTTCTGTTAACTATGGACATTTTTGGCGAACCGTCGACTAGCCGATAGAATCTCGACACTACCCTTACGCTTTTAGGGAATCGCTTAGAAACTTTGTCACGCTCGGCTGCAAGCTTAAGAAACCATTAGACCCATATAACATCAACTAAAAATTGTACTGCTTGCACGCGATATTGCTAATCGAACCTGTTGTCATTGTCCATTTATCTACTGTCACATGGATTTATGAAGTTGATTGCTCAGGTGTTATCGTCATTGCCTTTGACGCTGCCATCAGTAAGCACTGCTTCTGATTTGGAAGTATGAAGACGCTTTTCGCAGTAAAGACTACCAACTGGCTTTGCCATAGATGCTGCTAAGCTTTTTGTTACATTAAAGTATCTTAGTTCGGCCCCGTTGTCGGTTTCAGGCAGCACAGGCGATACGTTCGTATTACCAGTTATTTGTCGCGTAGCCTCTTCATCCTTTTTCCGAGGAGTGAACGTTCGATTGCGATCAGTGATAGGAAACTTATTCTTCGTACAACTCAGATCTAGCTCTAATGTATAAAAACGTCCGCGCATGAACTGACGATTATGGTTTTCTGGATTAGAACTTGACATGTTGTTGTTGTTGTTTGTTGACACTTTAGCATGTGACGAGGGTAACGGCTGCTGTTGACTGATTGCACAAATGCTGTTTCGATTGCTGCTGCTGGTGACGGGGAGGGTAGTGTGTGCGGTCGTGCCACTGCTGGTCAACGTGCCAGTGCCGCTTCCATCACAAACATCTTCGCCATCATCGTCACTGTACATGGCGTCATCGGTCGCATCATCAATGTGGAGCTCATTGGGCAACACCGTGCGAAGTTTAAATGCTACGTAAGCTTCTTCTGGTGTCTTGTTTAAGTTTAAACGTGGTGATTGCTCTATAAGTAGATTTTCCCAGCTGGTCTCATACACGCTGGCAAGTGGCGCTGCTGCTTTTGGTTTTAGTTGCGCCTTATGCGACTGCAACGTAGCACTCGACGGCGTCGGCGGCGATATCGCACCTGCAGCCGTTGTTGTTGGTGCTGTTGGTGATGTTAATGCTTGTAATGTTGATGATGGACAAAGTGATGAGCAAACAAAGGCAAGTGTTGATTCTTGCTGATCAGCGGCAGGCTGTTTGCGGGAGCTAATAATTAGCTGAGGCTCCGCGTAAAATTTACAGAAGTTGAGGTCAAGGAAGAGCTCCTGCAAAAAACGTCGCGCACTCATGCGATAGCTGTTGCGTCCAAGAGTCTTGCATGACTCGGAATATAAGCAAATGTCTTGAAAGGCGTGTGGATGCTTCTGCTTTAATTCCAGCAATAGCAATTTTGACTGTTTTGCATTGACTGGATTAGCCAGGCGCTGCACATTGTATAATATGGAAGCAGTCAGCTTGTCCGGCAGACTTTCTTCGCTTAATATACTTTCCGGAGAGTGAAAGCTCTTGTCCTCTAAATGTATTGCACTACCATTGGGCTTACCAGAACTCTTACGTGATAGTGCCGGACCCGCTTGAAAGCGAGCAACCATCTCCGCTTCACTAGGAGCCAAAGTTGCGCCAAGATCATTGATGCTGATGTCCTGAGCATGTGCTTGTGTCTGAAGTCGCAGCTGACGTCGCGAGCGCGTACAATAAAGACACTGACTACGGATATGCTTGGTACCCTGCTGCCATTTTGGTGGCTTACGACTAGCTGATGATGACACATCAGATAGCGAGGATATTACCGAGGACTCGTCACCACCATCATTGTTGATGGAATCGTTAAGAAACGTTGAGAATTGCGGGCGTACGTTGAAAAGATTGAATCCCGATAGATCCTGGTCAATTATATCACATGAGACATAAGTCCGGTTCAGATTGCGCGTTGGAAACAAATCAAGTGCATTTTTGGGCAAACATATACCCGCATAGCACGGACCCTGTAGATCATTGGTTGGCAGAAACCTTGTAGCATTTAGTGAAGGTAACGGAACTTGCAACTGCTCCGGGGAAAGATGCCTGTAAAAATATAACAGAAATAAAAATAATTAATTTGGATTTTCAGCATTTGTTTATGGTAAAACAAGATAGAAATGTTCTCTTCGGCGAGTTGGCTGAGCAAATTAAGACTAAATTTGATCTCGAGTCAGGCAACTTGCCTATAAATGGAGTAGAAAGGTCGCCAACAACAAAAAAACATTTAAAATTATATAAAATTTTGTTGCTTTCAATTCTTTTTGAATTCTTTTCTTGGAAACTTCGAATAAACTTTGATTTAATTTAGTTTTTCTATGATATTTACCAAAATTAAATAACTTATCTTATATTTGAAATGATTTGATGACAATCTAATTTTGTGTCTGCTCAAAAAATTAAATACCTGAAATTTCTTTATTATTTTATGAATAGTGTCCAAGTTGAAATCTATTCTCGTTACCTTTCATAAAATAAAAGGCCAAGAGCTCAAATCTTATAGTTGCTTTTAATGGGTGTTAAAAAAATCTTAGCGGTTAACGGAAACTATAAAAAAACTAAAAGCGGTTGTGGCATTCTCGAGTAATGATGAAGACAGCGTTAAATTATTTTCTAAATAGATTCCAAGTTTATTGTTTGATGAAATTTTCCGGGCCCATCGAGACTAACAGTTTTCAAGACATTAATTAAAGCTATAACTCAAAGATAACGCTTGTATTTCTATTTTTTTTCGATGGACAGATAGACGGACACTCAGACGAATTCGTTATTGATACTGATCAAGAATATATGGGCTTATCCAGCGTTAATGTTCAAACTGATACAGCTGCCGTGCGGATCGGTATATTTTAATTACATTTTCTGGAAAATGCAGTTCTTTGGGAGTACTTTTAAATCTATTTTAAGATAAAAGCTGCTGAAAGTTTCATTGCGGACTTTTCAAAAACTGGAAGTTAAGTTAAGGTTACCGCGCATTTTCACATTTTTTTTAGGCGAATTTTGTATAATAAACAAAAAATATTCAATTACCAAAAACAAACTGGAATATATGACCATATCAATCCAGCTTAAAAAATAGTGTTAAGTAGTCTCGTAAAACAAAAATCTTAGTTTTTGTCTGTTGCGCACGTTACACCTTGTATACACATTTTAACTTCAAATTATTAACGTATATTCCATATCCCTTCAATATGGTTTATATTTTAAAAATAATAATAAAAAATTAATCCGTTTTTTACAAGTATTAATGAAAGCAAGATGCAAAAAGAAGAATTAATTGGTTGGGCTCGTTCATGAACAAACAAAGCACCGTAAAGCCATTTTGTATTTATTTTTTTTAAGCTTGAAAATGCATCCTAATATTAAAAAAAAAAACTAATATTAAAAAACATTTACTTCTTTGACAACTTTAAATTATCTTCCTTGGTTTAAAAATTTACGAATTAGCCCATATGTCTTATATACACTTGCACAAAAGCTTTATACCATTTTTTTAAACAGGTTAAGTTAACTTTTAATTATACACTTACGTGAACACATTGAGCATAGTCTGACGATCCATATTCCGCACCTTGGTTCGACGGCTTGACTCGCCCCAGGAGTATTTACGTGGTTGTACCTCCGCAGGATCAACAATGTCGATAAAGTCGTAAAGCTCTGCTACCGATTCTGAAAACACCGGACGACTGTGAGCACGCAGAGAGCGTAGTTGTGCATAGCCCTTCATAGCTTGCGGGCTAAGTGCAGATGATAAAAAACTTGTACCAAGCAATGAGGTGCGGCGCAGAAGCTTTGCTGCGTCTAAGGTCGGCAGCTCAAGCAGGTTAGACATGCTTGGTATTGGGCTTAAAGGAAACTGTTGAAAGTCGCTCATATTGGCAGCAGCGGTGGCAGCTGCCGTTCTGCCAGTTACCGACTCACAGCTGCTAACACCTGACGTGTTCGAGTCCGTACAAGAATTGTAGCGTATGCGATGTTGATGTTGATAGTGCATTGGACAGAAAGCAACGCCTGGCGCACTAGCTCCCCCTCCAAGAAGACTAATTACATCCGTTGTTTTCGACTCAGATAACGAGCGCACATGTTTGCCCTGGCGTATATTGCTCCCCTCCGGTAGAGTTTTCGATTTGACTGCCACTCCGCCTAAAGGCTGCGGTCGACCAAATGGGAGTTGCTAATTAAAAGAAATGTGTAATATTCATATATAGTCGATATAAAATTTGCGTTTAGTACTCACTTCTTCGGCAGACGTCCGAACGCTGTCTGCAGTCGTTGTCATAGTGGTGTTTACATCCTGTAATTGCTGATTGTTGCAATTACCTCCTAGAAGCAAGTTCCAATAGCTTCCGGTATAATAGGAACCATCGATCTGATCATCGTTGACTGTGTAGTTATTTGGCGGCATATCCTCATAATGATGACGAACCGGCGAATACTGAGTTGAAATCCAATCCTCTGGCTGATGTACCGGCCACATTGTGTTCCGATCGTGACGCACGCTGAGCCAATCTATAAATGCAATAGGTTTATAGAGCTTGTTGTTTATGTGACATTTGGAATATATTTTTCATTTCTCCGTCTGTTTCTCTATGTTTCTCCCTCTTTCTCTCTCTTCCGCTCTCTTGCACTTTTCTTTGAAATTACAATCTGCGGCAAAACTGATTCACCTCCATTTATACATAATTAAAAAAAATCCATTGAACATTTTCCATTATACATGCAAAGTATGCATCATTATTTTAAATTAAAATTAGACGAATATACATGTAAAAGTCATTACTTACTTAGTTTGAAAAGCAAGTTAGCGCCGGCTTGTGTGCCCGCTATTAAGCCCAACCCACTGAAGCAAGTGGCACGCACCGAATACACTTCGCAATTGGTCACCAGAAGTATGAGCTTTTCATAAAGTCTAAATTGATATAAGTGATATTTCAAAAGAATGTATGACATGGAAAAAAAGGATATAAACTGATTTACCTAGAACCCTGTTCCACAAAGTATTCAATACCATTGGAATGCGTTGAAGCGTGACAGAGTGCCCAAATAGACGCTTTCAATTCAAGGCATTCGGCATCATCGTTGCACTTTCCTCGACTAAGCAACTCGACAAGTTGGGGTAGATCACCGTGCTTTCGAAGTGCTGTCATGCCCTGAGTGGTTTGCACCATTTGACCGTACAAATGCGGAGCTATGTTAGGCGGAACCAATTGCGCTCGCTGATTGCAATTGCGTCTGGAGTAATAGCCGTCCTCGTTCCTCACATGAAGCGTAAGACTGGAGTGAGTATCGGCCTCGACGAGCAGAACATAACGCTTATTGTAGCCATTTCTCCAATATTTGATCTCATCCTCAATGTGTGCCTTGCTGCTATTTAAGCCGCGTGATAAAGAGTAAAAACGCGACATAAGCAGACGCCCTACATCGCCCAGCTGCCTTAAATTAGGCCATAGGCTGACAATTTCCTCCAGATAATATTTGTCATGGCATGCCTCCTCTAGAACGTCCATGGCGGCCAGTACAACACTGCGGTCAGAATCCTTGGTTTGCTGTATAACTAGTGGCAAACCCCACACCTCAAAGTTGGGTAATCGCGCGCGTAACAATACGGTCAGAAACTGAGTGGCATATAATCGTCCACTGCGTGTTTTGGCCAACGTTAAAGCTTTCTCCAGCACCTGACGCGGCAACTTCTCATAGCTGTAGTTTAGTCCAGAAACAATCAGCTTTACATAACACACATGATCTGTATGCCTCACTAGCGTAATCAGACTGTTAAAAGACAAATAAAGTTGTTACAATTATGAATACTTTTGATCCTGACATCCAACACTCACTATTCGAATACGGTTGTGTTTTTAAGCACTTCGATGCCCTTGTTGCTATGACACATTCGTCCAATGTAGAGAAAATACAGCTGACACATTGTGTTATTCATATGCTGTGGACTAAATAGACAATCATGGGCCCGACTTGACGTGGTCACTACCAGCAGATGTTGGCCAATGTCCGAAAAGTAGTCAGTTATATAGCGCATGCATTCTAGCTGTAATAGATCAAGATAAACAATACACAGATAAGAAAAGTTAAGTTCAGACATATCTATTCTTACCTCGGTGCTGTTGAGCAGGACATCAATGAGATCGAGGCCAGCGTTCACGTAAGCTGGCATTGCCTGGCCAGGAACAAGATCTTGATGCGAGAAACGATTATTGCTTGGCTTAAAAAAGTCAACCAGACGTTTAAGGAACTTGTTCAGAAATTTGCCCGGCGAAAAGTCAAGCTTTCGTATAAAATTTGACTAAAAGCATAAGAAGAGATTACATTGTAAATTATCAAAATACATAAATATTATTATTTAGATTTCTTTAGTTCAGTTACATAAGACCAATATAGGATTGATCTTTTTCTTGTTGAGATATATGTGTAAACCGAAGGGATATCCCTTCAAGAACATTCAATATTTCTCATAACAGTATTGCTTCTGTGCACGTATCAATTTGTTTGATTAACAGCGGTTTTGCTTAAACTCAATCTCAAATATTTTTAAATTTTAATTATTATACCCGTTTCTTAAAAAATAAGTAAAAGGGAATATTGTATTCGTTGCAATGTATGTTACAGAGAGAAAGAAGCAACTCCGACCCTATTCTTCTTCTTGATCAGCAACAACAGCCGAGTCGATATAGCGATGTCCGTCTGTCCGTTCGTCCGTGTGAGGGCCTAGATCTCAGAGATTATAAGAGCTAGAGCAACCAAATTAGGCACTCAGACTTTTATAAACCCCACGCAGATCAAGTTTGTTTCAAATTTTTGCCACGTCCGTTTCCGACTCCGTAAATCGTGAAAAGTCACTAAACGCACAGTTTTCAAGATATTAGGATTTTTTACTAACTAACGGTTACTACTATTACTACCTATCATCCTTTTAAATTGTAACAATATTGGACAAATAGAAAGGTGGTAATGGCTGATTAAAGTTTTTAAGCAATGTAAGTGCCTAAAAGCTTGCAATAAAAACATTTTTAAATTTATATAAATAAGTAACGGGTATCCTATATTGGGGAGCTCGACTGTAGCCTTTTCCACTTGTTTTTTTCTCTTAACTATTTTTTAATACTTACTCTGAGTATAGTGCTGACTACCAACCAGTCCCATGCATTGGAGTCCGACTGGGTTAGCACATGCGAGCTTGCCAGCAGTCGATTAAACGCACGAAAGCTGTCCAGATTGAATACCTGCGGTAAAAACTTTCGTTTTAAACTAAAGCTGGAACGCAACGAACTTGATGCTTGCGAATTGGACTCGTCACTAGAGGATACCGAATCCAAACGAGGACGATCCAGCGTCCCCGTGCCTCTATACGATTGAAAGACGGACGACGAGGAGGCAACGTTCACTGTAGCGGCCGCTGCACCTGCCGAATCCTGCAGTTGCAGAGCATTTGTTTGATCCTGTCCATTTATGTTGCGACGAAATAGACGTGTCTGCATGAGCGCACCACCCTGTATAATTCCATCAAGAAATAAACTACAAGACGCTGGCCGTTGACGTAACATCTTTTGATAGTTTTGCAGAGCGGCTATAGCCGCATTAGCCTGTTGATTGCCTTGCGTGGCATGGCCCACGAGCGTGGGCAAGGCCGGACTGGTGCTGCATATGTCTGCCGGCAAATGGGTGTGCATTAACTGCACTATTTTACCAATTAAAATTGTTGCGCGCACTGATACGAACTGATCGCTGCTGACAGCAACCTCGACCAGAGCATTGAGCAGTCCCGTCTCTAGGAAACAATAGAGCAGCAGAGCCAAGTGCTGATCAACTACATTAGGCGCTCGAGCAGCTAGACTAGGCAATATGGAGCGTCCCTCGGCGGATACAAAACCGTTGCTTAGCAGCCATGTGTCCTGAAAGTCCGACGGATCCACCGTTTGCAGTGCGACCGCATAATCATCAGTCCAGCTAGGTTGCGGCACCGCTAACAGCTCGTAAAGCAAGTCCAATATCGCTTTCTGTTACATCCATGGCAAAATCAAATAAAGAGAAAAAAAAATTTAGGTTAGAGATAAATTATAATATCACTCAGGCCTGTTTCGGTTCTCACTTATGGCAAGATTTATCGGAAGTGAATTTGTTTTACGTGTGCTAATTTCAATTCGGCAAATCTTGGAGCAATGAATTCACTTTAAACTGCTGACAAAAGCAATAAGTGATAAATTGAATTATTTAAATTTTTTTTTCTAAAAAAAACATTTTTTTTCCCAGTTTTGTTGCAGCTAAAAAAAACTACGTGACCTATTTTAATTATCGTAGTCTATCTTATAGCCCCACATGTGCTGAACATACCCTCTAAATTTTAAGTTGATCGGTGAGGTTGTTTTCGAGATATTATGGCGACCAGTTCAAAAAAAGTGGTATCGAGAACAACGCGATTGAAAGTTAAAATTCGGTTTGCCGTGCTATAAACGCTATAACTTTTAAGCGACATCGAATATTGAAAAATCTTTTTAACCACATATTCTAAAAAAGTTATAGATGCGATTTATGTTTTTGCATTCCTGGCGAATATTCTCTTTAAGGGCTTCAAGAGTTTAAGGCTTGTAGACATAAACCCGCGACTTTAAAAACCCCCATAAAAAGAAGTCTGGAACGGTTATATCGGGTGATCTGGCCGGCCAGTGCAAATCTCAAAAACAAGAGAATAAGCGGTTATTATTATTACAATATTACAATTATTCTGCAAAAGTCATAGAATTTTCCAATAGGGTGATTACATTTTCCCCACTCTGTATGTTACAGTACTAAATATCTTGAGATATCTTTGAAATAAAATAAAAAAATCCTGTTCGTAGCGAAAAAGTTAAAAATTCTAGATAGCTGCACTATTATAAAAGCAAGATAATATCAAGAGATGCAAACAGTTGGCCACTCACCCGAACTTCAATCTGATTTAAATATAAAGCATCGACTATTGCTTTGAAACCCGAAGGTTTGCTTGGATCACAGAATTCGAGCGTGCCTGTCCAACTGCGGAGCACGGATAGAAGAGCCAGGCGGCAGCTGGTATAGCGCAATTCGCGTGCATCTCTGTAATGGGGTAAATAAAAGTTAAAGTATTAAGCGAGATTAGACTAATAAGGTAAATACTTGTTTTTATCCATGATGCCCAGTCTATAGGTAAAGTCACAATAGGGTGCCGCCAGGCAGTCAAGTCGAACACCGCAAATTTTGCGGGTCTGCGGCCACTCGAGTAGATAAAGCAGCACACCGCAAAGGCTTTCAGCAATACGTGGATTGTGGCATTCAAGTACGTTGCGCGTAATTGAAGTGACGCCGCCACACACAATAAGCAGCGCAGGATTCAGCACAGCGAACTCAGCAAGCGTTGCTAGGCAGGCACGCAACAAGTTGTCACTTTCCTCAATGCCACTATCAGCTAGTGATACTAGGCATCTAACCACTACCGGACTGATATCTTCAGGTGCTATAGATAGCATCTTGCGTACAAGCTTTAGCGCCTGTACGCGTTCATCATCGTTCTTAAGCATAAGATCGATAGACCGACACAGCAGGTGCTGAAGTTGCAGCGAATTAAATGTTTTGATGTCCTTCTGTGAGCTGAGCGTATAGCGAATTGTGCGGAGTGCTGCAGCACGCACTTGTGTAAACGAATGCACCAATGAGGCACTCAGGCTGCAAATAAATGTGGGATCAATAATAAGATACTCAGATTCAATGACCATATTCGATACCCACCAGTAGAGGAGCTCCTCGGTGCTAAATCGTAAATTGTTATGCGGCGAGCCCGTAGAGGCCGCCAGGCAAAGTGAGGCCAGGGCATTGAGCAGGAACAGACGCTTTGTGTCACGTGTGTCTTCCAGGCATAACATTGTATATATATCATACGCATTTTCCGCAGCGGATTTTTTTGGATCCAAACGATAAAAATCTTCCGGATCTTGAGAAACTAAACGTAAGTACACAAGGAAACGCAATGAGTTATCATAAAGAACCAAAACTGATATCTATTTTATTTTTCTAAAAGTCTTAAATCATATAAGAAGAACAGCATTAATAATCAATCTATTTAATTATTAAATATGCATATTAATACGTAGTACAGTATAAAATATAATATTTAATCACTACCATCTACTAAGCCCATGGATGCTTCTTAAAAATACTTTGGTCCAAATCCCGCCATAAGTCGATATTTATGCCCGAAGTCCATTCAAAATGGAATAAAATTGTTTTGTAGAAGCCCCATAAAATGTATGCAGTAGAAAGCACATGTGGACACATGTTCATAACTTTTGCGGATTAAAACCTGTAAAATCTATAAAACGGCATAAATCCATTCTAAAGAGGGTCTTTTTAGGTCAAACATTTATTATTTTTCGATTTTTTACTTGCATATTTTAGATATTCAAAAATATTTTTCCAAAAGTATTTTTTAGTTAGTTTAGTTTAGTTATACGAAATAGTTTAGGAGATACAGCCATTTTTGTGAAGCAATGTTAATATTAATGCAAGTGAAGTCAAAACTTTAAACGCGTTTTTCTCGAAACCATGATTTGCAAACATTTTCGCACGATTACTCAAGTTTTTGTGGACCGATTTTGATGAAATAAGTGCCAAACGACGCAGAATAAACGACGTTTTAGAAAAAAATACTATATTTCTGAGAAAGCAGTTTGTTTTAGTGATCTTTTGTTATGTTATAAACAACTATGATTTCTCCGTTAGCTTAAAACGTAAGCGAGTCTTTGGCATTTGGTTATAAAGAATTATATATGTCATTTTTATTTCGCTCACGGCTTTTGCTCGAAAGGTTTAATAGCAAGAATTTTGATTTGTATTAAAAAGTATTTGTGTTAAACAATGCATTATCTTACATTTTTGTGTATTACAGTGTGCAAAATGCCTCGTTGAGCTATCATTTCAGAGCATGAACAAGGATTGACCATTGGAATGCATGAAAGCGGTTGCAATAATATTGAAATTGCTAAGAGAGTTAATCGTCATAAAAATACAATGATCTTTGAAATCTTTGAAAATTTAAGAGGATAAGGGACAACATCCCGCACCGGTACTGACACACGATGCAAACGTTAAATCCACCGACTTACAACCGTGGATTCAACAAACACTGGACAGATTACAGCTAAATTTTGACTCAATGTATAATAACAATTAGTCTAATTACTCAAATTAACTATGAAAATCATAGTCTTAAATATCCTCTTTGGATCCTAAACCTAGGCTTTTTGCCTCGCCAAATTAAGGCGCGCATTGAGTTAGCACACAGATACCAATTCTGGGACAAGGAATAGCGTAATGATACTTTCAGTGACGAAAAAAAGTTTAATCTGGACGGTTCTAACAGTTGTAAGAAATATTCGCGAGATATGCGACAGGATCTATGCACCTGTTATAAGCGTGTTCAAGGTGGTTGGTCGGTAATGGTAGAGGCCGCGCTGTACTATAAAATAAAGAGACTAATGTGTTCTTTATTGACCATAAAGAATGCTGAAATTTATGAGGAGTTATTGGACGACGAGTTGGCGAAGTTTGGTGGTCAGTTTTACGGCGATGACTGGATTTTTCAGTAGGCTAACGCGCCAATACCCTGTGCAAAGCTGATTTCCGAGTATTTTAATAAACAAATATGCCAGTTTTAAAGTGGCCAGAAATTGGTCCGGACCCCAATCCAATTGAGGATCTGTGGAATAAACCTTCCGCTGTAGTGTTCAAAAAATTGCCGGCATTTTGAGACAGCAAAGATCTAGAGATAAAGTGCTGCTCAGCCAGGGCGTGTGTCATCGATCTGAACAAATGGTAGTCAGAGGGGACTATGTCTGGGCCATACAGCGGGTGGGGTAGCACATCCCAATTCAACGCCTCCAACGTTTCCTTGACAGATCTTGCAACATGCGGCTGATTTTTGTCATGTTATTAAACCGTACTGACAAGTACGTCATAGCCGAGCCCCGCAATATTCACACGAGTATTTATTTAGTATTGGTTTAACTAATTAGTCCAACATATGTACTTCGTCACATAATGGACATGAGATACTTTGGAAGTTGAAAACAATTTGCACATTCTGGTATCAGTTTAACAAGTTCAATTGCAGAGTTGATATCAGAAGTTTTGGGATTTGAATAAACGTTTTCGGCACTAGATGGAAACCTTAGCTTTTTATTAATTTATTTAAGCCAACTCTGCCCACCTTTGCAATGGAATGCTGAATGAACAACATTGTCACTGTTTTTATTATCGACTAAACCGCAATGAATCAAATACCGGCCGAGGGCATCAATAATGACCAAAAAGACATGCGCGTATCGGCATTTTACAAAGTGAATTCAACTTCCACAATAGGTGATGCTTGTGAGCGCCAGGCATATTGCAACTAATAGCCAAAAGTAATAAATAATATTATTAAAAAGTATCTCAGATATTTCGTATAGGTTTATACACACATACAAAATTATGTTTATGCACTTATCCATAAATACAGTCAGCATTTCATTGCAAATGAGAACACAGTGGAATAACGCGGCTAGACTATCTTAAACAAATTACATATGTATGTATATTTTCCAGAGTAATAAAGATATCGTCTATTTGTTTGTGTATTATGTAAATCATATAAAAACACCCCTTAACGAGGTATCCATCTAGTCACGAATACATAAGTAAATATAAATATGCAACGAATTAGCTAAGATACTTGCTTTAATATTATCAATTAGCATTTGACACAGCAACACATATATATGTACCTTTAATGCGTAATTGTAGTTTGCTTCTTTTTTTCCCAAAACGCCAACTGGAATGCAGGGAGGCCATGTCTTAGGGAAATCTTGAAGATGGCGGCAGCGGTGGACCAGTAACACATTAAAAAAACACACGGGAAACTAAATATATATTGCTTTTTATTTCACTTAGTATGCCTCTGTTTACTTTATACATTTTATTAGCATTGCATGGCACTCTTTATTTCATTGTTGTTGATAGTGATATTAACCCCAAGCTGGTCAGCACATTTACATTTTAATTCACGATTATTATAACATCCAACGAATTTTTGGTCTTAGCACTTTTCGATAAAATGTCCTCTGGTTTCCATAAATATCAATATTTTATTTTCTAAAACCAAACGCAAAATTGACAAGCGAATGCGTTTTGTCTCATAGAACTAGCGATGGAAGAACATTGAGCTACGGTTGCCACTTCATGCAGATATATCGTACCAGAATTTAGAGAAAAATGTACCATTTTCAAATTAAGAGTATCATATTTTTATACATATTATAATTTTCAAACACAAATTAATTAAAAAATCAGTCCAAATATTTATATTTTTATTTCGCGCTTATAAAAAAACATAACAAAATTGTAGCAACAGTTTTTTAGCTGGAAGCCCATAATATGGCATTTGAGTAACCCTTAACATAAAACCCTCAATAACTTAGTTAACCTTCACTTATAAACCTGATTTAAGGTCCTTGATGACTGAAATTTTTTTTTTATTCTAATTGACTACGAAATGAAAAAATTGCATATAACAAAAAAAATATTATTCTTTGTACCAACATTCACAAAATGAGCCAGTTTGGGTACAGATGTATCAAATTATGGCAGCAGTGCATCGAGCCCCTATCGATACTTTCGAGGTCAATTCATATAAGTCAGTGGTGCTCACGTTAATCGAATCGTTATCGATTGCTCACACAGGCTCACGACTAGTGAGTTTAAAATAAACCGCAAATGACGCATAGAGTTACCACTCAACTCTTATGTTTCCGCTCGTCGACAGCGAAATATTGAGCCGGTAAAAATTTATCTCAAGTCCGTACCAAGATTAAACTTATTTAAAATCTGTCTCAGAGCTGAATTATGGGATTCCGGTAAGCGTTTTAGATTTGGTTTAGATTATTTCCAACCAAATCTAAATCAGTTAACGAAACGACCCTTTTTACACACTGATTAGTTTTAGTTTTCGTGAACAGCTGACAGCCTGGGCGAACAGCCGATTGACAACTAAAAAGTATACAAAGTTTTATCATCGAATATGTTTTTATTGAATATTCGCAGATTTCCAATGTAAACAAACACCATATGTCACACAGCTGACACAGTTTTGAGTTGAAACCAAATCAAAATGAAAACATAATCAGTCTCAGAGCTGATTTCACGAAATCAATTAGTAAGACCACATTTCCCTGATTTGCTCTGGGCACACTGAAAATTTTGTATGGAGCAGCTGTGAACAGCTGACTGCGAAATCTAAACCAAATCTAAAACGCTTACCGGAATCCCATTATTATATGTAAGTTTTAATGTGGACCAGCTGTAAACAACTGTTCGCCGATATCAAAATTTAAATATAATTTGATCACAAAATACCTCATCAGATACCTGATTTCCACTTTTCCATTCAGCAGCAAAAAGTACAAATTAAAAACTCAGATGTTCCACAAAATCTTTTTATACTTGACTGATTTAACTTGACTAAGGAACTTGCTCAGTTTAGTGAACTACTTTGTTTTGTTCACTCTAATGAGCGACCCAACATTATTTGAAAAGTGACGCTTAAGCCTTAAATACGATATTAAAGTAAGCTAAATGGATTCTAATAAAAAATCCGTACTGATAGCAGTGCGTGAGGCACCCATGCGATGTATGTTGATGGAGGGGCACAAACCAACTAGAAAAAGCATAATAAGTTATGCGGATGAGTGTCCCAATGTGAGTATATTTACATCATGTAATATATGTACATTTGATTACTACATAAGTATTAACATCAATTTAAAACTCATATTTATTGTATGTGCTTTATTATTAGACACTGATCGTCGATGGAAACATATACAACTTTGACTATGCCTTCAACTCTAGCGTGACACAGTCGGAGATCTACGATGCACTCATCCATCCGCTGGTTCTTAAGGTATTGTCTGGCTATGATTGCACGGCACTGGCATATGGTCAAACAGGCACTGGCAAAAGCTACACTATGGGAGTGACCGCAGAAGTGAGTTAATTTAAATGAGAATCAACATGTTTCAATAACAAAGTTCTCCTTACACAGACATTGACGGAGGATCAATTGGGCGTAGTTCCACGTTGCCTAAGTTATATATTGAAATACTTATCGGAGCTCAAAGAACAAAAAGAAAACATTACTCAATCTACACTGGTGACTGCATCCTTTATAGAGATATACAATGAAAAAGCTTACGATCTTCTGGCTTGTAATGCAAAACAGCCTATAGCATCGCGTGGCCAGTGGCGGGTCTCTGCTGGTATCCGTAAGCCTCTAAGGAACCAAATGGATTTGCAACAGCTACTACAGTTGGGTACAACAAATCGACATGTACGTCCGACTACCATGAATGAAAACAGCTCCCGCTCCCATGCCATTATAACCATACATGTGAGACAGGGACATACTCTTGCGCGGCTCAACATTGTCGATTTGGCTGGATCAGAAGGGGTTCGTCGCACAGGCAACGAAGGCATGGCTCGTACTGAGGGCGTCTACATAAATATGGGACTGTTGGGCATTAACAAGGTTCTGATGTCAATGTCTGCTGGCCATACGGTGATACCCTATCGAGACTCAATACTAACAACTGTACTTCAAGGTATTATCTTTTATTATACTTGTTCTTTATACAATAAGTATTAGGTTTTAAAGTCGAAAGAAAGCATCTACTCAAAATCATATTTATTCTTGATCGGCATCAACATTCGAGGCGATATAGCCATTAGGACGAAGCTAAAAACAACATTCTTTTCTATTTGAAACGCATGTATTGGAAATTGATGATCCTATATAAATGCATTATTTGTGATTGGGGAAATTGAACGGTATTAATATCTGTTTAAATTAATTTCATCTAGGAAATGCTAATATTGCTGTCTCATTCTGTTTAATGCTTTACACAATTGTCTATTCGCCTTTACTTTTCTCCTTTCATTCATTTTGTGCGTATTGTGCATTTAATATTTCTAGCTAAGACTAATTCTAATTAAGATATTTAAGCTTGTTTACTTACCATCTAATGCCCAGGCCTGCCTAACGGGCGGGGTTAACCAAGGCACCAGGTAAGCGTCTAATAGTTTACCAAACAGTGTAACAGTGTTAAACGCCCGAAAATTTAATGAATTGCCCATATTTAGGTACAACGTACATGGGATTAGAAATAGCCTAACATAATTATTTCGAGACAGTTTGCAACCCTCTTTTTTATATGGATTTGATAAAGAGAGTACTACGTGGGTGGTCCGACAAGTACTTAGCCTTTCTTATGGTGCCTTCTAGTCCACTCATATTTAGGCTGACTCATTTTAGAGCCGATTTTTGAGGTTTGGGAACAGATAATAGTCTGAGGTAGCCAAATTGGGCGAATAAGGTGGATGGGGAATTAATTGGAGCCCTAAAACGTTGACATTCCGAATTGGCTCGCGTTTGTGTTTTTGCTCCGGAGTCAGCTTGCGCGGCACCCTTCGGCAGGGTAATTTTTTCATATGGAAAACCTTGCCGAAAATATGACGTGTGCGCACAATGCTTATCCTTGTTGCATCTGCTAACTGGCAGACCTTCACTTGCCAGCCGACCAATTCCATTTCATGTATTTTTTTGACATTTTCTTGTGAAAGCCCAGGAGGGGCCACGAAACTCTCAAAACCAATATTTTATGGTGTAATCTAAAAGAGCACAAGCCCTTTAATATTTATACAACTTTTCATTTGATTCCTTTGCGTTTTGTGAGTAGCGAGGAAAATAACGGAAAGAGGAATACGGGGCAACTAGAGCAAAGGCTTGCGTCCCTCTGCTCTTGAATAATAGTTCGTAGGATTAAAACAAATAAATTTACATCATGCAATGCTATACAAATCAATTTTTTTTTTGCAGAATCTTTAAGTTCAGATGCTTATCTAACACTGCTGGCCTGTGTTAGTCCGCATCCATCTGATCTGTCGGAAACCAACTCCACATTGCGCTTTGCCAAGAATGCCAAACGTGTAAAGCTAACCCAACGACTGAGCCAGCAATTACAGAAGATACAGCATAAAGTGGTAAATGGCGTAAAACTAAATATAATCGTTATCCACACAGTTCAAGATGGAGCCGAGCATTTGTTGCTAACACAGCTTGTTATTGGCTGGGTCAAGAATGCTTGCGCCTTTCAAGTGACAATTTTCAATACCAACATGGTGTAACGTATGTAACTTTTCATGTTTTGCTCAATTTTATGGTTTAAACTTAAAATATTAACATTCAATCTTATTTAGTAAAATTTATAAGCAATAGACTATTAATTATTCATAATTTTTTAGCTTAAGCTAAATGGCCTTGAAATAATTAGTAGTATAAAGTGGAAGGAGGCAATTTTTGCCCATTTTCAGTCCAGTTTTAGCCGGCAATTCTTAAACACTTCAGCGGATATAATACCCCACACATTGTGAATTGGATTAAAGTTCGGACTTGTTTTCTCATTGATATACTCGGTGGTCAGCTTTGCACTGTGTATTGGATCATTATCTTGCTAAAAGGAATTTGGTAAACGTCATCACGGTAAAACTGGCCGCCAAGCTCCACCAACTTGTCCAATGACTCCACACACATTTCGAAATTTATTATATAAATAATTCTACTCCTTGTAACATTGAGTCTCGATTGAGCCTTAATTATGTCACTTATTTAGATTTGTTGGGTTGCTTTATTAACAATATTTGATTTAAACTTTTATTTGCTATTTTAAAAAATAAGTACAGGGTCTCTCACAAACAGACTCGATCGACTGTAGTATTTCTTACTAGTTACAGGCTGCTATTGAAGTCACGACATAAAATATTATCTTTATTTCTTAAGTTCCTTTGTTTTTATTTTGTTCCCACCAGTGCGCTACCCAAAAGAAGTCAATAAAAGCGACTAGGGATTCCGTTAGAGGTGTGCTGCCAAGCTCAACTGCCATAAAGCGGCCGGTGGTCGTGCGCTCCAATGGGACCGTCAACAAGACTTTATGCATTCCAGGCGAACATAGTGTGGGTACTAAAAAACAGCAGCGTCTTGACACCGTAATTGGTTTAACTCCCACGACCAAGAACAAGGAGTGGTAAGATTTGTTTAATATGTGCTTTTAACGCTGGTGTTTATTAATTGTATAATTCTTATAGCAGTGCACAAAACTTTTTGAGTTCAAACTCAAACTCCGGATCTGGACAAAAGTTGACCGCAACAAGCACGTCGCCTGGGCAAGACAAAACTAACTGTGGACTTAGTCTGATAGAAATGAAGACACCCCTCGTCGCGCCAAGTGTGAGCGACTATATGGAGCTTAAAATGAAGTATGCTGCCCTACAACAGCGGCTTCTCGAACAAGAGAAAAAACAACAAGAAATTGCACGAGATGTTCATGAGTCTTTGGATTTAAATCAATCTCTGCTTAGCTATACCCAATTTAATTCGGAACTATGCTCCATAGCAGAAGAAAGTGATCAAAAAAGCGCTGTGCGCTGCAAGTTATTCAGCAGTATTTCTGGCAGCCATGGCAGAGGCAGCTTCCCAGTAGAGGTCAGTGGTATTTGCGCATTGTCATCAAGTTCTACGTCAATAGGTGAAGAGAAGCAAATTGCACCTAATCGACGTGGATCAAAGCGCTTGACGATTAAAGAGCTCAACGACCAGAAGCAGCCAAAACTACGTCGCAGTATACGTCTTGCATCTCGAGCGGAGTCGACAGCCTTAACAGTTTCTACATTGCCATCTGTGCCCTTATCCATAAACAAAAACAGCAACATTTCCAACAAACTTTGCGCTCTTAGTGTCTCGGAGCCCAAAAGTTTGTGCAAACATCGTGCCATCTTATTAGATTTGCTAAATGCTGGCGGAGTAAGGGAATTGCAGGCACTGCCTTGCGTGGGACCAAAATCAGCCTTAATGTTGGTCATGCAACGGTAAATGGTAAATAGCTAATTGCATTATAAACGCTTATTTTCCAATTATTTTCAGTTCAAGAATGGGTCATTTTAAAAACTGGAGGGAGGTGCAAGAGTTACCAATTTGGAGGGGCAATGGTTGGATTCGCTTTGCCAACGCTAATTGCATAAACTAAATAATTCTTGTTTTTATTAAGTATTTTAAGAACGCAATGTCAATTAATTTATTTTGTTAAGCTTACATGTATGTCCAAAGTCTGATTAACCAAAAAATAAGAAAGAAACTATGACAAAGTATATTGAGTCTTTTTGTGAGTATGAGGGCTAAGATCTCAAAATCAATTTTATCGGCATAGATTTGATATGTGGCCTCGGTGGATCAGTTGGCAGCGCACTAGCTCGTGGGCTCGTGATAAGAGCATCGCCTCAAAAAGATTACTCTCGAAAGTTTTTCATAAAGCTAATGGCATCCACTGTCACGGTTCTTACTACCTCCAATCATTTACCTCCACGCTCTCTGTTCGTCTCTTCACAAAAAAAATAACAGCAGACGACGTCACTCCCGGCTGGCGACATGTGGCAGCCCCACCTCTGGTATAAGTCGCTTTTGGTCAATCATCGACCGAAAACAAAATAATTACTAAAACTAATATACGAACAACAAACACAAAGAGGAAACAGAGACGGGGCGAGAGCGCCGATGACTTTATACGCGCAATTCAAAAGGTGGCGTCTATGTTGAGGGAGCCGTTGCCAGAATCGCGACTCTAAGATCGTCATGAAAGGTTTACGGGACGATCTTGCTCGTTACGTGAACTTAATGGAGGTGTACACTATAGACCAACTGCGGGATGAATGCAGTCAGGTAGAGAAGGTGCTTGGCAGAAGCTGTCCAAGGCCAACGTTTGATGCGAAACCGTCGCCTAGATTCGGAGTATCCAGATCGACATGTCAATTGAAAAGTCTCGGATACCGGAGCTCGAAGTTGAAGAGGCTCGAGTGGTGTCACAAGGACAGCGTTGAATAGGGTGCTAGAATTGCGGACTGGCAGATCACGAGTTCCGCAACTGCATGGCCAAGAAGCTAAAGATATTTTGCTGCGTCAGACCCGAGATATTTTCTCCCCAATGTCCGGAATGAGAGTAAAACAGACAGAAGCGCGCGAAGAGAGGGCCTAGGGAAGGTATTGCGAAGATGTGGGCTTACCAGGTGTGCAAGCTTAAAATATTTTTTTTTTCATGAAAAAGACTCGATTATTTAAGAAAAATAACAAAAGATTTTTCATTCAAAATAATTGCTCTCATTGCTGGGGTCTAGACAAGCCACGGCAACAGTTCAACCCAGTATTGTTACAGTCACAACACAGAAGGATGTGCTCAAGGGGTGCTTTGTCTCCACTACTTTGGAGTCTGTTAGTAGACGAACTACTTCGGAAACTTGCCAGCTATGGAATCCAATGTCAAGGATGCCGATGACATTGTCATCATAGCACGAGGAAAATTTGAGAAAACACTGTGACATTGTACAGTTAGGTTTACGGATAACGAGTGACTGGTGTGGAGAGGTGGGCCTTAACCTCAACCCAGTCAAAACAGTCATCGTTCCCTTTACCAAAAGGTACAAGTTGCAGAGAATGAGACAAATAAGGTAAGCAAAAAGCATTATAGAAACAAACAAGGAGGTGAGCTCCTGTCTGACAACGGCCATAGAAGTTTTAATGGAACTCACGCCGCTCCATGTGGTCATCGGACTACAAAAATGACCAACTCTACTAAGGATTGCACGGGATAAAGTTGGAAGTAGCTGCATTCTTAGCCAAAGAGACGCCGAATTGCTATCAGGTGATCTCCCGTTGCTGGTGCAACCAAGGAACGAGGTGACAACCGAACATATGTTCGATCAGAATTTCGAAGTGAGCCTGAGCAGAAAGAGGGAATGGACAACAATCGATGAAGTTCATTCAATAGGTCAGCACACTATTAAATGATACATTGATGGATTGGAGTTGTGGGCCCTCGGATTTTATACCATCCATCTCTAGGAACAAATACCAGTGTCTTCCAAGCTGAAGTATGTTCAATAGGGAGGTGTGCTGATCTTTATCTCAAACGCAACTATCGGAATAGATATAAGACGCAAGTAACGTCTAAAGGAGTGCACGAGGTACAGAAGCTAAACCAACTGGGATAGCAAAATAGGCTTACCCTTAGATGGATCCCAGGCCGCAAGGATATAGCAGGAAATGAAGCGGCTGACAAACTAGCCAGAATGGGCGCATGCATGGAAGAAACATAATTCGGGAGTACCTATGCAAGGGAGAGAGACGAATTCAGCAGTCGCATTGGACGGAGACCACAATTCTCAGACAAGCTAAATACCTTCTAGGTAGCTACAGCCCTAAGCCGTTCAAACAGGCAATTTTACTAGGAAAGAACAGACTCAAAATACCGGTCTGTTGACAGGGCATTGTAGACTGAGATATCACCTATTGGGATTTGTAAGTAGTGAAAACTGTCGTTTCTGCAACTGCAAGGAGAAATCCTCAATGCATATTTTAGCAGCATACACTGCACTATCTAGACGTAGATGTAGTCTCCTAGGGAAATTTATCCTAACAATTGAGGACATAGCAGCCCTCAACCGACAAAAATACTCGACTTCGTGCGAGAAATCGGGTTGATGGATGAGCTATAGGCTTAGAAGGGGGCACAATAGATCCAAAAGGGTCGCAGTGCAGTCTCCCCCCATTATTAATAATAATAGTCGCCCTCACTTTTACACATTTGGTCCATCTTTTGGGCAATTTATGGATACCATGCCAAACGAATTCTTCACCTTTGATAAAGAATTCATCTAGCCATTTTTGCACATCTTTGAATGTTTGGAAGTATTGCTCAGCTAGTGCGGGTCCCATCAATGAAAACAGATGGTAATAAGAAGTCGCTAGGTCTGATGAATATGGCGGGTAAGAAAGGATTTCCCAACCAAGAGAAGAAATTGTATCCTCAACCACTTTGACTGAATGGGTCGGAGCATTGTCATGCTGCAGAACAACTTTCCCATTATTTTGAGCCCATTCTTGTTGTTTTTCGATGAATGCGGGATTCAAATCGATCATTTATTGACGATAGCGGATGGTATAGACCAGGGGTGCCCACAGCCAGCATACGAATGAGTTCGCACCAATACTCACACAAAAAAACACCAATACAAAGAAGAGAAGTGCAAACTTGAAGAAAAGACAACAACAAAATCACATTGAAATTGTTGTTGCTCCTTCTCGCAAGTGATCGCTAACACCAATCAGAGAAGAGAGCAAAGCCAGTTTTTGTGCTGCGCATTGCATACACACAAAAATGTTTGCATGTGTTGGTATTTTGTATGCTCAACGCCGTCCATGTATACGATATTTCGTTTCCTATGCTTTGAGGAATTACAAAAACAATTGAGGCCGAAAATCAATGGAATGAGCAAAAGCTGAGCGCTTCTGGTATAGACTGTTTCGCCAGGTTTGAAATGATCGTAGTAAGTAAGACCTTTCAGTAGCGGGATATTACAAGTCACCAGTCCTTGTTGTCGCAGGAAAAATGTTGGCAGTCCTTTTAGAAGCATGAGCAGATCCACCAGAGATCTCCTTGCTGTCGCACGATATGGTTCTTGCTGTCGCAGGATTCACCACGCTTTCCTTTCTGTAGCGATACCTAGATTGTCCATCCTTGTTAAGCTTAAATTTTCGCAGGATCAGGCGATAGTAAGTTATCCTTGCTCTAGCCGGAGCTAGCGTCCTCATCCTTGTCGTAGCAGGCTCTAGGATTAGTCGTCCTCGCTATAGCAGGACAAAAACCTAATCTTGATGTCGCAGAACCTAGTGTATTCATTCTCGCTGTTGCAGGATAAGTTTTTGTGGTCCCTGCACTAGCTGGCCGTGGAGAAAAAGTCCTTGCTGTTGCGGGATTCAACTCGGCTATCCTCGCGGTATCAGGATCGGTTCCACGTGTCCTTGCGGGAGCTGCACACACACACACACACACCATGGGCAGACGAGCCGACCAATGAGTCCAGCGTTACCAGCGAAAGATACCTACCGGATCCCACCGAAATCACCGAGGACATCGACCAGGATCTTCAGGAAACTCCAGGCAAAATTACCACCTGAACATCCACGCAGGTCGGGCAAGGAGTCGCTAATAAACATCCTTAGAAATTGAAACCATTCTGCGTTCTTATTTATTTGTTCCACAAACCCACAGAGCCGACCGATGAAGCCAATAGCATCGCTTTAACTGGCACCCAACATGCAGGGTTTTGCGAACAAAACACCCAAAGAATTTCAATATGGTTCGGGCATGGATTTATAGCCTCAAGAAGGCGGAATTCACACAGTATGTAATCGAGTTTGGAATCCAACTCACCGGCTTGGATGCTATGCGGAGGGAGTTCCGCCATTTGGTTCCAGCCAACGAAGGACGCCTCCCACAAGCCGGGCGTTTGGACCTACTGGCCAGAAAACACGCTTACCAGTCTCCGCCCGAAGGTTCCACCAACACCATCCGAGTCCATAGCGAAGATGAATTTCGCGTCAAATAGCGAAGAGGCAAAATGCTGCCGAACGGAAAACGACCGACGGTGGGACAAGTAGTCAGCTATCAGGAGAATAAGTATCACAGAAATAAGTAGTACAAGAACAAGCGACAACACGGGGGCAAACCAAGGCAATGAAACTATGACACGCGATAAACGGCGGAGCGAGCTGTAAGCCCTTATTTGAGCTATAAGTAACACATGCAGGTACGGTTGGTCGATCGGGTTGTCGGGTTTCTCTCAGTTGGGAGATTCTGACTCTGAAGTCTCTACCACGTCTTCAACTCGTACTGTCTTGCAGACTGCTAATAATACTCTTTCTGCGGCTATGGATATTTCGCCTGATGCCTGATGCCTGATGGGTGGAAAACACATTTCTGAGCTTGGTCATGATGTCAGGTCAGTTATCAACATTACTAACAAGGAGAAAAAGCCGCTTGATCTCTTTGCTGTGGAGATATTACGTAAATCGAACAATAAGGACGTTTCTCTGATTAAAAGAATTGGATTTGTTGTCGTTACTATTGAACCTCCAAACTCGCGTCAGGGTGCTCAGTGTTTTCGCTGCCAACGCTGGTCATCTCTCCTCCACTTGCGTTAAGTCCAATCACTAAGCAAACAGTACACCGAGGCGTCAAACAAGCATTTTTGTGCGACCCCAGAGCTTTCGGCAAAAGTCGAACGCTATTTTCAGTAAAGCCCCAGAGCGGCAAAACTATGCTGAGAGAGAGCGCACACAAATCTTTGAGGTCCGGTTCCGGCCTTTTCTGCAAGCAGCGTCTTAAACTTTTTCTTTGCTCATTTTTCTGCGTACCAAAAGTGACTAAAGCCTAGTACCGACGTGAGATAAATTTTTAGCGGCTGAAAATACTCAATATTTCGCTGTCGTGTTGTCAATGCAACACGAAAAAATAACATAAAATTGAATGGTAACTCTATGCGTCAACAGCGGTTTATTTTAAATATGAATATGCAGAACTGATTTTGATAAAAAGAGGAGATAATAGGCAATGAAAATTTAAATTATAGTTAATATAGGAGAAATATGCGACGGCACAGCGCGTATGAGTGAACCCATCGCCTTAGAACTTTTTACGTGGATTCTCCCTCTAAATTAATGAAAAACTACAAATATAGGCCTCTTTCCACCTCGTTAATCAGCAGAATTTTGTCTGCTGTTTCAAAAAGAACCAATCTGCTGTTTTTTGATAATTTTCCGGCCATTTCGTTTGAGTTATTGTGAGAGAGTGAGATAGATAGATAGCGAAACTCTAAACAGTTCAATGTTTCGCTGGGCCAGTCAGCTGTTTCAAACAGTGCTGGATAACGCCCGTTCCTTATCTGGCAGCTCCGTTTTTAGTTTCAGTTTAGTTTACGTCCGGACCGACAAGCGGAGATAAATGTTGTCCTCGTCTTTTTCACTTTACGCCAGCGTTTTTTTTATATGGAGTTTGACTTACGCTAGGCCTTTTATCTCACGTCGGTACTAGGCTGTAGGAGAAAAATCTACGGTCAGGATGGTAACACGGAAAACTTTTATTGGAATAAAGTAAAATACGCATTACATACATAGAGAGAAACTGTTTATTACTACAATCGAATAAAATCTGTAGTAGCTATAATTAATATACAATTAATTATAAAATATTTTATATTGTTTATTTCCTTTTTATTTTAGTTTAAATTTCTTTGAATAAATTTTCATAAATATATATTGCTGGCAAAAAAAAAAAAAAAAATTTAGGTATTTAAACGTGCCATACTTGACTTAGCAGTTTTCAATTCCCTTATTAGAGTATTTTCTATGTAAACAAATTTTTTGTGTTTTTTTTTTACATTATTACAAAATTTACATTATATCAAAATTTCAACGATTGAAGCAAATGGGGCAGTTGAAGCCTTTTGGTAAAATATTTACTAAACTTATGTATATAAAAAATACGCGTCGAATGACACCTTGATCATCACAATCCGACCAATGGTTCAAAAGATATCTCATTTTGAAACTTTTCGTCGCCTTCCGAAAATGAGATGAAAAGAAACAGACAGACTGTTTGTTTCTATCAAAGCGTTAAAATAGCTTAAATTGTGAATGAGGATATATTTCCTATCAAAAAACTAGAAACGTTTGTTCTACGACATTTTCGAAAAATCGCTAGTTTAGCGGGAAATCGCTAAACCCCTCTAAAATTGACACTTCCACAGTTTCGAAACGACGGAAGCTACAGGCTTGTCCTATAAATTGTTGAAAAGGTATTTTGGACTTTTAGGCATACCTTTCAACTTTTTTTTTCTAAAGTACATAGTAAAAATGCTAGAGGTTTGATAATATTCTAAAACTTTAACGATTAAAAAAAAATTAAAAAGTTTCGACACATTCGGCATTGCGCAAAAAAGTATTTTTATTTATAAGAAGAATCGGGACCTTATTGCACAATGTGCCGATTGTCAAACTTTTTCTTTAGAATAAGTTATACATACAAATTCAATATCGTTCGTCACAAATTGTAAATAAGAAATTTTGGTGCATGGAAATGTTTTTGTTACTAGTCTTTAACCTCGTAAAGAGGTTTATTTTTGAAGTACGTCTTTCTTAGAATATCTTCTTAATATTTTGATTGTATTCTCTTGCCAGTTGTCAGTTATTGCTGTAATGAAACTTTTAGAAACACCAAGCTTGAAGATTTGTTTAAAATTAATTTCGAAATTAAAAATATTTTCTAAGATAGTGAGATTAAATTGTGTGTCAGTGAAGATTCTTAGCAGATTTTTTAGCGAGAATAATTAATAGTATAATTTTTAAAACGGAGTTCATTAATATTTTTGCTATTAGTTTTAAATTTAAATGTAAATATAAGAAAATACACGAAATATAAAATTTAATGCTAAAACCTAAAATAATCAAGTTTTTTACAATGCATTACTGTTCAAAAATGAACATCAGCAATGTTATCTTATATGGGCGGTAGGAGAAGGCGTGATCAGATGAAATTAATATATATTTTAATGTGTATCGAAACAATTTTCTACCAAATTTTAAGTCTCTAGCTGTATTATTTTAATTGATTCCAAAAAATCGACATTCTGGCCCAATGTGCGCTCGACTGCTGTAGCTTAAGATGCGACCAATTTGAATTCAGCATGTGACAAGCACTCTGTGAGAAATTGTTACAAAACAGGTTGGGTACGAAATACTCTCTTGCTCTCTCTACTTATTCTTTGAAGGCGGTCTCTTCAACGATCAAGAGGTGCCGAGACAGTCGTCGTCAGCTTTTGTTTATTTATTTCAGTTTTTTATATTTAGAAAATTTCTTAACTTTCGGTTTCGGTCATTCGAATTTATCGTGGCAGTTACTCAGTCGACGACAGCGTTGGCTGTTACCTATATGAACGGGCTTTATCACCTAAGCGGCAGCATTTTCAACTCGAGAGTGACAAGTAACGGACGCCGAACCGTTCAATCCGTTACCAAGACATTGTCGATTCGTGTAATATTGTGGGCAATCGGCGCCAAAGTTTTTTTATGTTTCTAAAAACTTATCGGTTCTCCGTGTTAAAATAAAAGTTTTTTTTTTCAAGTGATATTACAAGAGATAAAAATCTCGCTAGTTAAAGCTAGTTACTATCTTGAAGTTTGTTTTCTATACGGAAATTATTGAAGTGTTATGATTACAATGGTAAAGATTCAATTTTGTCTTTCTTTCTTCAGAAGTTCGAACTTGAAAGGATTATAAAGCGTCAGCTTAAAAAAAGGCTAACCTCAATTATGAGTTGAGCTTATAAGTATCGACTGCTTCGACTGTAAGATACCCTGTGCTTATCTATAAGGGACCCCACTTTGCAAAACTGATATCTAAATACATACACAGAGCTACGAACGATAGTTGCAGCCTTTCTGATTACAACTAGTTTTATTTGGAAAATTGTTAAGTCACAAAAATATTTGAAAAGCTTTTTCAAAGGTTTATAAATGACAACAAAATATACTAGCAACTTAACAAAAAACGCCTTATCGGCTTTCTTAATTCGATACAAGATTCTGGACAAAATTTTGGCACACAAGAACAATTTATTGGGGTCAGGACATGTCATCACGATGGGATAAAAAGCTCGGATGTTACCAATGTTACTATGTACGAAACTTGTGGCACTCTCGACTAAACCTTTTTATACCCAGTGCGTGTGTAACGGGCAGAATAAGGTGTGGCAGATCCTATAAAGTATATAAATTCTTAATAAGAATCAACAGCTGAGTCGATAAACATACATATGTCCATCTGGTCGTCTGTCCGTATGAGTGACAGGATCTCAGAGGATAAGAGCTAGGACCAGCAAAATTTGGAATGTCAGGCAGATCAAGTTCATTTTAAAATATTGCCACGCATACTGTGGGAGCGTACTTCGAAATAAGAAACTGACATCACCTTCAATTTTGGGTGTAATGTTTTTAATGTCGACAGGTGTGGCATCATGCCTAGAAAGTACTCACCAACTTTCAACACGAATAACAATTTGCCATCATCATCGAAAGCGGCGGATTGCTACAATTAATCAGTTCGCTCTCAATATAGGCAAGCGAAACAGGAGGGTCTGGGCTCGAGCCTCAGTGGATGCGAAAGTCAACAGTTTTGTATTTCTTTTTGCTCTTTATAAATTTTTAAAACTTTAAATATATATCGTGGAATTTTTTTGTAACAAATTGCATAATAATTAGCTACATTGCATTGAAAAACAAACATTTAGTGTTATTGAAATGTACATGGGCATAGACACAGGATTTCCAACTGTCGAGTGCGCCTGACTGTTCCGCTTATTCTTATATTCTGTGGCTTTTGAAAATTGACACAAATAAAGGATATAATGGTTTTGTGAAATGTATGTAATAGGCAGAATAGGGCGTAGCAGACCCAATTAAGTACATATGTACATACATACATATTTTGGATCAGAGACTATCAGGCCTGTTCCGGTTTTCACTTTTTATTTTACAGCATTTAGTGAAATACATTTATTCACTTGGAATTCAGACTAAGTAATTTAAAATGTTCGTTTTTTAATTTATCAGACTTAAGCTCATTAACTCAGAGCGATATCAATCCGCAGAGTTTCGCCGAAATGATATTAGAGCAGGTGAAAGAAATTTACTTCCGCAAAATCGTATACATCCTGACTCATTTGAATAATTAGTTGAAAGTTGAATGTGTGCAAATATGTATCAGGCTATCTAAATGCCTGGACGCTGGGTCTCCCACAGTTTGGTATACTCAACTGTAAGCGAAAGGGCGGAGCCCCCTTGTTCGCTGTGCTCCTACTGCAGGTGGGCTACATACATACATACATATACATATGATGATTTAAGTGTTCATATGTATGCGTGAGTGAATCTGTGTGATGGTGTTTATGAATTGACAGCTGACCATTTCGTCGTCAAGCTCTCCCATTTAAAGGGCTGTGAGTTGTTGTTCGTCTGCTTCACTCGTTCATCTTTCAATGAAATAATCGTTTTTCGAACGAGAGTGAAAGTTCGAAACTCATCTTTATGTTTGCTGTTTGCTGCTCATTTATTTGATCTGCTGTTGTTATCGTCGATTTTGTTGTTTTTGGGACGGTTGTTGATGTTGCCTTGCCATTTGCTAAGCATCAATAACAAATACTTTTTATGCATGGATGTATGGTAATGTATGCTCATTAGCATACATAAATACATACCACGAAGGAAAGTTGTGCGACAACAGCGAAGGTGAAGTTATTATGTAACTGGTGGCTGCAGACCTGTTCAGACAGACGGCAGTTGTTTTGCATCTCTTTAATTCTATCAATATATGTATGTATGTATGTACATAAATATAAATACATACATACATATAAACATATATGTATATGTACCATTTCTATCCAAAGCAAACTGTATAAGAAGTTGTGCTGAATGTAACAATTGAAAAGCGCCTTTCGGCTTACTTCACACGCTTCATATCAACATACATATGTATGTATGTAAGTACCTGCATATGTATGCATGTATGCGTGATCGATAGTCGTTGTTGCAGGTTGGCGTACCCACTGCCCTGCCTTCTCCTGCTATCTCTATCTCTCTCTTGCTTTCTTTCTCTTAGCTGGTAAGCAAAAAATGCTTGCAATTTTTGACATATGTACATATGTATATTTAATGTATTTTCATTATATGCACTGTAATTTCACCACTTGAATTTGTGACACCTCCTACTCATCTTCATAAACAAGAGGTAGTTGTTGGCAAAGCCGTTGATGTTGCTTGCTGCGTTGGGTTTGTCTTGGCTAACGGGAAGTGAAAGTTTTTATCTCGTACGATGTTTTTGTTTTTTTTGTGGGTTTTTTTTTTTGTTATTTCGCTTTCGGTCACTTTTGGCGCTTATGAAATTTACATGGTTGTTGTTGTTAGTGGTGAAGATTTATCTGATTGAGTCAGCGCGCTGGCATCTGGTTTGCCCAGATTGGTTCCATTACGCAACTGTTTCCATAACAGGAGAAAGGGGCACTTGTACTCAATTCGTACACACTTGCCTATAAGTCACATATTTACGTAACTCATTAATAATTTCAGTCACTTCGGGGTTCGCTGTTCTCACTTATTTTGTTGAAATTGTTATCCTTGCCCCCCTTACGTTGCCAACTGTAACAATGGGACAGTCCGAATATGCTTTCATTTCATATTTTGATTTCATTTCAATGATTGATTGTGTGAGTTTAGACACCACTGTCCTATAGTGATGATTTTTTAATGACAATTATAGTTTTTGCAATAACCTATTGTAGGCACTGTGTGCCAGATAAATAAATACAAAGGATGGTAGCTTAACCCTGATAGACATCGGTCTCTAACTTGTATGGTGTTGAGTTTTTCGGTAAAATTTCTTCAGCAAACTTGCTAAAAATAGTTCAGGCTACAAGTTTTGGAAACATACCAAGCCTCCAAATGGTTGATTTGGTCGCCTTTTGGGTCAATAGGTCAAGAAAGTCGAATATTTACCACTTTTTCGTCAAATTTCCTATCTGATACTTATAACAATGCGTAGATCCTGTAAGTATATCCAAGTAGCTTTAGCAAAGAAATCATGATGAAAAAATTGACCGAGCAAAACATTGTCACCTACATAGTTTTTGAATCATATTAAAACAGGTCCCGTAACGATTATAATTTTTAAAAAATTCAAATTATTAAATAAAAGTTATTTGTTTATTTTTATCAAAAAATTAAAATAAATCTCTTTTCGATCTAAATAAACAATTATAAAATTAATAATTTAATTTCAATGTTTTTTTTTATAAATCATAATTTAACTCCTATATTTTTTTGTAAAAATATAAGTAATTTTTCAATATTTAACACCAAAAATTTAAAATAAAATAATATTTCAATTAAAAATATAAATTGAAGCTAAATATCTTTTAATATTTATTCAATCAAAATTAATATTTTGCGCCAAATAATCTTGTCATAAATGACTCAAAACGGGAAGTTGATAGTTTTCAATCAAAAATTGCCTTTCGAATATCTCCATTCGACTTAGAAAGCGATTACGATTGGTAAAGTTCAGGGACTATGCCCAAGCAATCGGTCAATTATTGCTCTGATAATTAAGTAATTCGTTTATTTTTTCTTGAGCTTTGCTTTCGACTGCTATGAGAGTGCGTCTCCTTGGTTGTTGTACTGGGATCACTCCCTAATCTGTTGACAGTTTAATACACTCCTTTCCATTATATAAATGGAAAAAATTATTGTTTGTAATTAAAGCTAAGGATTGGTTGCATTGCTTAAAAACAGCACCACTGCTGTCTCCCTGCCTATCAGAGACTTTTGGCCGCTCTTGACTTCATACAATCACGTAATAGCTCCTATGTCTCCCTAAATAGAAATTGGAGCTTTAAAAACGTGGATAGCCTTTAGAAATTGGTAGGATGTGTATAACTTAAGCTGTATAAGCGTCTGAATTGATGGAGTTATCGCCTGAAACGACAGATTTTGGCTATATTATAAGATTCCCATTACTTAATTGTATAAAAAATTTATTTTATCTATAAATGCTAGACTCCAACGACATAGTATAATTTACTGTATAATTTTTTATGAATTTTTTATCTTAAAACTTAAGCCAGCCATAGCTTCCATTATACGAGTATTTAATTAATGTTTTAATTTAATTGATAAAAAATAAAAGACAATGTGCAAACAACAAATAAAAAGAATTCGACACTGAAAAAAATTATTAAAACCACTCCATAACATTAGCACTTAGCCAAAATCTTAACATTTTCACACCTATGTTACTTTCCACTTAGTATATAAAGTCGACGCTGGAGTCTTGAGTCTTGGGTGGGTGTTTATACAGACAGACATGGCTTGGAGATGCCCTTTTTCGATTTAGTACTTTTTATCAACATTTTTTTTTACGGTGTCTGGCACATAGTATCCTACTGTCGATTGCACTTGATTGTAGCTTAATGGATTTATTTTAAAATGTATTAGCGACCAGTGCAATATTTTCTTAACTTTTTTTCCCTTCTTTTAATAATTTACTTCAGAAGCTGTTAAGTCTGACAGTCCTTACGACGTTCTGCTTCTGCGCCACTTCGGCAGTACTTATCGGCAAGCCAGGCCATGATAGCTACGGTCCACCTCCGAGTCCGATACAACAGTACGGTCCACCAAAACATCACATACCACATCGTGAGTACGGCGTACCACAGCAAATTCCCTTTCAAGAATATGGCCCACCAGCGTTAAAGTATGGACCGCCGAAGCTTAACTTTTTGGGAAATGGTGGAGGATCATCTGGGTCAAGTGGCTTGCATGAACAGATTAAGACGCACTTTGGGGTACCCAAGCCCTTCTATGGCCCACCGTCACACTCAGCTTACCGGTTACCTCCAACAAAGTATGGTCCACCACCGCAACCTCAACAGCAATACGGGCCGCCGCCACAACCTCAACAACAATACGGACCGCCGCCACAACCTCAACAACAATACGGACCGCCGCCACAACCTCAACATCAATACGGACCGCCGCCACAACAACATACGCAATATGGCCCACCACCTTTAAAGCTGCAGCATCGCCCAGCACAACGCTACGGACCTCCACATCCGAAACCGCACTTCACCGATTCTTCAGTAACAACACAGCTATTACCAGCTCCGCTGTTTAACCCAAATCATCAACCAGCCACGTCCTATGGTCCACCCGCATCCGGTCCATTGAATCTGCCACCCAAGCCAGTTTATGAAACACCACCAAACTATGGACCACCTCCTCTTCCTATTAATCTGCCTCGGCCCGAGCAGACTATTATATTGAGTGGGACTGGTGGACAGCTGCCATCGGGAGGCGCAGTTGGTGGTCCTGTCAAGCAAGTGCAAATCCAGATCGATGCTTCTGGACATACCCACAGCGTGAGCGGCTCACAAGTACCTTTCCACACAGCTTGCGATGGATGGAAACCCATTCCTGCTCCTGTTGGCGCCTATGTTGAGGAGAACCGCATCGAAACCCAAGATGGTT
This sequence comes from Drosophila subquinaria, assembly GCA_037043405.1. Lineage (NCBI taxonomy): Eukaryota > Metazoa > Arthropoda > Insecta > Diptera > Drosophilidae > Drosophila > Drosophila subquinaria. The sequence goes on from JBAMBL010000263.1 coordinate 242,599, forward strand.
ACAGCCACGTTCAACACGGTTCCATACAGGGCAACAGCCAAAGCCAGAATGTAGTCACCCAGTACAGTGTAGGTGGTGCCACTGAAGGAGGAAGCATCATTGATGGTCTCTCCGATGAACAACTTGTAGCGGTAGCTCTTCAGGGCGATGCTAGTAACGTGATCACGGGTCCCGGAGGCGATGGACATTTTAACAGCATTGACTCAGACGCCTTACAGGTAGGAGTAAAGTCCCCACTGAGTGATTTCTCTGATTTGATGATATTAATTTCTAATCTCTCGTTTAGCTCTCCATTGGATCAACTGATGACTCCTATTCAAAGCCGCCAACAGATTCATTTGCACCTGGATCCGTACATGACCATAAATACCGAACTTTAGATAGTGGTTCTGGATTTTCTCTGCCATTATCACCTGGTCCTGCACCTCAGTATGGAACTCCACCAGCACAGTTTGCCGCTCTAACCAGCAATAACGTTCAGGCCCATTCGCAGTTAAATATAAACATTCCGCATGGTCCCTCGGGCAATCCACAGCCTTTGCCACAACATGGTGCTGTTCAGCCGAATAAGCCGGTAGCCTACCGTCCGCCAGTCCCAACTGGCTTGTTGGAGTCTATTGGGGCTACTGTGCACCATTTAGACCAATTTGGTGTAAAACCGCCGCAGCAGCCTTCCACCTATATTCCTCCGGCAGCCCATGAAATTGCTTTAAGTGGGCCCCCTGCTCCACCTCAAGTCTTGTACGGTGCACCACTTAATCAGCCGTCCTCACCACAAGTCATTGTTCAACAGCAATTGCCGCAACCGCAATCAGGACCAGCTTTTAGACCCCAGCAGTCGTACAATCCGCCCGGTCTGCCGCCTCAATCACGTTACCAACACGCGCCACTGCCACCAGCGGCACAACAGCATTATCTGCCCCCACCACCAATTTTCTTCCAGCAGCAACAGCAGCATCAGCATTCGGAGAACAGTTACAGCGCCTCTCAGTACGCACAACAATATGTTCATTCGCAGGGACTGCCTTTAGAACAGAAATCCTCTCGGTTTAATCAGCAACCAAATGTGGCGTCTGGTCCTCATCCATACCAGACGGTGATAGTGAAGGATTGCGGCCATGGGCCAAATCTTGTAAGCAGTAATGGATACCAAATACAGCAACAGCATCAAACATTTGGCAGCGTCTCGCCGACATCGGAAGGTTCTTATAATCTGATCGCGCAAAGTATTCCAGTGGCTGAGCAGCACACGCAATTTTTGAGCATTCCCTCTGACAGCTATGGACCTCCGTCTTCAGAAAATAATTTGGATTTTGATCACTCTGGATATGCCTCACAGAAATCGGCAGTCACCGCGCTGCCAGACGAAACAGATCCACAGCATTTACCGGGCTTGGATGGGTTAAATGTGATTTCGGCCCAGAAATCCCAGAGTATACAGTTGGGCTCAGGTGCTGACAAACCAGCTCAGAACTTTGAACTACAGTTTGCCAGTTCATTAAACAGCGCAGCCGGTAGCGGCGGTGCCCCTATTGAACAGGGTGCCAATCATGAGGAGATTCTGTCACAGGGTCTGTTGCAGTCAATACTCACTGCCATTGAGCACCCACAGTCACCTAGAGCACAGAGTCGCTCGGATGAAGAACAAAACAACGATAAAAATGAGGACCCGTTGAAAAATGAGAAGGAGATCCACGTTGAATTACCCTCTACGTCCAATGCGGACGTCAATGAGGAGAAAATTAAAAAGATTGAGCCAATTATAGCTGCGGAAGTAAGGGAAGATGACAGAAATTAAATCCAGTCTATAACTCAGTAGCTCATATTTAACATCCATAATGCAATAGTGCATTTCCATTAGCAGCGAATGGCTTTATTTCCCTTTATTTATTGCTGCTTCATCTAATATTTGCATTTTCTATTTAACGTATTTTTATGACAACCTGCCATTAGAAAGTGTTGCGGAGACATGAGACGATAACGAGTCAAAAGTTTTAAGAGAATTAAAATTAGTCGTACTCGTAGTGCGTCGCCTATCACCCGATGGTGACCCAAGTCAATAAATATGTATTTTCTTTATAAGTATATATATAAAACTATATGGAATAAACAAATTTATTTATTATATTATTATGTATTATTATGATTCGCTTACACAGTTTTTTCGGTACAGTATAGAAAGCTAACGACGTAAAGCTGTCAAGTTGCTACCGTAGAGGGCAGCGCAGTAACGCACACAATTTTCAAAGCTTTATCAAACCGTCACAACAATAAAAAGGGTTGGTGTCTGGCGATCTGGCAATGACGCATCGCCGAAAACAGATCCTTGTTCCGCGAGAGATCTTTTGAACTGCTTCACTTGAATTCCAGCGAACAACACAGATACACGCATCGGCATTAAAGCATAGTACGCAAACTCAAAAAAAGGCCTGGCGTAAGCCCAAACTAATATAAAAAAACGCTGGCAAAATGTGAAGAAGATAAACTTGACATTTAGCTCCGCTTGTGTGTCCGCAGACTCAAGAAATAAACGGAGCTGCCAGATAAGGAACGGGGCTGGGAAGCACTGTTTGCAGGCCTAGCGGAACATCGAACTGCTTAGAGTTTCGCTGGGTATATAGGAGATAAATGTCTGGTACACAAGTGAAAACGATGAAGAGTATTTGAGTTTGGTCAATAACGACGACAATGTTGGTAGATTATAAGCAAGAACAAAAACTAAAATTGTTTTTATAGACATAAACTAGATTACTGTATTTCTTCATTAATATAGAGGGAGAATACACGTAAAAGTTCAAAAGCGATGGGTGCACCCAATACTCGCTGTGCTTGCGTGCCATCGCATATTTCTCCTCTATTAACTTTAATTTACTTATTTCATTGCCTATTCTCTCCTCTTTTTATCCAAATCAGTTTTGCATGTTCATATTTAAAATAAACCGCTGTTGACGCATTGAGTTGCCGCTCAACTTTTTGTTATCTTTCCGTGAGCATTGGCAACACTGGGCTTACGTTCGTCGACAGCCAAATATTGAGCACTTTACGACGCGTAAAATTTATCTAGCTTGCGTACTAAGCTTTAGGTACAGCGTACATGGGTTTAGAAATACCCTTACAAAATATTTTCGACCCAGTTTGCAACCCATTTTTTTATTTGAAGTTGATACATTTCAAACATGATTTTTAACAACTGGATACTATGCTTAAGGCATACTACGCTCTAGCTGAAAACATTTTGGGCGCTCAAAATGTTCGATGTTTTGAAGTCTCACTAAAAAGTTGAGAGATTGTTGGTGTTATGCTGCTGTGGTCACACTTTTGCGTCAGCTGTGCACAACAAACAAATAAATAACATTGAGAACAACAAGAAAGATGAAATAGACCAAATGGACAGGATAGGAGAAGTAGCAGCGACTATTACCCTAATGATTAAAAAAAATGTTTTCAAAATGTTTTTGTCGGTGAAATCCCACAATATTGGCCTCTGTTGCACCTCTTCAATCAGTCTAATTCGCTATTTGTTTTCAATTCGGCTTTTATTTTGCTGCTTGTTGGTCGCCATTTCTGTTCAAAGAGATTTCGACTAGTCGAAACACTGATTCAATCGATGTTTTGAAAGTTAAAAAAAAAGTTGCCATCTGTTTACCAAGCAGTGCTGTAAAACGCCAGAAAATATTCTGAGCTGCCCATATTTAGGTACAGCGTACATAGTTTTAGAAATGGCCTTACAAAATAATTTCGAGCATGTTTACAACCCTTTTTTTATATGGAGTTTTGGCCTTGCAAACATATTTTTGGCTAGAGCGTACTATGCTTAAGTTAATACCTTTCAAACATGATTTTCAGCTAGAGCATACTGATTCATGATTAACTGAATAAGTTCATTCGTTCACCTTAATTACCCGTTCATTTAACATTTTATTACCAAACGACACAACTCTAGATACAAAACTCTACCAAACATAATGAATGCTGTAAGTCAAACAAAACACAAAGTAGATTTTATTATGATAAGCCATCTGTTTTTATTTTATTTGAACATAGGGCAGCTCATCCAGCGCTGCGCTCAGCAGTATAAGTGAAAATGCTTCAGTCGAATTCAATGTCAACTCTGAGGAACACAGGCGCATTTGGGTCGGAAATCTGGACTCGCGTATTACCGAGTAAGTTGTGAGCTGTACAATTGTGCGTCGATATCATAATATGGCTCGAATTGTGCTAATATACATATACTTTCCATTTGACAACTATCGGTTTCAACTCCTCAAACTTGTGCAAAAATGCGGTGCTATTGAAAAGTTTGACATGCTGTTTCACAAGGGCGGACCAATGGTCGGTCAGTCGCGCGGATACGCCTTTGTGACATTTGCACAGAACGAGGGTGCCACAAACGCACTCACGAAGCTGGAAGGCACTAATGTGGGCAGTCGCTCAATAGTTGTACGTCTTGCTAAAAACATCAAATATGTAAGTACATTTTCGCTTTGGATAAATGTTCTCTCAGCTTTAGTGAATCTTTAAATAATCGAGACGCATATTTTGCTCAGGATGATTTGCAAAGGCCGAAGCCTCGAATTGAGATACCCGCACTAGGTAGCGGCAGACGTGAAGAAAAGATAAGTAAAAGTGAAGCCATTCGTGCCATAGAAGCTAAACTAAAGACTTTGGAGCGACAGACAGAAGACAACCTGGAACTGAACAATGCTGGACGCGAGTCCAATGTACCTTTCATTCAACGCTATCAATTTAACAAGGATCGCGATGCCCTTCAACGCTCCGGGCCACATGGAAAAAATAGTAAATCTAAAATATCTGCGCCATATCATCGACCAAATTCTAAGCGACGCTGATTTAAACCACAACTCATATTTAAGCTGTTTTTTAATTTATGTATGTATAATGGACTCATTCGTAATAAATTTAACAAAAATAATTTGTATTCTATTTGGGTGCAAACTTAAATTTACCACGCATGTGCTCTGGCAACGGCACTGTTCCGGGACACGACACTTGACCGGGTATTTCACAGATGCAATGCCGTTCGGAACCGTACCCAAAGTTAGCCGGATTGTCTTTGCTCTCCGCCAGACGCGCTTCAGCGTCTAGTTGCTCTCTGGAAAAGATGAATCGAATACAAATAAATTTGAATATCCCATGTTAAGCTATATATGTACATACATATGTGTATGAGCTTGTACTCACCGCGTCTTTCCAACAACTTTTACTAAATGCTCAATGATCTCGTCTCGATTTCGATTATCTAGATCAATAAGAATATCTCGACCATCGTCAAAGTAACAACGCACAAAAGGTGACGGTGTCTTATTCTTAAGTGTAATAACCTGCACTTCGGGGTTCCTAAACTGTATTTGCGGTATGTTCCAGAACACAAAGTCCCTAAAAGAAGACATGGAGAAACTTGCTAAATTAAATCGTAATCATACAAAGATGTTGTTTTACCTGGCGCCGGCATGATGATCGCCGTATGTATTGTAGTGAACACTGAATATGCGTACTCTATCCTTTAAGACCAGCTGCCCTGCTTTTAAGTATTGCAGCGTACGCCTTATGGGCTCTCGTCCTTTCATAAACGGCATTTTGCAGGATTTATATCTCTAACTCAATAATATTGACGCTTGCTTGTGTAACTCATTCACTTAGGTAGAGCTGGGACTCCATTCAATTTCTTAATCGATTACATCGATTTTCTTTTTTTTTTCTGTAAGTCGATTGGGTTTTAAAAATCGATTTTGTTAAGACGCGCATTCCTAATATTGTATGAGAGGTTAGCTTTATGCTGTGGTCTCACTGGTTCTCAAAGCAGTGTCACAACATTACAAAGCAATGTGAACACCAAAAGCCTTAAGCCTAGTACCGACGTGAGATAAAAGGCCTAGCGTATGTCAAACTCCATATAAAAAAAACGCTAGCGTAAAGTGAAAAATGAGAAGCGAAATTTATCTCCGCTTGTCGGTCCGGACGTCAACTAAACTGAAACTAAAAACGGAGTTGCCAGATACGGAACGGGCGTTATCCAGCACTGTTTGCATTTAGCTGACAGGCCCAGCGAAACATCGAACTGTTTAGAGTTTCGCTATCTATCTATCTCACTCTCTCACAATAACTCAAAATTAATGGCCGGGAAATTAACAAAAAACAGCAGATTGACTCTTTTTGAAATAGCAGACAAAATTCTGCTGATTAACAAGGTGGAAAAGAGTCCAATATTTGTATTTTTTCATTAATTAAGAGGGAGAATCCACGTAAAAAGTTCTAAGGCGATGGGTGCACCCAAAACCCGCTGTGCTTGCGTGCCATCGCATATTTCTCCTCTATTAACATTAATATACAGTTTTCAATGTTTATTCTCTCCTCTTTTTATGCAAATCAGTTCTACATGTTCATATTTAAAATAAACCGCTGTTGACGCATAGAGTTACCACTCAACTTTTTGTTATTTTTTGTGTTGCTTTGGCAACTCTGGCTTTACGCTCGTCGACAGCTAAATATTGAGCATTTTCCGCCGCTAAAAATTTATCTCACGTCGGTACTAGGCTTTATCACAAAATGGTTTTCGTTCATTGTGACATCATTGATTTCAAGGCAGATATTTGTATTTTTTTTTTCAAGATTTCAGAAAATCTATTGATTTTGCTGAAAGAAATGTATTTGCGTGCATTCGAATTGTTTAGAAACATAATATTTACAGGCATTCATTGCTTGGCAGATTCAAAATTTTGCCATTTACCATGGACCTCGCATTACTAGTGACAATTGCTCTTATTTTGTCAATTATATGGTATAAATCCAAGGCAATGAATTGCACATTTTTTGAGCCAAATTTTTTTCACAGTCCGCCAACGCCGACAATAGCTAGATGGCGAAGAATTAAAAATTGCGGAATCCCATTGATAGCTCATAATTGCCATCGATAGTGAGCCTCAAAACCAAATATTCAATATATCGATAGTACCATCGATATTATTGCAGCTCCAGTATGAATCAAATACATTCATAAATTATTTGATCTATTTATGAATGCGGGAGTCCAAAGCAGTAATGCATTGCACAATAGATAGTGTTTTTTTCTAATACATCAGCGATATTTTCCGCAGCAAATAATAAACTTGCAATTATTTGATTTAATCATGGAAATTACACTAGCACTTCTTAAACCACATGTTCTGCGTAATAGTTACGCTCTACAACAAATAAAAGGGCTAATAGAAAACAACTTTACTATTCTAAAAGCCAAAGAAGTCCGTTTAACGAAGGAGGTATCAGAACGTTTCTATGCTGAGCATAGAGGCAAATTCTTCTATCATCGCCTTAGCAGTTTTATGCGTAGGTGCGTAATACATAGATAACTATAGTTTCAATTTATTTTTGCTAATTGTGATGGTAATAGCGGTCCCTGCTACGCTCTTATATTGCAATCCGAGGCGTGCATTGAAAAATGGCGCAATCTCATGGGTCCCACCAAGGTTTTTAAGACTGTATACAGCCAGCCAGATTGCATACGCGCTATCTATGGACTGTCAGACACCCGAAACGCCTGCCACGGATCAGACAGTGAAGTCGCTGCGCTGCGAGAGATTGCTATACTTTTTCCGGAGTTCCCAATTCGCAAACCTGTCAGCTCCATACCAGCTACCAATGAAACATATAAACTTAAGCCAAATCAACCTATGATTAAATCGTAAATGCTTATATATGCCATCAAACGGTTTTCTTTATTTTCTGGAATTTCCATTTCTTTTATCTAGTGTAGAGGTTTTTATACCCGTTACTTACAAAATAAGTAATTTATACTTAAGTTGAGATTGCTAAAGGCATGTAACAGGCGTGGCGGACAGTATCACTGTGGAATTACTTGGGTAGAATTAATAGTTCGCGTTTTTGTTTGCCAAATCACATATAAAATATTTTTTCATCGAATAAAGTACAGCATAAAGTATAGAAATGTATGTATATGGTACAAATTCATCATATTGAATAAGTCGCAGCTAACAAACAATAATATAAAGATCCTGAGTAACAATTTTAATAGAAAATTACTTGAAATATCAAAACAAGACCTAAAAGCGGAAAAAATTAAGACATGCATATTTTTAGATAAAATCTATGGGAAACATAGATAAATTGGATGGTTTTAGCGATAGTTCCTCTCAAGAATACATACTTTCGAATACAAATCAGTTAAAGGACTGAAAAGTTGAAATTGAATTTTCAAGAAAATACTAAAATTTTCAAGAAAATAATTAACCCTCTACCGCATACAGTGCCATATATGGCTTTCAATTTTTAATGAAATTTCTTTTAGTTAAAACGATACTTAAGCGAAGTCGATTGTTATTGGTTATTCTCTTTGCACTATTTTCTATTGGAATAAAATATGAAGAACTTTTTTGAGTTGCTTCACTTCGTGTTTCTATGAGTTTTGTTTAAGCGTCTCGCGTGAATTTAAAAGTGAATTTTGCTGAATTTCGAATTAAATTTATATCTTCAAAAAAAAAAACATTTCTTTTGTTGAAGAATAATTTTTTCCAAAAGAATATAAAGTTTTCTTTCATAAATAAATATATAATTTGACTGTAAGGTAGGCATTATATATACTAATTCTTGCAAAAATCGGCGAACAAATTTATGGTTCTTCACTTATTTTTTCTATATACCCAAAAAAAAAAATTTGTCCAATTATATATTATAATATCCCTAATAAACACATACAGTTTGTCAAGTAATTGTTTGCAAAGCCTTAAAAATGTAATATTTCGACTTTAAATAAGAAAATAATAGCTTATTATATATATTTGGAAAGGTCATTTAATTTTCGTTCAAATGATGCAAAAATTTCCTTAACCCATTAAGTACCCATTAAAATATTCGAATTTTAAAAAAGGTCTACTTTTTCAACTTTTTTCCTCGATTTTTTCCAAAAAATGTTGGGATGCAAAAAAATTCTGGAAACAATTCTAAGAGTAACTGCAAAAAAAAATTTTCAAAAATATTTTTGCTAGTATTTTTTAAAATTGTTTGAAAATCCTAAAAATGACCATTTTAACCCATTTTTCCTCATTTTCATGCAAAAAGTGCCTTTTTTTCAGTTTTCAAAAAATTCTAAAAAATACTAGCAAAAATATTTTTGAAAATTTTTTTTTGCAGTTACTCTTAGAATTGTTTCCAGAATTTTTTTGCATCCCAACATTTTTTGGAAAAAATCGAGGAAAAAAGTTGAAAAAGTAGACCTTTTTTAAAATTCGAATATTTTAATGGGTACTTAATGGGTTAAGGAAATTTTTGCATCATTTGAACGAGAATTAAATGACCTTTCCAAATATATATAATAAGCTATTATTTTCTTATTTAAAGTCGAAATATTACATTTTTAAGGCTTTGCAAACAATTACTTGACAAACTGTATGTACACTGGCGCACATATTTATTGGCACAGCAAACATTTTGAGATTTGGGGGCTTTATTGTTCCCCTATCGTTAACATATTGGTATCAATGGAAAGGTCACTTAAATTCCGTTTGAATGATATAAAACTTTCCTTAACCCATCAAGTACCCTTCGAAAATTTCGAATTTATGTAAAAGTCAATTTTCGAAACTTTTTTCCTCGATTTTTTACCAAAAATATTTTGATGCAAAAAAATTCTTTAAACAATTTAAGGAGTGACTGCAAAAAATTTTTTTCAAAAATATTTTTGCTAGTATTTTTTATAATTTTTTGAAAATTGCTAAAAAGGCACTTTTTATGTAAAAAGTAGGAAAAAGGGGTTAAAATGGTCATTTTTAGGATTTTCAAAAAATTATAAAAAATACTAGCAAAAATATTTTTGAAAAAATTTTTTTGCAGTCACTCCTTAAATTGTTTAAAGAATTTTTTTGCATCAAAATATTTTTGGTAAAAAATCGAGGAAAAAAGTTTCGAAAATTGACTTTTACATAAATTCGAAATTTTCGAAGGGTACTTGATGGGTTAAGGAAAGTTTTATATCATTCAAACGGAATTTAAGTGACCTTTCCTTTGATACCAATATGTTAACGATAGGGGAACAATTAAGCCCCCAAATCTCAAAATGTTTGCTGTGCCAATAAATATGTGCGCCAGTGTATATGCATAAAATTATTTGTTTTCCTTATTGGAAATATGTTCATGGAGTAGAGGGTTAAAAACTTCTTGCTTGTTTTTCGTAGAAAATGTCTAAACTCAGATCTAATGAAATAAAATACTTTTTTTCACGATCTGCGAAAGAAGGAAATAAATTTTAGAGGCAATCACCTATGAAGAAACGCAAACGCCCAAAAGTATGCTGTAATTTGAATGTCACTTTAGCTTAAAATTATTGTTGATACAATATACCAGAGCACGCAAGTGATCTCTTTTTGCAGGCAGTCATAAAAGAGAGTAAGAGATCTTCTCTTGTTTCTCTCGCCGAGCAGCATGAAACAGAAATCACGAGAGTAAAAAAAATACGTGTTCTGTTGAGAGAGTGTGCGAGTCTGCTTCATTTTTTTTCTCTGTCTTTTCGGTGAGCAGACAGCAAAGATAAAATTGGCTGAGCAAAATTGTATTTTGCGAGCTCTACAATACAGCTGCGAAAAAAAGAGTAGCAAATTAATCAGAAAACTGCGATTATGCCAAACAAACTTACTTAATGTATTGCCTAATAATTTTACTATATAAAAAAAAATTGTAATTTCATTTTAGAATGGCTGTCAATAAATAAATTGTACATTTTAAAAGAAAAAAGTTCATAAAAACTGTCATGTTTCGTATAATTCCATTGAAAAAAATGCATTTGCCTAAGAGGTTTGTCTGTAATTTAATTGTTTGGTTATTAATCTTAAAAAAATTCAAAATTTATCAATACAATGGATCATGGAAAACATTAAGTTGTTGAATGCTTGAAATCATAAAAAAAAATTATATTGGAAAATCTTTTTGGAAACTGTCTATTGGTTGGGTTTATAAGTAAAACTATTGAAACGCTATAAGCTGTATAGAAATCTTTATTAAACTTGCATGAAAACGAGGTTTCACTTTGATGGGAGAAACTTTACAAGAGCTGAAGGGATCCTTTTAAGGTTGTTGCCGACAAAAATTATATTTATAGCGCAAAATATTGTTTGAAACAATTTAAATAAAATGCATTAATTCATCGTAAAGCATATGCCTACCAGCACTGCTACAGTGAGATAGGGGATTGAAAATGCTTTTGTCCCTAGACTGTTATCTCATGTATTATCAACTACAATAAAAAAAGCAAAAACCAATAAGTTTTTTTGCAGAATAAAATGTGTGGTTTTTATTATTTTACCAAAGCAATTACATTACTAACTGTATTTTATATACATTAACTTGTTAAACACGGATTGTAAACCGTATGTTTTTTAAACGTTGACTGCATTCTGTATTGCAGTCTTTTCATCTACTATAATGTTAGCTGCCGTTGTGGATGGGTTAGAGCTGAGCAATTGTTTTGTCGATGAACTGGATGAGTAGCTATCACTGGAGCTTCGTGTCGAGGATGAATTTCCGCTAACTGGGCTGTCCAGCATATCTAAAAGATAAATCAAAATTTACAGGCACAAAGTGATCACCGCAAATTGCATTTAGAAATCAAATAAATACAGTTTTAGTCAAATCAACCAGTATACCATTAAATGTAGTACGCCGTTCCAACATTTAATGAACAAACGCAAATTACAGTTTTGGATTATAATCCGTTTGAGCATTTAAGTACGGTACATTAAAAAATGTGCGACAACTAGCCAGATTTGTGACCAACTCTGTGATTAAAACACAAAGAAAAATGTTTCATAGAATAGTTTTACGGGAATTTTCTGACTTTTCTTTTGTGAATGAATTTAAGTGATCGATTATACACTGCCGCTCAACTGAATAGATTCACGATTTCTGTCAATGGTGAAAATCTCTCATCATCGGATAAACAGGGCAGACTGTGGCTTCATTGTCTAAATGAAATGCTCGGCTCGGATAGATCGGCTTGTACTATTACACAAATTTTTGAATTGTGTGCCTGAAAGACCATAGAAGTTGATAGAAACAAAAAAAGTGTATCTTCCCATTTTATTTTTTCCCATTTTCATACATTTAACAGCACTTTTCGTAACTATTTTCCCCGCAGAAAAAAGCCTAGATTTCCTTTTGTTAGAGATCACAATCTGTTGCGTCTTATTAGCCAATCTATCAAAGAGTTGTTAACCAATTACTTTAATAAAAATCGCAAGCCTATTTAATTTGAACGGCAGTGTACAACCCATACAACCTAATAACGTCAGTCTTTCGCATTGGGAATTTTCTAAAGATAATCAAATCCATTAATTTCTAGCATGAATCTTTAACAAACAATTTTAACAAAGTGCATAAAATGCACGTAATAAAAGGAAACTATCGTAAAAGCTTTAGCTTCCTACGTCTTACTTGCCATACAGTCAGTCAGTCTAAAAAAATTTAATAAATATATGTATGTTTATAGTCTATGCATACGTGAGTAGGAATACATCTTGCGTATCGTAGAGCTAGATAATCAAGCTTTCTCGATTGTAGTGTTATTATTTTTGCTTTGCTTACATATAATTTTTGTTGTTGTTTTTAATGGCAACTACATTCAATGTCATTAGGTTGTCTACTTGTCTAATTTTGAAGATAGGTTTAATCTGAATTACCCGGAAGTGAACTGACATTATTGATCTTTAGGTCAACAACACCGCTGCAAGTAGTGGTTGCAGCGCCGGGTCCCACAATATTACCCACAGATGTGGATTTTTTGTGAAGATTCAGATTCTTTTTCACTGTGCTGCTATAGCCTACCCCAATTGCGTTGGGCATGTTTGTTTCGTTCGGAGTGCGGTTTCCAGTACCACAGCCGCTTCCAAAGGAATCACCACTCTTGGCTCGCTCTGCCTGACACAAGGGACTTAGTATGGTATTCTGTGTGTCCTCAGGTGTATAGTAACCCGTCTCCTCAGCACTTAATCCTGGCTCTGTGACAGGTGTCTTCCTATGGTCATGATCGGGCCTATGCTTAGTTCGCTTAATGGAGTCACTTTTTCTAGAGGCCGAATCATGCACGGCAACTTCCTTCTCGCCACCGCTGACAGCTTCGTCACTAATTTGGTGGTCTGAGTCCACAAAATCGTCTCGGATGCCCAAACTGGCCACCACTTGTTTAAGTGATTTGCACGATGCATTCTTGCTTCTGCTACCCGGCGACAGCAATGGGGACAATTTTTCATTCTCGCTGTCTTCATCGTCGACGCCAACGTTGTGCTTTTGGTATTTAAGTCCATTATGGCGCTCATTTATTATATGCACCTCCTGTTTCTTTGGGGAGCAAGTAAGTGTGGGCGTAGACGTTGCCTTTGACGAGTTCAAAGTGGTAGTAGCTTTCTTGAGATCACTTTCAATTTCGACCACGGATACAGTGGAGGTACCGCTAGATTTATTTGAAAGGGTGCCCACCTCATTTGTGGTAGTGCAAGTCGAGGCATTTTTCTTGATCTTAGACCGGCGTTGGCTATTAGATTTAACCGGCGACGATGTCTTCATGTCGTCATTTGTCATCGTTGAAGCGGCCACCGTAACGTTGTCCGTGACATCCTGATCAATGTTTCTATTGTAAAACAAGATGGACATAGGATAGTATAAGAATTATGTCAAAATTGAATTAATGCATAAATTTAGTATTGGAATACAATTAGACACGATTGGCTGCGGTTTAAAAAACTGCAAAAGGTCGAAGCAGCACAAAGCACAAAGCGCAAGTCGCAGTCGCGATATTAGTCGCGGGTAACTTTTTCTGCTTATGCTGTTTGCTTATTGATTATTTTATTCTTAAAGTGTTAGGCGTGCTTCAGCGGCTTACAGCTTATTTCGCATAGCACAACTATTAAATCGGATAGTCGCTGACATATTAAAGGTATCCAAAACATTTAAATGCAGAATTTTTTTTTATACAAATAAGAGTGAATCATAATAGGTTACATTTTTGGAATATGGATACAAACAATTTAAATTACAATTTTATGCAACTCATATTATACAACTGAAATTTTGAGAGCACATCGAATTACATGACTTATTACATGATAAAATTGTCCCAGCTATGTTGGGTAAAATCTTTAGCTTCCTATGTCATACCGTTTAGGCTCCATAATATTCAGTATTAACAATTTACATTTGTGTCCCAAAAATTTTAGATTTTGTAAGTTTACTACCTAAGATAAAGTTGTAGTTATATGCGAATGCTCTGATAAAATATAGGATTTTTAATATTTCGAAGATAAGATAAATTCTTGTTAAATACCTGTCGCGGGCCACATATTGTGGCGGTCCATTAAGCGCCTCAATAAGTGAGACTGGAATGTATCCCGATGGAATATCAATAGGCGCCGACTCGCCAGCCACTGAGGTTGGCGTATTTTGATGTAGCATGTGCGTGCTGATGCCTTTTTGTACCGCTCGTATTTGTAGCAGAGCGCGGAAAGGAGCTCGGCAAATGGGGCAGTTGTTAGCCTGATATCGCAGGGAGTCGGCACACGAGTTGCAAAGACAAAGGTGGCGGCAGGGCAAAATGAGTGTGTCGCGGGTTTCGCTCATGCAGATTACACACTCACTGCCATGGTCGTCGATCTCCTCATCTAGAGACGACTTATTTACCGCCTTATTTTCAATACCGTAAATCTCCTGTAATAGGTAGCATAGACCATCTACAAATATTTTCTGTTTGAGCGCACGAAGCACATATGTCCTTGTCTCTGGATGGTGGTCAATTACGCAAATGGTTGTATGCGATTGACGACATTCTTCGTTGCCTTCCTCGATAACGCAGTGTATAGCTACTGGGTAATGCTCGCGTCCAGCATTGTAGACGAGATCATCCTCGTGTATTAGCTGCGGATTAAATACGTGGCTTGGCTGCGAAAAGCATTGATTTATGCCTTTCTCGTAATGGTACGTATCTGACGAGAACCCCAGACCCTCACGTTGGGTCAGTGTGACGCCGCTTAGACTGACATTTTCCGTACAAAAGTAGTACACAGTAATGGCACACTTTGCATCAGAGTCAAAGGTGAACTCAATGTTATAGCAAGAGTTTGGAGCCCCCATTTCTGTGTCTGCTAAATTACATAGCACATTGCCATCAACCGTCTGAATACTTTCAATTATCTCTTTTTTCTTGTCGTTCTGCAGCAATGTATCACAATCACTTTCAGTACAATTTTTTTTCTTATTATTTGGCACTCGCACAAAGCGAACAGATTCCTTGCGTATGTTGACAAGACTTTTTAGCGTTTTGGTTGGTTCGTTGGCCTGTGGTGGAGGATAGGGAAAGGCTGTGGGACGATTGCCAAGGAAGTTGAGGTCTGCATTTTCGCCAAACAAATATGACTCGGGCTGAGGCGTGTCAAAGCGCTCACCGCCCATTATAAAGTGGGTGCCAAAGAAGTTTCCTATTCTAGGCGGATATTTGTAGGCATTATTAGTAGTTTGATCTGCTTCCTCCACAGCTGCATTTTGCCTGCTCACAAAGTTTCCCATCTATATTTCGATTATCTTTACTTTTATGTTTATATTAACTTCAAGCTTACACCAAAACTTATTTTTTATTTTAGCAAATATAACATCCACGTATGTAAGTATGTGTGTGTAGCTATTCCAAAAACAGAGACGATATCGAAAATATCGATAGCTCGATGATTGCGAAACAAAATCGACAAAGACTCATAATGGGCACATAATAGGGGTATTCCAATTTCATATGTATATACCATATACTATAAGACTTTAATGAAACTAGTAGAAAAGGCCACCATTGAGCACAATTGAGGTTTAAGAGCTCCAATGAGTACTAGTTATTGTGTAAAATTGTGGTAATTTTTAAATTAAATTATGTGAATAAAGATATCCTAAAAAAAACTCTACGAGGTCAGAATCCAGTGACAAACATATTTTCAAGCCCCAAAATTTGTTGATAATTTTTCTAAAAGATATCAGGAGCTTTGTAAATGCCTATGCTCTTCACATTATGGCTTTTTCATAAGATGTTTAGTTCATGTATATATGTCAGTACCATAACCAAGATAAAAAAGAGAATAAATACACATTAAATCAAAATGCGTTTCTGGAAGACCCAAAAAATTTAATTTATTTAAATAAATTAAGGCCCGAATTCTTACAAAACCAAAACAAACTGGCAGGACTAGCTATACCTGCAAAAGCTTAGTATGGAGTAAAAAAGCATTTCGCCGGCGTAAGGGGCTCAATACTTTTTTGTCGTCAAGCCTAGTACCGACGTGAGATAAATTTTTAGCGGCGGAAAATGCTCAATATTTAGCTGTCGACGAGCGTAAAGCCAGAGTTGCCAAATCAACACGAAAAAATAACAGAAAGTTGAGTGGTAGCTCTATGCGTCAACAGCGGTTTATTTTAAATATGAGCATGCAGAACTTATTTTGATAAAAAGAGGAGATAATAGGCAATAAAAATTTAAATTATAGTTAATATAGGAGAAATATGCGACGGCACAGCGCGTATGAGTGAACCCATCGCCTTAGAACTTTTTACGTGGATTCTCCCTCTAAATTAATGAAAAAATACAAATATTGGCCTCTTTTCCACCTCGTTAATCAGCAGAATTTTGTCTGCTGTTTCAAAAAGAGTCAATCTGCTGTTTTTTGATAATTTTCCGGTCATTTCGTTTGAGTTATTGTGAGAGAGTGAGATAGATAGATAGCGAAACTCTAAACAGTTCAATGTTTCGCTGGGCCAGTCAGCTGTTTCAAACAGTGCTGGATAACGCCCGTTCCTTATCTGGCAACTCCGTTTTTAGTTTCAGTTTAGTTTACGTCCGGACCGACAAGCGGAGATAAATGTCGTCTTCTTCTTTTTCACTTTACGCTAGCGTTTTTTTTAAATGGAGTTTGACTTACGCTAGGCCTTTTATCTCATGTCGGTACTAGGCTTCAGGCACAAAGACAGTGTTGCCAATGTAACACGAAAAAATAACATAAAGTTGAGTGGTAAGACTTGCGTCAACTGTGGTTTGCTTAAAATTGGTTCATGCAGAGCCGATATGGGTAAAATGAGAAGAGAATAGGCACTGGAAAATGTAAATTAAGGTTAATAGTGGAAAAATATACAAGACCACTCAAGAACGCCGCTTATTGGGGGGACCCATTTAGCTGCCATAGGAACGATCAGTCGAAAATCAAGCTTAAGTCCAAAAACATTTTGGTTTTTTGAGATATCTTATTCAATCTTACAGAATATGATGTTTGTGGAGATATCTCAACCAAACTCACAGATTGGAAACTTAATATTGTCTGATCCTGATAAAATTTGGTTCAAATCATAAAAAATATTAGCGAAAAGATTTTTGAAATTTTTTTTTGCAGTCACTATTAGAATTGTTTGAAGAATTTTCTTGCATCAAAAAATTTATTTTTAAAAATGGAGGAAAAAAGTTTAAAAAATTGACTTTTACTTAAATTCGAAATTTTCAAAGGGTACTAAATGGGTTAAGGAAAGTTTTGTGTCATTCGAACGGAATTTAAATGACTTTTCCATTGATGCCAATATGTTAACGATAAGGGAGCAAATAAGCCCCCAAATCTCAAAATGCTTGCTGTGCCAATAATTATGTTCGCCAGTATACATATCTGTAGGTCCAGCGGTTTGGAAACACAAGGACTGACTTTTCGTCTAATTTTGGAAATTCCACTAAAAATGTTCAATTTAATTATCTTTTGAACCAGTTGTCGGATTAGGATAATCGAGTATAAGTATCATTCGTCACATATTTAAAATAAGAATTATTAATAGCTAAAAAACTGATAAAAAGGCTCCAACGGTCCATTGTGTATAATCATTTTAGTTTTGCACATCACCACGAACCAGGTGAGTTACCAAAATTTGTAGAATGTACTTTTCAGAGTTAAAAGAATACCCTTCGATCGGTATATAACTTAATCTGTTGGGACAGTCGTTGCAAATTTTCCATTTTTCCTGTGTATATTGCTAGTTGCCTTTCGGACCCTTCGTTCTGCTTTCGTCATTAGACTAGACATGGCGACATATCTCAACCCAAGACTTCTTTCCTGGCGGAGTTGTTGTTTTAAAACGACATATCTTCGCCGTTGATCGCTGCGAAACGACAAACGGCATATTTCTGTGCGGAGTTATGTAGGGGTGTTGTAGTGCATGTTGTTTTTGTGGGAAGTTGCACATCTGCAACGTTGCAAGAGGCTCACGTGAACACCCTAATTGTTTTGCCCTGTTATGCCTCATAATTTTCGTTAATAAAGAAAAAGTCAAATCAAAACAATTGTAATTTTTATTGCAAATTTCAATATAAAAGGGAAGGAGCCAAAATAGAATATCCTGATCATAAATAATTCATTATTGAATACTCAATATATTTACATTATGCCTCATAAATTTTGCTATCATGCTCACATTTTGCTAATCCAAAGATATTATTGCTTATATACTATGACCGCGAATTAAATGCTTGACTTATTCAAATTTGACTAAAATTTGGGTCTGGAACAAAATTTACATACAAATACATAGAGTCGCTTGATAAGGGTAGGCTTTTGGTCAAGGAGTAGAGGAATGTCCAAGTACATTTATAATTGTGGACTGGTTTAGATGACAGTAGCTTTTATTTAACTGCTGCGGTAGCGGCATTTGCTAGTGTGCGGGATTTGCGTTTCTTTAACTTTGTCTTCACTTTACGGACAAGACTAGAGGTATCCAGCGAAATTGACGCAGACGGTTTGTTGACTTGTGCGGAGCTACTGCTGTTGCGATGCTGCAGCATATTGGCTGCACCGACAGCAGCCCCGCTGCTGCTGCCTCCACATTTTATGTGCAGTCCACTGGAATGGCGTATTCGTCTTGAAACACAACCACTTCCCGTAGTGTTAGCCGCTGACTGTTGCAATGCTGTTACCACTATGCCGCTTGTCTTAAATTTACTGGTTGCTCGTCCAACGGACTGTTGCACCCCGCCACCGGTAGAAGCATTTTGAATTTGTTCGTTAACGCCGCTGGGCTGACCCTTGAACATCAATCGTTGCATCTGCGTAAGTTGCTTTTTCTGTACAATAGCATTGGCGCAAACTTCAATATTATTACGTGCCCGCGAATATCGTGTTACCAGCTGCGTTGTCTCCGCAATTTTTATTATACTGGACTTGCGCTTGCTCTTTGCATTAGATCCATTTACATTTACTTGGATAACTTCACTGCAGCTGCCTGTTTTGGTTCTCGTTTTGGGCTTACCGCCGCGCAATATCTGCGAATTTTCCAGCTTGACGCTGCTTCCACCCATAAGGCGCGCATGCATTGGTTGCAACTTCTTGTGTTCCTGCTGCCACAGTAGCAGCTTTTGGGAGCAGGCGCTACAAATGTTTAATTGTATTTTATTGACATTTCTATAACGAATTCATCGTAAACTTACTTGAATAAATCCATCTGCTCCAATTTGCGAGGCCTTCGCGGTGCACCCATGTAAGTCGGTGGTAGTGCTGCAGATGCAGAGGGCATTGCGGTTCCCCCGCCCGATGTCAACGATTCCTTGTTGCTTTTGGCAAACATATCCCGCATCTGTTGTCCACCTCCTGCCTTACGGATGGCAGCCGCTGCAGCTGCCAAAGGAATTATGTTGCCCACTTGAGCTTGTGCCTTGGATTGATGACCCTTGTACCAAGCTAGAGGTCGGTTGTCTGGCTCGCCATGGGCTCCCGTCCAAATCTTCTTTTTTAATGATAGTTTCAGTTGTAAGTCGTCAGCATTGCCGACATTTCTATTTCTTTGTTGTGCCAGTGGTATGAAGTTGCTGGGTACGGTGCTGTTGTAAATATATGGATAAGCAGCCACAATTTTTTTTTTTATTATTATTTATTATTTAGCCACTTACTGTCGTGGTGGCGCCCTGTGCATTTTCACGGCCGGTTTGGGATCACTAGTAAAGAAATTCTGTCTTGCATTTCCACTATCTTGATTGAGATTATGCCAAGAGTAGGTGCGTCGAGCGCCCTTAGCGATAGAGTGACCATTAAGCTGACACTCCTCTTGCTGCTCGGGGGCAGTACGCGGCGTTAGCTTGTAAACTTCCAATTTTTTACTGCCGCCGGGGCCCGTTATCTTTGTCGGCGTTGTTACTATCAATTCTGGCGGCATATGATGAATCGGTTTAGGTTTCTGCACTACTATGTCACCAATTTCTTCAATATATCGACGCTGCAACTCGCTCTGAAGTAAAGTGTGCCGCAGCGGAGCCACTACGCCGATTCCTACGTTACCTGTTGGCGAGAGCTCCTCATCGTCTGTAGAAAAATGCAGATCTGAGCCTGGATCCGTGGTTGGCAAATCTAGTGCAGTTCGCGTTACTTCGCCACGTTTCTTTAAAGGCTTACCTCGCGCACGTTGCCGTCGGTTCTGAAACAATAATAACAATTCGCATTGCATTAATGTGCGCGTACATATGTTTAGATTAATATACAGTCCTCACTACTTGAATGGCACACCTCCTTAAGCGAGTTTTCTACCGACCACTAAAGAATTAATTTGTAAACCCTGTGCCCATTGGGGTCCCAAAAGGGTATAATGGTTTTGTGAAATTTATGCAACAGCCGAGTCGATTTAGCCATGTCCGTCTGTCCTTCCGCCTATCTGCCGGTCCGTTTGAATTAGCTGATCTCTGATCACATGTATAGATATATATGACAGCTATATGATATAGTTCACCGATTCCAACTAAATTTAGTCAAGATGTATGGTCTGCAAGATTGGTTTAGATATCTTCAGAAACCACAACAATTTAATACAAAATCTAAATCATCGATCAATCGTTCCGATGGCAACTATATAATATAGTATAACGATTTTAACCAAATTTGGTTAGGAAGTATAAGATCGTCCCAATAAATAGCAAAGAGATTTTTTCTACTAAAGCTTGGTTTTCGATTGATCTTAGCAGCTACATGATATATTGATTGATTTTTGTCTAGATTCTTAAAGTCGACTTGGCTGTTGGTATTGATCAAGAATATATGTATATATACTTTATTGGGTCAGTCAGGCTCCTTCTGTCTGTTACTTACATTTCACAAAAAAATTACACCCTTTATTGCCCACTTTCAATGAGCACAGGGTTTATTTATGAATAGTTTCGGGTCAATGACCGATCGGAAACTCATTCAAGGGGTGTCCTATTCAAGCGGTGAGCAGTGTATGTGCATATGTAAGTCTGTTTGTAGTTCATAACAAAAATGTTCAATTCTAGACTCAGTATAAGGCTGATTGGAAAGAATTGGTTTGTCAATTGTTTTATATCATTGCAGAAGGCTTTGAAATGATATAACAGTCTTAGCATTCACTCGTATTGCTTTATTGGTGTTGTTAGATCTGTCGGAACCGGAATCATAGAGCTGCCATAAAGTCGATTGGTTGACAGTCAAAAGTTCAAAAACGTTCAAATCGATCAGAAGTATAAGTCTAAGTTAAATATGAGACTAGGTTACGATGTTTTGTTTGGGGAAGATTAGAAAGATTGCAACATTTTCTTCTATCCTGTAATTATACATTTGAATTAAGTAGTATTGGTAATATCATAAATCAATCTAAATGTTTACAGCTGTAAGATTCTTAAAAAATAAACTTTTTTTTAAAGTACCAAATATTCAAAAATATAATTACAAAGCTAATTTATTTGTGATTTAATTAACACTATTCAATGGCCGAACAAAATTCTTAATTACTTTTTAATTTCATTAGCATCACTTTTTTCAGAAGCTTTATTTTTTTCAATGCTAATGAAATGACAAAATACATGCAAAAAGTTATTAAACGTGGTTTTATGTCTTTATGAAAACTAGTTACTCAGTTTAAAAGCAATCTCAAATAAACTTGGTCTGTCTTTAGAGTAAGCAAAAATTTGACTTTACGAATGGATCTCCTACAGCGTAGTCTTGATCGATTCGACTCCTAATTCTATTTAAAGTGTTTTAGTAACATAAAAAATAAACCCTACAAAGATAAATACTATGTAAATTCTAGCACTTACTGTTGTCATTTGTGGGTGCTTAAAATTGTAAGTTCATTTGTCATTCACTTCAAGAAGATTCGAATTAAATAGTTTATTGAAACAAAATGATTCAATAAGTTAAAAGTGAGCGAACTCTTCGGCGTACCGAATTCTTTGGTTACTGATATTGGAGCTACATGTACCTTCTTTCGTCGAAAAATAAAAATTCGTCTGTTTGCCAGCCAAAGTCGCAAGTTGCGATCAATACGCATTTTGCGATTTAATGCTTTAGATGCTCCCTTTTCTGTGGGCATGTGTTTGGTTTTCTTGTTTCGCTTACGGGATGGCGGTTTACTGATCTGAATGGTATCATTACAAACATCTGTTACTAACTCTGAGGTCTCAGATCCATTGCTCTCGGTACTTTCTGATTCTGCTGACGGGTGTTGTGGCAATCTAGTGCCTATTTGAGATCGTTCAATTATATCGCTGGCCGTAAGCTTCTCATTGACATTTCCGTTGGGTGAACTCGGACCCCTTTCACCACCACCGGCAATACGTTTGAAATTGGTCGATTTACATCCCAATTTTTGACGACGTCGCTTTAGTCGTGCTAGCGCCTTGAATTTCCGCTGGAGTACCGGCGAAAAGTAAACTTGGTCCAAAACATGCATCACTTTGTGCATACGTCGCACTCGAAACTATTAAGGGTGCGTGAAGGTGTTGTCGTTGTGCTATAACTTCTGAATTTCGGGCTGAAATATCATCAAATCGACACCTACCTTGCGAATCTCGTGCATGACCTCAGGTGAACTGGGTGGTGCGCGTATTGGCGCACAGCAAGGGCCTTCCAGATCCGAGGCTGTTATTGAATGTTTGCCTTCATTGTCGGAACTGGAACTGCAATTGCCCTCATCGCTAAATTACGGAAAACGAAAGATTTGTTTTGAATTTAGTAAATTACACACAAATTTCTTAATAGTCGAGACAGGAACACCGTACGCTCAGTTTGGATAGCTATCCACTCTTTTAATAAATTATAAATATCTATATATATTTGTTTTCTTCCAATCGTACTTACCTGGAATAATCGGACAATGGGATGTTTAACGGTTCATCGGCACTTGAGCCTTCGCGCATCAATCTTTCAATTATTTTTGAGCGTAGTCTTTCCTGTTGTTTGAGTAAATTTAAAATCTATTGTAAATGTTAATTCATTAGGATTAGTGAAAAATTGTAGACTGGCCAAAATTAAGAAAAATAATAAAATATGTTGGAATTGAGAACAAAAGAGATTTTTTTTATTTTTACAGTATACGGCAAGCCATGTTGTGAGAACTACAAAAGTACTACTTAAGTATTACGATAAAAATAATGTAAACGAAAATTTTACGGCTAAACAATAAATATGCGATAAGATGCTAGTTTTATACTTATACTTATGTACATATAATTTATGATATATAGTGTAAGCATGTACAGTAGAGCATATTGGATTGGCTGTCGGCCCAGCGGACGCACCATTGGCGCCTATTATTCTACATATACGAGGGCTGTTTAACAAGTCAGTGAGTTTTTTGAGTCGCAGAAAGAGGGCTAAATCTGTCTGATCATTGTCTTGATCTTGTCACTCATCGCGCGAATAGCATTTTCATATTTGTGCAAACTGTGATGGATCCGTTCAAATGTGATGCTTACAGCCACAGCCAGGTTACGAACCTTAAGATTAATTCATGAATTTTTCGAACGACCTAGCTCAATTAACGGATGATAGCTGGCGGAGTATTTAATTAATCAGCCGTCGTATATGAAAAATATGTTTTAAATTTAATTCTTATAGTGTTGATTGCGAAAGCTACTATTTAAATAAAGTAAATGTATTTATGTATATAAAAACAGCGAAAGGCGATAGATAGCATTCAAATTAACTATTTTGGCAACATTTTAGTATTGAACATGTAATACATAGAAATAAATAACTGGCCTTAGCCAATGCAAATTCCGCGTTCTATATTCTCGACATTTTTTTTTTAAATATGTGGTGTCTGGGGTAAATCAGCAAAATAGCAAAAATGGCATAACCACACAACAATTACACAATTGTAGCAAAAAGCGATTGGCTGGAGGCATGTTTATAATTGGTTATCTGTGTAGAAATGTTTAGAAATGAACGACATTCCTAAGAGACACTCTTCTCCACAGAACGTTTCACTTTTATTTTGTCGCTTATAATACATCCCTGATCGGCCATTTTTTGTAATTTCAATGCTTTCTGTTCGCGTTTCTCGCGTTTTCTTATCTTTTTGATTTGCTTAAATAATTTAGCATGTCGCTTTACTTTGTTCGGATTTTCATCACAATAGTCCAATAAAGTCTCACAAAATGCACGTCCCATGTGCTCATAATCCTGAAAAATATATTTATATATATATTTATATAGATATATTGTATTGTGAATCTTAAATAATTTGTACCTGTATATTAAAATGGGTGCCCTTACGCGAGCCCAGCGAGGAACCCCCAAAAGATGCCTCAATTGTATAGCTATTTGTTATACCAAGCATCCAAACAACAATGCGTCCAGTGCCTTCTTTGCTCCGCTGTATTTTAAATTTACAGCTTTCAAATGAAAACTGTCGGTAAAAAGATTAGATAATATGAAATAAAATATAGGGAAACAGCCAAATAGCTGCTGGATGTCTTAGGCCCACCCTATCGGCGCTGTTTTTATGCAGCATCAATGGAAAGACTTGCTCAGTAAGTCTTTTCTCAGGATTCCGCTTGTTCTCACAGCCATATATGAAAATGTTGTGCTTGCGTGAATGAGCGTGCATATCACAATACATTGCCACACCGCATTCCTCAATCAGTCTGAAATTGAAATTGTAGACTTCGCTCAGTTTTGTATCGTCAACAGAGCTCGCAAATAACAGTTGACCCATTTTCGTAAGGATGAACTCAACGAACAACGAAACTTTTTTTTCCTTCTGCTTTGAGCGAAGAAAATAAAAGTTTTTTGCGTTGTATTTACGGTTACCACTTAAAAGAATCAGACTGAGCCAAAAAACACTAATAGAAGCTACTATAACACATAATATTTCCAAAGTATTTCACATTTTCATTTTAATCTAGTCATTATGTAATTAAATAAAAATAAATAAGTACTTCAACCTTAAACTATACAAAATAACTGATTGTGAACTGATGAAAAAATAGCATATTCAAAAAAAAGGGTCACTGCGCCAACAGAAAAAAAAGAGCCAGTTTTGGCGCAAAAACGCCAATTCTCGCAATCGTGGCTGTATTCGTCAATGCGAGTTAGGCGTCTGTGCTTGTGACTTGCCTTTCTCAATGCGTTTGGATCAATTTAAAAATAAAAGAAAAAAAAGTGCATTATTTTGATGAACAAAAAATAAGTCTAAAATTATGAAGCAGCACGGTTGCCACTTGCATGTGTTTTTTTCGGTTTTTTTCGGTTTTTTTCGGTAAACTGTTGTTTGCGAGCTCTGATCGTCATACCTAAAGCGTTGTGGTGTTTTCAGGATATTTACCTTCTAATCATGGCTTTTGTATACCATATCGATGGATACGTTTCTCGAATAACAGTTCGATATTGCCGATTTAAGTCTTTGCCAGTCAGCGAGTTGCGAGTGTTTCCTACAATGACGCCATCTGGATTAAGCATAGGCACAAGTTTAAAGATAAATTTATGACGCAATCGCTTAGCGACCGTTGTATCGCCCGTTATAAAGTCCATTAAACCCTTCATCATCCACGAGGATGGTGTCTCACTGGGATGTACGCGGGCCGATACCACTATTGATTTCTTGCGCTATTAAAAAATATTATTAATAATTCAATCGAGCTATGTACAGTGCTCCACAAATGTCTTCATACAGCATAAACTTGTAAAA
Source organism: Drosophila subquinaria (assembly GCA_037043405.1). NCBI lineage: Eukaryota > Metazoa > Arthropoda > Insecta > Diptera > Drosophilidae > Drosophila > Drosophila subquinaria. Next base: position 268,582 of record JBAMBL010000263.1, read on the forward strand.
TTTGCGTATAATAAAGATGTTTTGATGCGGTTTTCTTATATTAATCTTTTATTTACTTAAATCCCGTTCTAATGATACCAAAATTTCTTTAACCCATTAAGTACCCATCGAAAATTTTGAATTTGAAAAAAAGTCAATTTTTCAAAATTTTTCCTCGATTTTTTCCAAAAAATTTTTTGATGCAGAAAAATTCTTCAAACAATTCTAAGAGTGACTGCAAAAAAAATTTTTCAAAAATATTTTTGCTAGTATTTTTTATAATTTTTTGAAAACTTCAAAAAAGCCACTTTTTGTGGAGAAAAGTATGAAAAAGGGGTTAAAATCGTCATTTTTAGGATTTTTAAAAAATTATAAAAAATACTAGCAAAATATTTTTGAAAAATTTTTTTTTGCAGTCACTCTTAGAATTGTTTGAAGAATTTTTCTGCATCAAAAAATTTTTTGGAAAAAATCGAGGAAAAATTTTGAAAAATTGACTTTTTTTCAAATTCAAAATTTTCGATGGGTACTTAATGGGTTAAAGAAATTTTGGTATCATTAGAACGGGATTTAAGTAAATAAAAGATTAATATAAGAAAACCGCATCAAAACATCTTTATTATACGCAAATTTTACAAGTTTATGCTCTATGAAGACATTTGTGGAGCACTGTATGTACATATAGTATGTATTTGCTTACCCGCGCGTTGTCCTCATTATTAGAAGGTGCCGTGACGGTGAGATAATACACATTGTTGCCAGCTAATGTACGGCAGAGCAGACGTAGCTTACAAAATTTGGACTTAACAGGATGACGCTGTATCTCCATTAAGTAGTCCTAATAAGTATGCAAGAACAAATAAGAATTCGTAAAAAAACCATGGTTTGTTTTTTGCTCTGGCATACCTGCAAATCACTGTAGGTGTAAGGATAGCTATGGGCAAAATACACCGTATCATCATCATGTTCAAACTCGATTGTGAATGTGAGTGTGTAACTTGAATTATCCTCGTCCTCCTCGTTAGTGTTGTTATTACTTCTGAGAATGAATTTTAAAGTCACTTCTTTAATAAATCAGGTCCTGAAGTTGACGAAATTTGTGTTAACTACTTACTCATCGTCATTACGATAGTATGAAATGTTGTTGCCACATCTGCGCCAGCCCTCGCTCTTTTCTTTAGCACCTAGTGTAGAGTACATGACAGGTCGCATGCCATCGTTATAAAGGCTATCCGACTTAACCAAATTGACAATGGAGAATCGATATAACATGTTACGATGCGTGCGTCGAACGCGAAAGTAAAACCACTGCTTGGAACGGCTAGTATAAAGATCGGGTCGCAAGTAAAGTTCATAATACGTTGGCGTGATTTGCACTGCTTTTGCCAGGTTCCCGGATTCGAAACGTGACTCGAACTCCAGACTATCGTAATCCTCTGCATTCATTGGATGACAGTTAGTCACAAATTTGGCACCGCCCACCGCGGAGCGACTAAACTGCATTTGGGGAATATCGTAGGAAATAGGTTGTGATTGAAACGATGTCTTCTCATTAATATTTATTTCTTGACTGGGTATTTCCCTGCTTAGTAGTTCATTGGTACTGGTGCTAGTATTGGTGCTAGTATTGGTGCTAGTATAGGTGCTTGAACTTATATGAGTGCCCCCGATATCGGTGCTCGACGATGGCTCAAAGCCCCGACGACGTCCCCTTGCAACAGCTGCAACTGCTGCCGCCACGCTTACCGCTCGTTTGGAGAGTGGTGTTTGAATCAAGGGTAACTGCATTGCTGGGAGCAAATCCGGTTTCATTATTTACAAAATAAATTTCCCAAATTGCTCAGTTGCATCAAAAAAACTAAAGCATTTAGAGGAGTGTTGTTCAAACTGTGTATTTTCCTATCCCATGGGATAGGAAAAAAAATATTGCATAGTGTGCTTTAGGACACCACTGATTTAGAGTAAAAAATATGAAAAATTGAATTTCCAAAATGTTTTTACAAGGTAAAGGTCTAGTGATGATTTTGATTTGAACAAATATTTTTTGTCAATTTTAGAAGGCCACTTAAAATTTAAAATATAAATATCTTATGAATTTGAATGTTCGATGCGAATTTAAGATAAGATTAAGGTATATAATTCGATCTGATCGGACAGTCTTAGCTTATTTTTCATTGCACTGCAGTGATAGTTTTCCAATTTGGACTGAATTTGGTCAGCATGTATGCCAAATATTAAAAAAGTAAGCTTGAAAAATTGCGAATAAACTTTCTTTCTGAACTTTTGAACGAACAACAACAAATCGCTGATTTCTACGTAATCGAGATTTTAAAAGGAACAGCTAACATACTTAGTACTGTACTGTTGTACTGTGCTGTCATTTATTAATCGGCGCTTACATGCTAGTCTGCCCTCGCCGTCTTCTCCCACTAGTGTATCCGTATCTGAAACGTAGCTTGAACTTGTTCTTATCTTATCTGCGCCACCGGCCAGGCGACCAAATGAGTTTTCACCGTCTCCTTCTCTTAGCTCGTTTCTGACATTGTCACTAATATCTCTTTCATCGCTGCTAATTTTTTCCACGCCCGAGTCGGCGATCGCATGCACCATTTTCTTGCGACTCGGTGTGGCTTTATCAGATATTTGGCGTGAGCTGCTTTGGAAAGCAACCTCCAAACGCTTAATATTGGTTTTGGGGAGTTTAAAAGGTGTAACTGCGTATTTATTGTGTACCTTGCTTGAGCTGGAGTTGCTAGCAATTGTGGGCTGCTGATCATAATCGATGAGTTTCTTGATGATCGCCTTGGATACTTTCTTGCCAAACTGACTGAGTGCGTAATAAGGCGAGGCTGGTTTGTACTCAGTGCTGGCACTGTTCCAAATATCGTCGAGTTCGTCAGCCTCTTGCTGTTTGCTGTTAAGCTTTCTGTCATCTTTGATCGAACTTGTACCATATGTGGCGGTCTTCTTGATATCGCTTTCACCACTTGTATCGCGCTCATCATCGTCATCCTGTGAGTTTCCGGCCGAGCGATCGTCAACGGAATTTAAAATTTTAGACACACTATTCATCGGACCTTTTCCATCATGTAGCGTCGTTCTATGGCTAAGCGGCATGAAGTCGTTTCTCGAATCTGAAGAATCATCTGAATTTTCACTTGACTCATCCTCTGCATTGGTATTGTCGTTAGGTGTTTTCTATTTGGTTGTTAAGTCAATTTAATTAGGAGCACCCCCCAACAACTAATATTTAGTCAGATCCGTCATCTGATAGGTGACCCACCCAATATTAGATTGTGCCGGCAGTGCATGCATGCACTATTTTAAATAATAAAGGTTGAATACTTACGTAATTGACAGCACTTATGGGACAATAGGTAAACACAATAATGCCATTTTCCTCGCCTACTGGACGCGGCTTCAGCTCATTGCCCGTTAGAACATTAAGTGGCTCTGCTTGGGGCGGCACGTAGGGAATGTGTATAATGCGCTCCTCAATGACCTGAGATCGAATAATTTTAATGAAATTATTATTTCCTTAAGAGTTCAAATTAAAAGGTTATTCAGAAAATAACTACTTATATTCACAAGATATAAAAGTTATCTTTGCACGCCAAAGATTTTATATTGATATCTTCGACTGATTGTGTCTATGACATCTATGTACTATTATCCTCCCAAATTAGCCAAATTGTTTTAAAATACCGAATACATTATACTCTAATTTTAGACCGATCGTTCCTATGACATCACCAACAGGATAAAAGCTTATAATATTAGATAAAGTTAATTACCAAAGAATACCTAATATTCTAAAAAAGCTGCGTATGGTGGCTTTTCGCGATTTTCGGAAGAGGGAAGGGGAGTGGGTTTATAGAAGCCTGTGTGCCAAATTTGGTTGCTCTAGCTCTTATATTCTGGGATCTAGGCGCTCACAGGCGGACGATCGGACAGACGAACATGGCTTAATCGACTCGGCTGTTGATGCTGATCACGAATATATACACTTTATAGGGTCGAGGATGTTTCCTTCTCGCTAATACACGCATTTCAACGAATACAATATAGCATTTTTACTTATTTTTTAAGTAACGGGCTTAAAAGATCAAGTGAACATTCAAAAAACATCACAGAAATTAAGAAATTGATTTTGGAGTAGCTGAAGACCCGATCCAAACACTTAAAGCCATCTATTACTCACCTGACATTCTATCGGCCATCTGGGGGCCTGCTGTGAACAATCATTGTCCTTGTCCTTCGGCAGTGCGAAAAGATCACGCGGCTCCTTTAATCGTGCGACTGGTCGTAATGTTTTTTCATCTGTGTTAAGAACTAGTTGATTTGTCTTCAGACCCTTCGAAAGAAAATTTCCAAGGAAACCAGCTAAAATAAAACCACAGATAAAATCTTAAAAAATAGAAAATCCAATACTGCCGAAAAAAATAGCAACAGTGTCGATCAAAATAATTTTCTTAAAATATATTCTTATTCCGACTTATGATCCGAACCTTTTTTAGTTATCTATCCCCCGAACGCGAGAACCAAACCTTGACACTTTCAAAAAAAAAAGGGTTAGGGCTTGGCGCAAAATGCTTATTGAAATGAAAAAAACCAACACAGCAAAGGTCAGATTTAAAATAATAGATGATAAGTCTAATAACTAATAACTAATTAAGCCAATATTGCAATTAGCAAATTTCCATAAAATTACGTTGAGTTGTGGAAGTTGAGTTGATTTACGTTGAGAATATAAATTGTGGATTTCTTATTTACTTCGTTCCTTTTAATTTTAAATCTTAGATTCTTTTGATTATGATGGGATTCATCGACAACAAAGCATCACAATCAGAGAATTTTATTTTGGTGATGCATTTTCTTTCATCACAATCACACAATTTTGCAATCATGATTGTACATCACTGCCGTTTAGCAGAACAATTAGATGAATTTAATTGATTTTCTGTTGTCGATGTGTTCTCGTGTTTTTCTACGGTAATCCCTTCTTTATTTGTGATGGATCAGTATCTGCTTAAAGACATCATGCCTTTTTTAAAACGGAATACTGTGCACAGTGAACCACTAATGTCTTCATACACCTGCAATTTTTACTTTGTTGGCTTATAAAATCAAAACCGACAAAGATACGAAAAAAAAAAATACAAATGCAGTATGTTGAATTCATTTATTATCTATTGTTTAACAGTAATAGTACCCTTTCTGCTTCCTTAATTCTTGTTTTAGCACAATGTCGCAAAATTGATTCCATAAACTGTGAGTTTGCCAACCATCGGATACTTGCACTCCCTCAATTTCGAGAGTCCTACGTTTAAATATTTATATACACTCGCCAGAAAAACTATGCGTACAAGCTCAATGCGAAACTTTGATTGTCAAAAAATAATATTTATATTAACGATATCGTTTTGAATTTGTTTTGTAAATGAACAACACATGTATCATTAATAATTCTAGTAAATTTTCTATTCATTAGGAATAATATTTAATTTTTTAAAATAAAAAACTAAAAATTCAACTTATTTTGGCCCAGAAAAAAAGTATGCGTACAAACTAAGAAATAAACAAACAAGGCACTTATTCATAAAAAATACGTCAAATCTAATAATAAGTTGGATACTCCTTCCTTTTAATAGTTTCTACCAATCGGTTTGGATTGGGTTTGTCCAATTTTTGGGTCAGTCGAAATTTGGAGCCACTCCTCCATGATCCTCCAAACTGACATATCCTTGGATATAATTGTTCGAGGATGAATCCTACGCTCCGAAAATCCCCAAGAATGCTCTATAGGATTTAAATCTAGCGATTAGGGTGGTGAATGAAACATACTTGGGGTCATGGGCTTTTTGGAATCAAAAGTCCTCTGAGAGCCCTAATTTTATTACGTTTTCGTGTAAATTGTCTTTTAAGATGTGGTCCATCTTAGATACTATAAACACAAGGTTGGCCACTCCACTTGCTGCCTTACACCCCCATACCATCAGTACCATCTCACTGCAAAGTAAAACGAATGCATTTTGCCAAAAAAAATCGTTCAAATGGCTCCAAATTTCTAGAATAACGTAATTTTTAGTGACGAAAGTAAGTTTTTGCAGCATAGAACGCAAACTTGAGTGATGTAAAAGTGACACAGCCTTTGATGTACATAGACTCGCTCCAACCGCTAAGCACGGTGGTGATTGTGGTTTGCTTTCATCTTAAACATGCAGCTATGATTTGGATAAAAAAGGGAAGAGCATTTCCCATTGCCTAGGAAATGTCAAAAATAAAAGCTCAAGAAGGAGAAATATGCGAGAGCACGCAAGCACAGCGCGTATTGGTTGAAGCCAGGCTTGCGTGAACGTTTAATGTGGGTTCTTTATTTACATTAATAAACAAGCGACTATAGGGTACCCACTACTTATTTAAATAAATATAAAACATTTGTATTGCATAGTTTGAGGCACTTACATTGGTCGAAACTTAAATCAGTCATTTGTACCGTTCTATTTAGCCGATCTTGTTGCAATGAAGTAGGATGATAGCTTATAATAATAGCCAACGTTAATTACCGAACAAAAATAAAATATTCCAAGAGCTGAGCATGTGGTAGCTTTTCGCGATTTGCGGAGGCGTAAAGAGGTGTGGCAAAAATTTTAAACAAACTTGATCTGCGTGGGTTTTATAAAAGTCTGTAAGCCAAATTTGGTTGCTCTAGCACTTATAATCTCAGAGATCTAGGCCCTAGGCCCCGGTCATAAAAAGACGTTTCAATTCGATGTTCAAGCCCAATCAACAGTTTTCAAACAGTTCCAAACAACGCGAGATGATCTGGCAACTTCATTTGTCTTCTGCAAACAATAAAGACAAGCAGAAAGAGTTATCAAGCCCTTCTTGATCCATTAATGTCACATTTTTTATATATGGAGTTGAGGCCCAAAATCACATTGTTCTCCAGTCCATACCAAGGTTGTTAATTGTACGAATCTTCTAATCAATATTAAAACAACAGATTCCTGCTATTGCTGACTGCCGAAAAGAGTCATCTGGAAGTCGCGCTAGAGATGGCTAGAAGATAGAATCTTCTAAGCGTTCCAAATTTTTAGCGATATAACTGTTACATCAAAAAATTTCTTCTGGGCGACTCTTTGGCGATACTGTCGATAAAATATTGAGACCGTTTCAAAAAGTTCTCCTGCATTACTTCGGGATGACTCTCTTTCGCGACTCTCCAACAGATCAGAAACGATCAAAAAGCGAAATCGCGGGAGATCAAACTAAACCACTTGGTTTTTAGGATGTTAAGTCATGTATTTGCCGCCAATGGATCTGAGTTTTAAAAAAAATAAATATGCACTTTCACAAATTATTTTGTAATTCGCAATAACAATAAACTGACATTAAGGCAGTATTCTGGTCTAGAAATTAAAAATATTCAAAATATTTATTTTTCATATTTCCAAAGTTTAGACATTCAAGAATATGCCATTAAAAGGATTTTTCAAAATTCCGTTTTAGTGACGTGGCAACGGTACCGGTCCGACCGCTCTCAAGAATTTGAACGCGTTTTTCTCGAAACTGTCTTTTTCAAAACGATAACCACGATTTCTCAAGTTCTACTGGACCGATTTTCCTGAAATTGTTTGAGAGTCTTCTTAATGGACTTGTCTATAGCTGGAAGTAGCCCCGTCCCACCCGTACTATTTTTTTAAAATTCTAAACAGTCCAGCTGCTAAATAGCTTATAAAAAAATGGATGGTAAAAATATTAATTGCCTTTTTTTTATGACACTTCAAAAATTACTTAAAATTCATGCCTCTAGAGTAGAAAACCCCCTTAAAAAAAAAATGTAAAAACTTATTTTGATAACCAAAAGAAAATACTTTTACTTTTCTGCAAAAAAACATATCCACAAAACATAACTGTTCTTACTGGAGAGAGACTGAAAGAGAAAGGAAGAGAGAAAGAGAAAGAAAGAAAGAGAGAGAGAGAGAGAGTTAAAATTGAGTCGTTTGTGCACTGTATTGTGTAGAGCGTACTGCAATGCGCATTGCAAGTCATTTAATTGCATACAACTATGGACAAAAGTGTTGACAATTGAACTGTTATCGAATATAACATCTAAAAACTTAGGAAGTAAGCTTATAATTTGAACAAATCAAATTATATACTAGGAGGCTTTGCACCCTGCACAGGCAGTCCCAAACATACAATCTGTGAGTTTGGTTGAGATATCTTAAGAAACAAAAAAGTTTTTCATACTAAAGGTTAATTTGCATCCGATTGTTCCTATGGCAGCTGTATGATATAGTAATCCGACTTTGTCCAAATTTGGGTAGAATTTATAGCACAGTCCCAAACATACAATCTGTGAGTTTGGCTGAGACATCTTTAGAAACAATAAAGATTTTCATACTAAGCAATATTCTGAAATTTAACCCCGCATTCGACCCACTTACATGGCGAATTTCGCAAAACGCTGTCTAATTGATGAAATTATCTCATCTATGTTGTGTAAAAGTTTCAGCTTTCTATCTTTTACCGTTTGAGCTACACGTTGATGTGTCAGTGAGTCAGTCAGGACAAAGAATTTTATATATATAAATATAGATTAATGCCCCACACGAAATCGTCCCATGTGTGACAAAGATATGCAAATGTCTTGCTACATCTCGAAAAAAAAATTATAATCCATAAATTAACGCAAAGAAGAAATAACCAGAAATGCTGTTGTCTAGCGGCTTAATATTGAAATATTGTCGAGAACTTATGCGAGTTGTATATTTTTGCAAAACAAAATACGTATGTACATACATAAGAGTGGATACATTTTTTTTCGACCAATTGGCTGTCAAAAGTCACAATCTACATACGACGAATTTTAAGAAGATTTGCCCAAAAGACCATGGGTCTAAAATCAAAATCGAGCTTCCCATTTTTACCTAGAAACTTAACGTATTTTGTGCCAGTGCACTGTGGCTCTTTTCGCTGAAGTTGGTGACTAAAATCTGTAACTTTTGAACTGGGTTAGTTATCAGACTAAAATTTGAAATTCATATTCTCAATACTTCAAAGAAATTTGTGAGAGAAAAATAAGAGTAGGCGTGGCACTGAAAAGGGAGTAAGCTTACGGTCGAACGCAAATTTTGTTAATTTTTACTTTTCAAAATATTATTAAAAAAAATATTAGAAAAAAATGTACGTGGAAAAAGTGACCCACTTTATTTTACACTGACTCAGTCCAACAATTATTTGTACACTCACTTTTAATACTAAACAGCTGGTGGAATAAAATTCGCAACAAGTAGTAAAACCAATCTGATGATCTGAAAACGTGAGTTCAACAACTATCAGATTTTATTTAATTAGGTTAATAATAATTAGTAGGGTATAACTTTTCTACTGGTGCTTATTATTCGATCAGGATGAAATTTTGTAGCGTAGAAAATGAAAAGCCAACTTAAATTATAATTAATAAAGTAGGTCTCTATATAACTAACTAAGCCGATTGTTTCAGTTTTTCCTCATAATAGGTATGTTCAATTTTTTCCTACACCTGATCACTGATTACACTTTCCATTCAACCAAATTTTAGGCTTACCAGAATATTTCTAGCAGCAATAATGGATATCGAAACACAACATCTTAATTTTTAAGCAATTTGCTCAAATTATGTTTACACACATCAGAAATATGTATATATATTGTGTTCTCAAAAAAGAATTGCTCTCTATATCTAATTGTTTTTTTGGTTGACGTTGCTTGTTGGACGCTTTGTAGTTGACTAAAACAAAAAATCAGTGTGTGAATATGTATGTGGAATCTTTTAATTGAGGCAGCGTCGACGTCAATAAGTGCATCCAATGCTTGGCCAGACCTCGGCCGAGACTGTGTACGGCGCACAGTGGGGCCATTGCTCATTTTACGTTGCAAAAATCGTAACTTTTAAACCAAATGAGATAATCGAATAATTTTAATGGCATATGATAGATAACTCTTCAACCTATGAATTTAAAAAAGGTGCCACGCCCCCTTATTACTTACTTACGGGCTATCAAAGTTAAAATTTGTAAAATTTGTGAAAAAAATAAATTTTATGGCACCTAAAAATAAATATTTTTTAAAATTTTTGATTTTTTTTGTTTTATTTTTAAGGTTTTTATATTTAAAAATTACTTTCAAAAAATTTGAAAACAATTTTTTTTTTTCAAAAATTTTTTTTTTGTTTTTCGGAGTGAATTATCAGAATTTCATATGTCGACCTAATTCCTATGACATCTATATGATATAGTAGTCCGATTTCAACCAATCTGACATATTATGAAGCATATTAGTCTTCTACATCCAGACCAAATTTGATTCAAATCGGACCACTATATTATATAGCTGCCATAGCAACAATCGGTCGAACTTTTTAATTGCGTGGGTGTTTTTATTGTGAGGTTGCATTAGTTTTTTCAACTTAACGTAAAGGGATGGATCCGGACGGGTATAAAACCATATATATTTATTTCAAGAAATGAATGTTGAAGCGTTTTAAAGTGATTTTATCCCGGGAAATTCCTTGAATCGAAAGTTATCGTCTATCAAAGTTGAAAAATTTTCAAAATCTAGTGTTTTTTAAATTTAAATAGGTAAACTTTAAAAGGTTGTACTACCCACAAATTTTACTTGATCCAAAAATCCTTTTTAAGTGATTTTATCCCGGGAAAGTCCTGGAATCAAGAGTTATCGTCTAGCAAAGTTGAAAAACTGTCAAATTCTAGTGTTTTGCAGGGCCGCAGGCCGAACAACTTGTCAAAAATCATTTCTTTGGGGTAAGCGTTAGAAAAAAGTAATAAAAGCATTCGGTAGAGAATTCTTTAAAGATTGAAAATCCAAAAGGGATTTTTGGATCAAGTAAAATTTCATAGGTTGAAGAGTTATCTATCATATGCCATTAAAATTATTCGATTATCTCATTTGGTTTAAAAGTTACGATTTTTGCAACGTAAAATGAGCAATGGCCCCACTGTGCGGCGTCGGCATCGAGTGGCAGCGAATATTATTTATTGCGACGAGAGACAGGGCATTAAAACAGCAAAGCTTTCATTTTCGCACTTGCTCTGGTTTGCAAACGATCATTTGTATTTTGCTATTGCCTGACAATAAGCGGTATCTTTCAGCGAGTACACATGGAAAAAGTGCTAACTTTTGCTCATACGGTTTGCGATTAGGGTATATTATTCCGTCAATAAATCAGTCAGATTTTAACAAAGCTTTCCATTGATCTTCTCAATTTTCCACACAATCCTTTTCTTTGGAGTTATTAAAATAGCAAAGAAACTCTTAGAATACCGCGAGGTAGTCTTCCCATTACTTGTCGCGTTATTTAAGAATCTTCCCTTCTTTTCAATAGTGTCTTGAGTCAATAGAGTTTCTTACATATAGATAATAGGACCAGAGAATCAAGCCGAAGCAAATATCAGTTTTGGAAATGCTCCCATTTTGCTTTTCGGTTATAGTTTTGGCTTTTCATACGATTTCCCATATTTCATGCTAAAAATCGGAAGCTCGATTTTGACTTTAGACCCATGGTTTCTTGGGGAAATCTTAGAATTCGTCGTAGATTTTGATTTTGACAACCGCTTGAAATCGAAAAAAAATTATTTTTGCTCCATAAAAATTGACCCACTCTAATGTACACACTTAAGTCTAATTATAACGCCACCATTCTTGAAAGTATTGTGTGAATATCATTACAGCATGGAATATGTGCATAGCTTTTAATATTTATTCTGTACAAACTTATATATGTATGTAGGTAAGTATGTGTGTGTAAGAGTACAAAGATTTTATTTTTGCCACCTGTTTTCGGAAATCTTATTGTTTCTGTCTCAAAATCTTTCTTGTTTTTTCTGTCTCTCTCTTTCTACCTCTTTCTCTCTGACATTGAGCCATTTAAAATAATACTGCATATTTATACAAACAACACACTACCAGTTAAAAGCGCTGTAGTCGGGCAACTGACTATTAAATACCGGTAATCAAATTAAATAAATATTAATTATGTCAATATATTTAAATGACGCTATGAGCGATACATATGTATAAGAATTAATCCCATAAGTTTGACGATTGCATTGTATCTTAAAGACTGTGGGCATGCTGAAGTTGACGCTCTTGCCTGTACCCATTGAAAATGGTCAAGAAGATATATTGGATTTGTGTGATGTATGTAACAGGCAGAAGGAAGCATCTCCGATCCCATAAATTTATTTATTCTCGATCATCATCAACAGCCGAGTCGATTGAGCAATGTGTGTCCGGCAGTTTGAACGCGTAGATCTCAGAAGAGACTTCAAATTTGGTATGTATATTTCTGGACACCGGGCGCGGATCAAATTTGTTTTTAAATTTGGATCGGACCACTATATCATATAGCTGTGGATGGTCCCATACATTCTGATCAAATTTGATTGTAAACTTAACGCGGCATCATAACACCCTTGACGTGCCAAATGTAGTACAAATACGTATTAGGCTATCGGAGTGCCAGGGCGCAGGGTATCTTATAGTCGAAATACCCTCGTCAACAGCGTTGATTGGATACAGAGTAGGATAAACAAAAATTGTTTAACAGCAACTACAGGGCTTTTCCCCTGGTGCGGACAACGTTATCGATTATTAGTTACTGATTTCAAATCAATAAGACAGAACGTCTAAGTCGAAACCATAATCTATTTTTGTAACGTAATGTCATCACTTTTTTTTACTTACATATATCTTTTAATAATACCGTCCGTCCGACATATACAGGCCTGTTCCGGTTTTCATTTTCAGTAAGATTTTGCGGAAATGAATTTCTTAAGTCTGCTCTAATATCATTTCGGCGAAATTCTGAACAACGAACATTTTAAAATACTTCATCTAAATGCAAAGTGAATAAATGTATTTCACTAAGTGCTATAAAATTAAAAGTGAAAGCCGGAACAGGCCTCATAGTCCAACTTAAAGAAAAAAAAAACAACTTTAATTTATAGCTATGAAAAAAAAAAATGAAAATGAATAAATGGAATAAGGAAAAACCGCGGAATTCGTTTACACAGCAAAGGTGTTTTTATTATCCTGAAAAATGTTATTATACCCAAGAAAAAACTTGTAAAAACGACGTATTTTTCGACCGTGTTCCCCCTTGAGGCCTAGAAGAACACAATTTTCTTCAATCCATACCAAAAATAATTACTTTTTGGTGTAACAATGGCACACTGGCTTCCACTAGCTAAGTATCATCTAACTATTGAACACTTTTCGCTGGCGAACAATTTCCATTCACTAGGTACCAAGCTTAAGTCAGTTATACATATGTATGTAGCTATTGCTAACATAATATTGTGACACATAAAGTGTTCCAAGAGCCATTATGGTAAATTCGATTGTAAAATTTATGTGTCACGTTTGCATGCGAGTGGAAAAATGTTATGGAGGATAGCAACGTTGTTATTCAAACACCAATAGCCTGGTATGATAACTCGGCTACTGTAGGTCTTCCTCTTGTTATTTAAAGGAAACAAGGAGACACTAGTGTGAAAAATGGTGATAACATTATCAGCGTGTTTGAATGATGATGAAAGTTTTGTTTCAGCTATGGTTTCAGTTAACAATATCAATTTCAATACCGGTTATCAGTTACGATTTAGGTTAAGGTTTTAATCCCTGATAGAAATTAACGTCAATTTTAAGAATGTTTCTAAACAAAAATTTAACTGCACTATGACAAAATGGTTTAAAGATTTTTGAGACCTGCTACAAAGTACGTTTTTTCAGTGTTGCCAGATTAGCCTATTTCGGGATAGCTCTAGCACATTTGAAAATGGAATAGCTTATAAAATAGCTTATAGCCTTAAATCAATCATATTTGAAACACATTAAAGCATATGTATATGATTTCATTAAAATATTTGAACATTTTAACACCCAACACATTGATAATTTGAAATCACAAGTTAGTAGATTCATCTTATTAAATGGGAACCCATTAAATGACACTGTTACATATTGAGCAGCTGCAGAGGTGCTCGCTCATTTTTTAGCTTATTTTTACTCAGAATTTAGCTTATGCGGGCGTTCAACACCTGACAGCACTGGTTTTTCGTAAATATTGGATGAACATTACCTCCATTGGATGTTGTTAGTGTGCAAACAGGAAACAACTGAGCCTGTAAATACTGTACGCGACCATTACTAAGTCCATTCATGTCCATCATGGGGTTGAGTGTTTCGTGGTTGGTGAGTTGTGGCGTTTATAAGAAATGACGTTTTTCTTTTAATTAGCAATAGTATTTAAAGCTTTTTTTTAAAAAAAAAAAAAAAAAATTTGTTTGTATATTATTATTTCATTTTTTTCATTATTTGGAACACCATCAAATGTAATTCAGTTGAAAAAACAACACCGTTTTCACTGTTATGCTCTTCACTGTCAGCTACTGGCATTTTATGCGGCGCGGCATTTCATCGCGTTGTGCAAAATCAAACTGAGTCGTTTTCGTTCAGAGCCATTGAGGTCGCAATCGAGCCAACAGCGGCGGCAACTGTTAAAAAAACAAAACAATACTAGCGCTAGTCGCTATCGTTGTCGTTGCCTATTCCAAGACTAAGTGCAAGGTAGTCCTGCTATTTACATGCATACATATGTATGTATGTATTTCACTCACTCTCTAAACAAAACAAATTCAAAATAAATGCAGCCAGTCTTGGTCTTGGATACGGCAATGACTTTGCCATAAAGGGGGTCTTCTAGGTCAGAAAATTTGTTTTCGATTTGTTTTTTGCATATTTCCTTAGCTTAGATATTCAAAAATATTTTACAAAACTCGAAATAGTTTAGGAGATGCAGCCATTTATGTGAAGCAATGTTAATGTTATTGCAAGTGAAGTTAAAAGTCGACTGCGCTATCGCCCCTGTCTCGATTATAGCCACTGGATCATCCACTGGACTACAAAAAAAGTGAAAAACCGATTTTACATTTTCAGATGACTGCTATTTATACAAAAGACAAATTTTTTGTCCTCGAGGCACGGGCGATAAAGGCGGATGCAGTATACTTCCGCAATCGTGCGAACATTGGACATACCTTTTTGTTTTACCTTTTTTTAGAAGTCTTAAACTTTTTAACCGCACTGTAAACTACATTTTTTATAATTTTGTTATTTTTATAAAAAATTTCCCTACCAAATACAAAAAACAGAATAAGAAAATCTTTTCGTGGTTTCTTTCCACGATTTCTTGAAAAAAAAAAAATACAGCTAAAATTCGGCCGTCTGACCAAGAAGACCCCCTAAACTAAAATGTACAAATGATATTTAGCTATCACAATTGGTTGGATTCAAATCAATGCCATCTAATATTATTAATTTATTTGTCACAAATTGTACATACAGACATACTATGTACATATATCGTCGAGTGCTCACTGATCTTGTCGCTTCTTATACTGTTGGACAAATACCAAACAGGTGTCACGAATTTGCTAGCTAAAGTGACAATTAAGCGTCCCAGCATCCCAGCATCGGAATGAATTATATCACCAGAACATGGCGGCAATGATCTTGATCACAATATTTATGTGTTTTCTATTTTGGCACGGTGTCGTGACTTTCAAGGTTAGCATCTTTTATTTTGGCTATAGCCACAGGCTGTTTTATTTATATGTATAACGTGCAAAATGGTATACTGATTTTCTCTGTACGTCTAATTACAAAAGATACAATCTCAAGAAATTTTAAGAAACAATTTTACGCAGCGGACAGTTGAAGAAAAAGAGAACACTGACACTACATGTTTCAATTGTATCGGATGGACTGGGTATCTCATAGTCGTGCCGTAGAGCGCTCCTAATGTTAAGATACAATTCGTTTGTACATATGTCGTACATATGCATATAAAAACGCAAATTGCATTTGTTTACTATATTTTTCACAATAAAGCTGATTTGTATACTCTTTCTCATTAAATTGGTTAAAATGGGTATAATGAAGGCATGGAAATGTATGTATGTACGAGTACATACAGTCTGTCAAGGATGACTTTGCATTTGGTTTCCTCGCGGCTACAGTCGAGTGTAATCGACTATAATACACCCTGTGCTGTTCAACATTTTCGAATAATTTTTCCTATGGCAACTTTATGATATAGTGAACCTATTACAACTACAACGGTGGCCAAAAGTATTTTGGCACCCTTTAAAGTTAGTTCTAGCCAAATTGTGAGCTTACTTCAAAAATCTCTTCGCTAGTGTTTTTTATAGTTTTTTGAAAGTGGCGAAAAAGGCACTTTTTGCATGAAAATGAGGAAAAAGTGCCTTTTTCGCCATTTTCAAAAAATTATAAAAAATACTAGCGAAGAGATTTTTGAAAAATTTGTTTTGCAGTTACTATTTAAATTGTTTAAAGAAACTTTCTGCATCAAAACATTTTTTTTTAAAAATCGAGAAAAAAAGTTGAAAAAGTTGACGTTTACAAATATTCGAAAATTTCAATGGGTATTTAATGGGTTAAGGAAAATACTACATCATTCGAAAGGAATTCAAAAGACCTTTCCATTGATACCAAACTTTCCATGAAGTAAGCTCACAATTTGGCTAGAACTAACTTTAAAGGGTGCCAAAATACTTTTGGCCACCGCTGTATATTTGATCGATGTTACTGGAGTTATCTAAACCGAACTAGCAAATTAGGTTTGGGATTGACAAAATTTGGTTTAATTCGGTCGAGTACACTCGACTGTAGCTGCACCGTGGGTAGGCGGGCGAACCTTGTTTTAGATATTTTTGTAGAGCACACTAGCAAAATTCAACACTGATAGAAATAAATCTAAATAAACTATTTCCATCAGTATTTTATGTCTGTCAAATCAAGCTAGAGTGTCCTCACTGGTTATACCCATTCAACTTTTGTTTATTAATATTGCTCTAAGCAAAAATTGACTTAAAGGATCTTTCCAAAAAATCTATCTAATTTGAAAATCACAAAAAATATTTTCAGCTTATCGAAATGTGTATTAAAATAAATCACTGCGGACGGCAGTCCGCGCTAGTGACGAAAGCAGCACGAAGGGTGCGAAGGCGACTAGCATATATACACAGGAAGAATGGAAAATTTGCTATGACTGTCCGATCAGGTCGAGTTATATACCGATCGAAAGGTATCAACCTAACTTACAAATGTGCATACTAAGACTTTTGAAAACTCACCTGGTTCGTGAGATAAACAGGTGTAAGTGGGAGGGGAAAAATTTAAATTATTGGAGCTAATGGGGCCGTTGGAGCCTTTTTGAATTTTCGTTGAATTTTTTACAATTCTCATCAAAAATACGCATCGAATGACACCTCGATCATCAAAATCGGACAACTGGTTCAAAAAATAATTAATTTTGAAATTTTTAGGGGCCTTCCGAAAATAAGATGAAAAGTCAGTCTGTCTGTTTGTTTGTAAGTACCAAAGCGTTGATTTAGCTGAAATGTTTGAATGAGGACTTGTTCCCGCTCAAAAATATAGAAACGTTTGTTCTACGACTTTTTCGAAAAATCGCTAGTTTAGCGGGAAATCGCTAAAAACCGCTAAAATTCGGCACTGCGCAAAACAGTGAGTTTTATTTAGTATTAGAATTGAAACATTTTAGCGCAATGTGCCGGGGGCCAAAATTTTGTTTAAAATAATTTATGTGTAAAACTTAATATTATTCGTCACAAAATTGGATATCAGAAATTTTGGGGCATGAAAATGTTTTCGTCACTAGACTTTTACCTCGTAAAGAGGTTTTTTTGTGGGATTGAATTAAACGTAGCTAACATTTTACAAGAATAAGGCGAAACTAGGTAGCAGTTTTAATAAAAAGTTGCTTAAAATATGAAAATTAGATATTCTTTAATAATATTTTGGTCAAACCTAACACCTGAGACATTTTTGAGTAAGAGAAAATCGTAGTTTTTTAATAGATCGCAGTTCAAAAACTTTCGATCGCTATATATGTATGTATAATAAAACTGAATTAATAGGGTCATCAATTTCAAGGAAGGAAAAGATTCGTAAGCTCTCAAGAAAATAGAAAAAAACTAAGGCATGCTTCTAATTTTTTAAGTGAATAGCAACAATAGAGAAATTGGGTAGTGTTAACGGTACTTCTTCTCAATAATACATATTATTCCGATAGCAAATCATTTCAAGAGACTGAAAATTTAAAAAAAAATTCTATATATTTAACGCTATTCGCAAGCAACAGTAGTTAGTTTAAAATCTTAAGAGACTTGGAAAACTATTTTTTAAAATTGTCTGTAATTTTAAAGTTTGATTTTTATAACACACATTAAGGAGCTTAGTTTAAGCATCAATTTGGAGCTTTTCTCATATTTGAATTATTTTCTTAAGAGCTTAAGGCACGTCTAACCTTTTGAAGAGAAATGTATTAAAATTTTTATTGCACAAAATTGTGTATGTTAAAATCCGGGAACTTACAAATACTTTAATACGATATAAAAAAATGTATTACCAAAATACGTATGTGTATTCCTTCTCATTGTTATACACAGTATTTTAAGGATTTGTTTTGTAAAAAAAAATAAGCGGGAATGTTTTAAATTTCAAAAAATATCTAATCTGGATGCATCTTGCGAATTACTGTACTTGCTCTAAAAACCATAAACAATAAAACTAAAATAAGGGAAAAAAAACAAAGAAGAACAAAATAATATATGGTTTGCTGCAAAATAAAATATGCGAGCTTTGTAATTTATCAATGCAGATACTTGGCTAACTGTATGTCCATTAAATATAAATGCCAATCTGATTTAATTTTGATATACAAATGTTACCCTGGTAACGCCGGGTAAGTTCAGCTGTTGTGCTTATTTACACTGCTGCTCAACTGAATAGGTCTACGATTTCTATTGAAGTAAATGGTCAAAGTCTTTTTGATCAATTCAAAAAACGTATATACACCCAGCGACAAAAAAAAAGCCGCACTCTTTCTTTTACTATAACAGCTATTAGAAATCAAGTATTCAAATTTAAAAAATATATTTGGAAAGGACATCTGAATTCCGTTTGAATGATGCATAACTTTCCTTAACCTATTAAGTACCCATTGAAATATTCGAATTTTGGAAAAAAATTAATTTTCGAGCTCTTTTCCTCGATTTTTCCAAAAAAAATTTTTGATGCAAAAACATTCTTCAAACAATTTTAGGAGTGACTGCAAAAAAAAATTTTCAAAAATATTTTTGTTAGTATTTTTTAAAATTTTTGGAAAATTCTAAATATGACTATTTTAACCCCTTTTTCCAACTTTTTCCTCCTTTTCATACAAAAAGTGTCATTTTAGCAATTTTCAAAAAATTTTAAAAAATACTAACAAAAATATTTTTGAAAATTTTTTTTTGCAGTCACTCTTAGAATTGTTTGAAGAATTTTTTTGCATCAAAATATTTTTTGTAAAAAATCGAGGAAAAAAGTGAAAAAAAAAACTTTTACAAAAGTTCTAAATTTTCCATGGGTACTTAAGGCCCTATTCTCTTTCAGCAAAAAATTTTGTTCGACTTTTTTTTTTTGCATTTTTTTATAGCTTGGACATTTAAGAATATAACCCTAAAAGGGTTTTTTGAAATTCGAAGTACTTTAGGAGTTATGGCCTTTTTTGTCCAGCAATGTTAATGTTAATGCACATGGAGTCAAAACTTTGAACGCGTTTATCTCGAAACCACGTTTTTCTAGCTGGCGGCCACGATTCCGCCAGTTCTACTGAACCGATTTGGATGAAACAAAGTTTAATCGACGTAGAATTGTCACCATTCTGGCCCGTAGTAAAATAAAAATTTTGCGATTTTTTTTACTATTTTTTTTTTACACTAAACTACAAAAAAATGGGTCCAAATTCGATTTGTCAATTCAAGTGGCCGCCATTTTGTCAAAAAAAATCGCAAAATTTTTATTTTACTACGGGCCAGAATTACATCTATACTGATTATAACCCCGTTTTTTTTTTCATTTCCGACGCTCCGGAGACCCGGAATCGTGGCCGCCGTGACGACACCTTTTTTTTCAACCCCCAACTTTGAAGTCTCATTACTTTTTGAACACCCCTCGTGTCGAGGCAAAAAAAAAGTTTTTATTTTCTTTCATTCATTACTAATTCAATAAAAAAAACAAAATTCAAATATCTTTTTGCGTTTTCAAATGAGAATTTTTTCAAAAAAGGTCCAAAAACAGCAAGCTGAAGGAGAATAGGGCCTTAATGGGTTAAGAAAATTTTTGTGTCATTCAAACGGAAACTAAATGATAAAATTATTTTAAGAAATTTGCATCAAATATTTTGTGTTTAAAGTATATTTTTTTTGAATAACTTCACCCACATATACTTATTTCCCTGGGGTACATATAGGTATAGGTATATGTACATACAGGTATAGTAATAGTTCGCGGCACTAGTTATTTGAATATAAATATTTACTATTAAACAATTATAAAATATTTATTATGCCTTCTAGTTTTTAGTATAAATTCATATACACGATTTGACAAAGTTATTATTACTCTGAGATAAATCGTTATCCAGGCTTTTTCAATGGCATTAATATCGGTACATTTAGTTTTGGAGACATTGACCCTTAAACGTTATACATAAAATTTAATTCGGGAAATTTGGTGGCCGGAGGAAAACAAATCAGTTTTTTTTTATTTGTTCTTATAATAAAGACTGTAAACGTTTGTTTCTTATAAACAACTGAATAATCTATAAAACAAAACTTGTTTCGTCTAAATCAGCTAATTGATTAAAGAGATTTTGACCATTTACTTTGATAGAAATCGTGAGTCTATTCAGATAAGCGGCATTGTATATAGACATTTTTAATTCTTTTTTACTTTTTTACTTATTTCGACAATTCAGCTTCCAAGTATTTTTTTTACAATATAGTATTGGTTGAACGTCGACTTACCATCACATTGCTTATGGTATTGGGTCTCAATGTTTTCATGTGCTGCCCTTGCCACCCAATTGTCCTTGGCGCACTTCTGCATGCTGCGCTGATCCTGCCTGATCCTGCTCTCCTTGCCACCAAAAAGTTTTCTTTATATGGATGCTGTACGATTACAAATTTTTTGTACTGTTTCGTTTTAAGATTTTTGAATGTTTAAATTCCAGATTATTTCAACCGGATTTTCTCGTGTTTAAATCAAAATATGCCGCCTGTGTCTATGTGTTTATATGTGCTTAACGAAATATTTGTCCCCGCCTGCTCCAAACGATTCAATTGAATTTGCTTGACATACTTGATGGTAGATTTGTGGCCTAGTATCGGTAAATACAAGGGAGCCCCGTCCCCAGCTCACTTTGCTCGCGTTGAGGTGCGGCTACAGTCAAGTGTACTCTCATGTAGGATACCCTCTGCCCAGCGACTTTGAAAGCACACACACAAACAAAAACATCAGTACAGACAACAATTTCCAACTGATTGTTTCTATAACAATAATATAATGTAGTGAACCGATTTGAACCAAACTTGATCAGGATGTATAGGATCCATTCAGATGAATATTCTGTCAGATTGAATTTAATCAGATTGAATTTAATCTAATACTTGATTTTCAGCCGATCGTCCCTGTGGCAGGCGTATGGTACCTGCCATGTACCAAACTCGATCAGGAAATCCATATTTGGTTGAGATATCACCAGAAACAACATAAATTTCCGTACTAAATTTAATTTTTCTACAAACCGTTGCTTTGGCAGCTATATTATAAGTGGACTGAAGTAGGATAAATTGGATCAGGGTGTATAAGAAGCCAGTGTATGAGAAGCCAAAACCAGTTGTGAATTTTAGGTCCCACTAGTTGTCAAAGAAGAGTTCAACTGGCGCTTGAGAGTTCTGAGCAGCTATGTCCCCCGGTCGCACCCATAACATTTGAAAAAGTTAATGGGCACATCAAACAGCTAAAAGCTAGAAAAGCTCCAGGTGAAAATGGCCTGGATAATTTCACACTCAAGGCTATGCCTCTTAAAGTTGTAATGTTCCTCGTCCTACTTTTTAACTCTGTACTGAGACTGGGACTTGTCCCAAAACTGTGGAAGAAAGCAAAGATCTGCATTATAAATAAGTCAGGTAAAAGCCCATCGTCACTGGACTCATACAGACCAATCAGTCTATTGCCTACGATAGCCAAAGTATTTGAGCGATGCCTTCTGACGCGCCTACTACTATTGGAGAGCATCAAGGAGAAAATTCCTCCCTTTCAATTCGGTTTTCGTAAATCTCATGGAACACCTGAGCAGCTGAATATGGTCGTAAGCCCAGCAGACCCATTCAAGGCAAAAAAAAATTATTTAAAATAATTACGTAGCCTTTTTGAAATTGAGTTTTATTTTTAGCGAAAAAAAATTAATAATCATAAATAATGATTATTTTAGAAAGAAATAAAAATCAGAAATAATGATTATTTGTGAGTTTTTTTTTATTAAATATACGGGGGCGCCACAGAAATCGCTTTCGCTTGAATTTCACTAAAATTTCATAAAAATGTAAGTGAAAATTAAGCGAAAGCGATTTCTGTGGCACCCCAGATAATTATTATAAGAGAGTATTATTTTTTTCGCTCAAAATTAATCATTATAATTGAAGACATTTTATGAAAATATTCAAATAACCATTGCTTTGTAATTTTAATAAAATAGCTCATACGGTTCCTGCTTCAAAGCTTAAGGAGTTTTCTATCAACGTCTTTTTTAATTGTTTAAATATCCTTAGCAAAATGAGAAATAGCCCCACTGTGTAACAATACCCATGTGTCGCTTTGAATATAATCTTTTCGAAACTTTATGTGCAGTTACGTTTATATAATTCTGCAGGTTCTTCATCAGATTTTTTTTTTAAGAGTACATACCTGCTGGGAGTCATATGTTTCATAATGCGCAAAGAAAGTTTTTCGGCAGTTTTAGAGTCTGCAACGACTAATATTACATACAGTCAGACCAACATTTATTCGTACACTTGATATTTCAAAGTATTTTCCCTCATAAATGGTAAGCAGTTGACTTAGTTAAAAAAAAAAAAGTTTAGTATAATGAAGGAATATTTTTAATTCGGGTTGAAAAATAAAAACCAAATAAATACGGTTTTAAGTCAGAGAATCTTACAAACTAATGAAATAAGGCACTTTTCTGCGACCATAAATTATTCGTACAGTGCACACAACTCAAACTTAATTACTATAATTGGCATAGTGCATATTTAATTTAATAATTTTTAGGACCACCGTTGGCATCTATAACAGTTTTTAAGCGTCTCTGCATGCTTTTGATCAAATTGTTGGTGTCATTCGCGCTGATTTTGGCGCATTCATCGCTCAGTGCTGTTTTCAGCGTCTCTTTTGAAGTTATCTGGTGTTTTCGGATCCTTGTCTCCAGCAAATTCCCCATATTATCAATGGGGTTCAAGTCTGGTGACTGGGGTGGGCTTTTAAGCTGTTTGCAATGGTAAATGAGTCACTCCTGAACACTGTACGACGTGTGTTTAGGGTCATTATCTTGCTGAAAGATAAATGTTTTTGGATCAAGGCCTAATTCAGCGACACTTGCGTGTAAATTTTCAACCAAAATCTTTTTGAACACATGCTGATCCATTTTTTCAGTGTTGAAGACCATTCTTTCAGCTCCAGCTGCAGATATACACCTCCAAATCATTACATTTCCGCTACCATGCTTAACTGTGGGAATAATATTATTTTCCTTCAAGGCTTCATTGACTTTGCGCCAGACTTTTGAAGGACCGTCATGCCCAAACATATTTAATTTTGATTCGTCACTAAATATGACGTTCTCCCATAAAGAATCAGGCTTCCCAACGTGCAGTTTGGCAAACTCCAGCCTCTTTTTGGTTTGCCATTGAAATAATCGGCTTTCGACGAGCAACTCGGCCATGTTAACCAGCATTTTTTAAGCAGTTGCGAATAGTCTGGGGACAGACTTGTTTTTGCACCCCCTCCTGAACATTTTGGCACAATATAGTGGGGGTTATTTTTGGATTTTCGATCACAGAAACTACCAAACTGCGTTGTTCTCTTATGTTTAATTTGCTCGGTCTGCCAGCTTGATGATAGTTTGGTCTCAGATCACGGGTTTCAGTGTACTTTTTAATTATGCCTTGCACTGTGGATTGCGGCTTATTGACAGCCTGTCCAATTGCGCGAAGACTTCGCTTCTCCAAGTGCAGCTTAAGGATAAGCTTGCGGATTTCGGGAGAAACATCTTGACCTCGTCCCATTTTTCCTAATTTTATAGCAATTGAAAGTAAATCAACGTCAAATCTCTTAAATTTTCAGAGAAATGCACTTACATTTTCCTATGTCAAGGAATGTTACCAAAAATAATCGCAAAAAAACGGTAAATGTGAGTGTTAGAGGAGGTTGAATTTACAGTGTGCGAATAATTGTTGGTCGTCTTTTCGGTTCATTTTTTGATATTGATGCTGCACTCCTTGTGCATATGAAATTAACGGTTGCTTTTCTTGGGAATATTATTAAAAAATTATTGTTCTTCTCATATTTAACAAAAAAAAATTTAATTCTATGTAAACATGACCTACAATAGCCATTAAAGTACTAAATATTAAGTGTACGAATAAATGTTGGTCTGACT
>JBAMBL010000264.1:0-66425 GCA_037043405.1 Drosophila subquinaria
CACATCATCGTACGTTGCATCAAGTGACTAGTAATCAACAACGTCTTCAGCCAAGAGTGTCCAATTACTTTGCACAATCCGACAACGAGCAATCGACAAGTGACCCTTCTACAAGCTCACAGCCAATACTGAATTGCAAAAACAACGGTAATGGATTTTTGTTCAAAATGATACCAATTGTACTTCATGGACCAAATGGAACGCTAGAAGTATTAGCATTATTTGATGAAGGCAGTGCTGTAACCATGATTGATGAAAACATAGCATTACAGCTGGGTCTTAAAGGAAAGAAATACCCATTAACACTACAATGGTATGACAACAGAGTTGCTACAGAAATGTCAATGAAAGTAAATTGCAAAGTTATGGACATCGAACGGAGCGTTAGCTATGACTTAAAGGGAATACACACAATTAAGAACCTCAAGTTGCCGACACAATCTTTTAATCGAGAACAGTATGAACAATTAAAACACTTGCCAATACGAAGCTATACGTCTGCCACACCAGTAGTTTTGATAGGCCTGGACAATCTACACTTGGGAGTATCAAAGACGATTATTGAAAATGGAAATATGCATCCAATTGCTGTCGAGACCAAGCTAGGCTGGGTAGCATACGGGCCATCCAGTAACTCAACAATGACAAGTCCAGTAATGTTATTAATTAAAAACAGTAAACAAGACGAAATACAGGATTTAATTAAAGAGTACATCACAAATGATAATTTTGGAATGAATAATTTGCCTGTCTTGGAGCCAACTGACGATGAACGAGCCAAAGAAATAGCCCTCCATACCACAAAGCGCATTGACAAACGATTTGAAATGGGTCTCATCTGGAAGGAAAATGTCAAACTACCAGAAAGCTATGTCATGGCTGAAAAACGACTTTTTGGCATTGAACGGAAAATGAAAACAAATTTGGAGTTTGCAGAAAAATATAAAACAGAAATGGAAAAGTACATGAAAAAAGGATATGCCAGAAAGATTTCACCCATGGAAATTGAAAATAAACAGGAAAAGGTATGGTATTTACCTCACTTTGGTGTACAAACTATACACAAGCCTGATAAACTAAGGATAGTTTTCGACGCTGCTGCAACAGTAAATGGCATTTCGCTTAACTCAGCATTACTCAAAGGTCCGGATCAAGCGAAGCCATTAATCTCGATGTTACTCCGTTTTCGCCTGAACCAATTTGGAGTGGCTGCTGACATCAAAGAGATGTTTTCTCAAATCCTGATTCGACCAGAAGATCAATCCGCCCAACGTTTTCTTTGGAGAGAAGACACAACCCAGCCAATAGAACACTTTGCAATGACGTCGCTTATATTTGGTTCAACTTGCTCACCGTATTGCGCTGAATATATAAAAAACACAAATGCCTATGAATTTCGAGAAGATTTTCCTGATGCCGTTGATGCCATTGTAAATTCTCACTATGTAGACGACTTGGTGATGAGCTTTGTATCAGAAGAAGACGCAGTCAAAATATGTAAGCAGATCGTTTACATTCACAGTCAAGGAGGATTTGAGCTACGCAACTTTATCTCAAACTCTTCGGTAATTCAATCTGTAATGAACACAATACCACTGATGGAGAAGACGGTCAAATTGGAAAGTCAAAGCACAAGCGACAAAGTTTTGGGAATGTATTGGAACACTGTGGACGATGTATTTCAGTTTGAGACCAAATTTCATCGTATACCAGACGAAGTCATGAAAGGTGAACGCGTGCCGACAAAAAGAGAACTATTGGGAATAGTTATGGCTGTATTCGATCCTTTTGGCCTTATCGCTGATTTCCATGTATGTGCCAAGGTATTAATACAACAAACATGGGATGGCCAAATCAATTGGGATGACGAACTACCAACGAAGCTGCACAAAACATGGACATCTTGGTTAACTGAATTACAAAACATGCAACTTTTCAGACTACCCCGTTGGTATTCCCAAAACTTGAAGAAAAACAGCGAGTTGCAGTTGCACATAATGGTCGACGCCAGCCAGGTTGCCTTTGCGGCTGCAGCATATCTGCGTATAACAAATGGACAGGAATCTGACATAGTCTTCATCATGGGTAAAACACGACTTGCACCGAAGAAGTTACTATCGATTCCGCGCTTGGAACTTCAAGCAGCAGTACTGGGTGTTCGTCTTGCCACTTTGATACACGAGCATCATCATCTCACATTGACTAAAACTACATTCTGGAGTGATTCTATGACCGTACTACAGTGGATAAATTCAACGTCACGCAGGTTCAAGCCGTTTGTGGGTCATCGTGTAGCTGAAATAATTTCAACGACGCTTCCTGACCAATGGCGCTGGGTCCCTACGGAGCAGAACACAGCCGATGCAGCCACACGTCCTGAGAATATGCCGAAAATTGATCACCACAGCAAATGGCTATCTGGTCCCACATTCCTGAAGAAAGCACCCGACGAGTGGCCGAAAACAGTCTTGTCAACAGCAACCGAAAGACTAGAAGAGGAAATTTGCAGTCGTCCAGTTTTAAAGTGTCAGGTGAGCGTACAGTTCATTGACTTTACTAATTTTTCTTCCTTTTCTAAACTCAAAGGAACAATGGCGTGGGTCCTTCGGGCGAAGAATTCTTGGCTTAAGAGAATTATCAACAAACAAACAGGATTGACATCAGGCATGCTCACAGTGGATGAGCTGCACGAAGCCGAAAAGTGGATTTGTCGAATGGTACAAGAGGAGGCATACGCCGAAGAAATTGCTGCCTTGTCGAAGAGCGGCAAAGTTCACAAGGGTAGCGCGATTTACAAATTGTCACCACGAATCGATGAGGATGGGTTGTTACGACTTGCTGGACGTATCGACGAAGCTGTCCATTTGCCATTTGATGCCCGACGACCAATCTTACTGCCAACACAGCATCGGCTAGCTAAGCTCATCATGCTGCATTTTCACAAAAAATATCATCATCAAAACAATGCAGTCATAATCAACGAGTGTCGTCAAAGATTTTGGATACCAAAAGCAAAAACATTGTTGAAGAAAGTCCAAAGTCAATGTAATCAGTGTATCATTGACCGTAGCAAGCCAGAAGCACCATTGATGGGACAGTTGCCAGTGGAAAGGCTGACGCCGTATGTACGGCCATTTACATATACTGGTGTGGATTTGTTTGGCCCAATCGCCGTAACTATAGGACGTCGTCAGGAAAAAAGATGGGCAGTCATATTCACGTGTCTGACTGTACGAGCGACGCACCTTGAGATTGCTGAAAATTTGTCCACAGATGCGTTTATCATATGTCTACGTAATTTCATCAACCGGCGTGGCATTCCTTCTGTCATCAGAAGTGACAATGGCACAAATTTCATTGGTGCCAGAAAAGAACTGAACGAAAATGCAGAGATGTTCGACGTACAAAAAATATCTGATGAAGCGACGCAACGAGGAATTAACTGGATTTTTAACTGCCCTGCCAATCCCGCAGCCGGAGGTTGTTGGGAACGTCTCATCCAGATTATTAAGAAGCTGCTGGCCAAAACCCTACATGAAGTGGCACCACGTATTGAAACTCTGCGGGCCGCCTTAATAGAAGCAGAAAATATTTTGAATTCTCGTCCGCTGACAGAATTGCCTATAACACATGAAGATGACGAACCTTTGACGCCGAATCATTTTTTAATTGGATGCCCCAATAGCACACAGACGCCTTGTACAGACGGAAGCGATCTGTGCCTTCGTAAGCAATGGCGAATTGCACAGACTTTGAAGGACAGGATCTGGAAACGGTGGATTAATGAATATCTGCCTCAGTTAGTTCGACGACCAAAATGGCACAACACTACTGAACCAATCAAAATCGGAGACCTGGTCATTATCATCGATGCCTCAACGAACCGAGACCAGTGGAAGCGTGGGCGCGTTGTTAAAGTCCACACTGCAAAGGATAAACAAATTCGATCTGCAGAAATACAGACGGCAGACTCTACACTACGACGTCCTGTGTCAAAGCTGATCGTACTAAAACTGGATGTAGATGGTGAATCCTGAATCGATTCACAAGGAGGGGGAATGTTAAGATTAATATCTTAAAGTAATTTTGAATTTAAATTTAACGTAAATATCGATATCGATTTGCCTTGAATTTTATTAATCGATTGTAGCCTTAAGAAACTAGTTCATTTTTCGATGTAATGATTTCTATGTTAAGAATAATTGGTCACACTGAAAGCACAGACCGACGCGAACGAACGCAAGAGAAAAAACTAATTTGAAACGAATAATAATTATATTACTAAATCACTATGAATAAACTTTTATATTAAAAACTAAAAGACGAGTTTAGCCACAACACTGCCCATACAACAAAATCTGTTGGGTTAAAGTTACAAAATAAAATATAAATAACAAAGCTAAAACTCAATCATAGTTTTAATCGACTTTGTTCACTGATAGCTCTAAAAAAGCCTATTTACACTTTTTACATTTTGTCACCTTACAGGTAAACGAAAACTTGTACAGCTTTTCTGAATTATTCTCATTATTTTTAAAGTTAGTCATAGAGGGTTAAGGACTTAACGGTTGACATAAGAATTTTTGTCGAAAATATTAAACGCAATTCGTATATTTTCTCGTTTTAAGAAAGCCCATACTTCATAATATACTGTTTAACCATTTAAAGTTTTAAGAGTTATATCTCAAGCTTTTAAGCTTAAATTCCTATAGGTAAGAATTTTAACCTTAAAAAAGAGTGATCTCATTTTAATTGGTAGTAGAACATAAGGTTAACCTAGTTTAATCCCATTCTTCTGTAGCATCAACAGCTGAGGTTTCTCTTCTGTCCAAAAACTTTATGTTTTAGCCAGTTTATTTTTCCCCTCCTAATATCTTCTAATTAGAACCAAATACAACTATTTTTTAAGGCTTAGTATTTGGAAATATTTGGTATTTCCAAAATTTGAATTCATTTCATCTACTTCTATTTAGTACTACTAATACATATGTGTACTAAATGTTTCAGATAGTTCTAGGTATCTAATATCTTGATATTCGGAACACTCAGTTCTGAGAAAAACTAGATATTAAGTGTAAAAAATGTTGAAATTCAATGCATATTTTCAGATCCAACAATTTTTAATTCTTAAACACTGTATTAATGGTTAAAAAAATGACCCTTTAGCACAGAAAACTCCATTGCGTTCAATAATACTCTGGGCAAAACTTTATTTCACATAGATGAGAAAATAACAAAGCCTTAAACCTAAGCACATATTTAAGAAATAGACTCTCACACGAAAGGTAAGAAAACATTAAACATGATTTGGCAAAATTGGTAATTGGGAAATTGGGTCTAGGGGCTAAAAGGGGGGATTCCCCGCAACGGCTTATTCATGATGTGAATAATGCTCGTAGTGCTCGGAATGATGCACTGGCTCCTCGTAGTGTCCATGCTCATGCAGATGCGACTCGCTGTGGTGCTCCAAGACCAGACCGTGGTTATGATTGTGCTCAGTCTTGGGATGCAGAATCTTCAACTTCTGCTTGGTGCCGCCAATTTCGATGGGCTTCTTGACCAGATGCTGATCCTCCTTCTTAATGTAAACGGGCACGGCATGATAATGATGAAATTTAACACTCTGATGCGACGTTGCATGCTTGTGATCCACCTCATGATGCAACTCGGTCTCCTCGTGCTCCGGCTCATATTTGGCATGCTCCTCATGCTCGTATTCGTGGATTTTTAAAGCGCTGGTCAGAGCCAAAAGCGCCAAACAAGGAAGCTAAGCCAAAAACAAAAAAATAAAATAAAATAGGCACATTAAAAAATTGTTTTTTTGGAGTTTTTAACAAAAGGATCAACAGATCACTTGTTGAGCTTTATAGAATTTTCAGTTTTTATGATTCTTGGTATCCTTTTGCTTGATTTGCAGGTTGAAAATATTTCATAAATATTGCTTACAACAAACTTCAGCATTTTGTTTTGGTTTTTAAACTAAACACAAACACACGCACAAAAAAACAATACACTTTCGAGTATAAATATTAAAAAAAAAATTTATTTAGAAATAGTTTCTTGGTTCTCCTTTGGGGTGTGAACTCCTTGACGTTGGTAAACTGAATGTGGCTCTGTGTTTGGGACCAGATTCGATTTATACCCAAAAAATGATGTGGCGAGCTAAAGCCGAGCAGCCAACGAACAAGTGAAATGTGCAACAAAACAACAACAATTGAGTAACCGCGGCAACGAACTTCAAAATGAGCAGCAACAACAAACGAAATCGAAGTCGAAGTCGTTAGCGGCATATATGAGAAGTTGTCGCTAACATTGTTGTTGCACTCACACATACACAGGCATGAACACTCAAGCGCTCTCACACACACACACACACACTTGAAGCATGCGTGCGAAACTCGTACAATTAAAAATTATTACGTATACGCCACCGCCTGGCCGTCACTTTTCTATGAAAAACTTGTTGTCAATTGATGTGGCAGCCACAGCAGCAGCAGCATCGGGTTAACCACCGCCGACACCGTCCACATCACCACCACCACCAGCAGCAGCAGCATTAACCGGTCGAGCGGGGCACAAATATGTAATGCAAGTGCAAGGTAATTGTACAAAAAATATATACACACATTTATACAAACAATATTGAATTTTCAAACGGCGGTCAGTAAAATAAACAAGAAAAGAAATGTACAAACAAAAAAAAACGATCAAATAATATTTATGATTTTATATTTTGTTTTACTTGTTGAATATCGCACGATTTACACTAATTGGCCGCAAACTGACATCGATATCCAATTCAAATTTCATGGGATTTTCCACCATGTCAACCAATAATTCTTCCTGTTTGGTTTGCTTTGGTTGCACTGACGACAGTCTTAAGATGGGCTTTTTTTTGTTTTATTTATTGTTGCATATGTACATACATATGTAAATGCTGTTGTTCTGCTTGCAACAACAGAAAAATAACAATTGTTGCAAGTGTCTGAAATTTTGCTTCCTCATTCATTCATCAAGCCGCGCCCAATCAAATGTATGTAAATGTACAATTTTCGAATGCTTGAGAAATTGGTGCACGATTAGATGATGGATTGATGGATTGGCCCTAATTATACATACATATGTAGTTTGAGGGCTGTGTGCAACACGTTGCAATGCGCTGCATTTGAATGTGGCACGCTAAAGCGTTATGAGAGCAATTGCCAGTGAAAGGTACAAATACACATAAATCGTTCGATGTGTTCGTAAATACATTTCCAATAACTATTAAATGATTATTCAGTTTCCTAGCGCTCCAATTAACATTTAAATGTACATAAAATCAAAATTAAACAAAAAATAAACGATAGCAATTAAAATGCAGCACGATTAGATAATCATTCGGTGAATGGCGCTGTTTGGCTCAGGAAACTCAAAATTTGCGAACAAATTTCCAAAAAATCAAATTGTCTATTTGAGACGAACTTTAAAGCCGCTTTAATAGTACAAAACTGTCTTGCCAATTGGCACTCTTGTTTGCTTGCTTGTTGTTGTTGTGCTAACTACTTTTGTATGTGAAATCGATTGCAATTCATTGGGTTAGTATGCTTCAACAACAACAACAACATTTAAAACTAAAACAAGAAATTGCAGTGCAAAAGTAAAAGTAAACTACATACTTTCTCACACAATGACGAAAATTTGCATAACAAGCAATTGCTGTTGTCGAAAGCGCGCCAGCTACACGAGCAGTTTTAATTAATAATTTGATAAACGATAAGCCATTTATATAACAACAATCCTCTTTTCAATTGGCAGGAAGTCTCTAAACGCGACTAGTAGCTAACAAATTCAAATGCGTAACGGTCAATAGCCTGTTTGCAGTGCTGCCACTTGTTGCTAGCATAATCGATTGACCGATAGCGCTGACTGCCGATTCTAACAGCTGTCAAAATTTGTAATCGCAACAGTGCTGAGAATGTAGAACAATAACACAACTGAGTGAGCACTGTAAGTTATTATTATTTGCTTTCTTGGTTTATTATAAAGTTAATCTAGATGATTTCAAAAGCAGCTTTAGTTTTCGCTCTTTTGCTATTTTTATACATATGAATTTAATTATGTTGGAACTTAAACTCACGTCATCATGTTTTCTTTCAATTTAACTTCTAGTTTCAAGCTCAATTGAAATTGCTGCTATCTCTATAGAAGATTCTCAATAAAATCCTACCAAACACTTAAAACAACAAAATGAGTTCCGAAATCCCGCCTTATAATATATGCCTATTTAATCCATATTTATTACAACATAAGCAAAGTATTTTATTAGGGTAACCAATTTTATTGCATTTATAGGAGAATATCAATTAAAAAGTTTAAATATCGATCTTTTTAATGTTCAACTAATCCAAAAATCGAATCGACAACTAGTTCGATTACAAAGATTCTTAACGTAATAGCTATCGATATTGCGCGCGACGCATGAAATGTAACTGTAAACTGAACAGGTATCTTTCTAAATTGTAAAAAAACCTTGAAATGGATCTGGGTGATGCCAATCTGCGGCCCTTGCGAGTCCTAGGCAGCGGTTCCTTTGGACGTGTCTTCTTGTGCCTACAGCGCGAAGGCCGCCGTGAGCGTAAAGTGTGCGTAAAGCGCATAATTATGCGAAATGTCAAGAACGAATTGGCGCTGATCAAGGAGGAGGTAATACACTGAAAAAAACAAACATTTATGTATGTGTGATATTGCAACTAACCAGATTACCAGATTTATATCATCTCACAGTTGCGCCATCCGCATATCGTGCAATTCATACGGCACTTTGTGCACGCGGGCACAATGAACATTGTGATGGAATATGCATCCAATGGAACCATACGCAATGTCATCCAAGAGACGCGCTCCACTGGAGGTCTGGCAAGTGCACGGCTGCTGCGCTATTTCAGCGATATGATCATGGGGCTGGAGTATTTGCACATTCGCCACGTTATACATCGCGATATCAAGCCGGAGAACATGCTGCTGGATGGGAATGACCGGGTCAAGTTTGCCGACTTTGGCATATCCAATATACACACACCGTCCAGCCTCCAGCTGCCGTGGCAGGTGCTTGGCACACCGCTCTACATGGCGCCAGAGATAATGTGCGGTGGTAAATGTGATTTTAAATCGGATATCTGGTCACTGGGCCTAGTGCTCTACGAACTGTGCATTGGCCGCAATCCTTTTATATCCGTGCTTGATCCAAAGGCCCGTCTAAAGGAAGTCCATAGCGTCGTCAGGGCGATGTCGCGACCCAAGCTCGACTGTCAGCTTATGCGACAACGCTATGATCCTGTCTGGCGGCGCATCTGTGAATCAATGATTGTCTACGATCAGAACCAGCGCATCTGTCTGCCCGATCTGTTCTGCCTGGATCCCTTCATCACGCTGACCATTTATAAGCAATACTTTAACTATAGCTACTAAATTGTAATGCCATTTTATGTCAACATCTGTACTCATTGTCATTATTTTGTTTTGTAACCTGTTCAACATTCCATTTGGCGATACTGGATCTAAATCTATATGTATCTATAACTAGATCTAAATCCCTTCATTAAGCTTAGCTTTTATAAACTAAACTGTCACGTCATTCCATGCCAACATCTGTCATTTCAATTCAATGTTCCATTTGGTGATATAACAACTGTTAGCTTTATTATTATCTAGCAATAAATCATAAGATTGTACAAACTACGCCTTTCGCTGTTGAATCTTGCGTTTCAGACTCTTGACCAGAGCACTCGTCTCGATCTGTTGCTTGGATCGCTTCTGTGCTGGTTCCTCCTCCTCCACATCATCCAGCTTGCTGTTATCTTGTTGCTGCTGGCGACGCTTTAGCTTTTCGGTAATCAACTGTTGCATGCCCTTGGTGGCCTTGAAGTTGGAGTTGGTTGGATCAATGTTGTACTCGTGAGACTTGTAGACGGCCTTAAATCTCGTATCATTCAAATCCACCTGGAAATTATCATCCTCGTGTGGTTTACTGTCATTCGTTGTTTTGGACTTCTTCAGTTGCTTGCGTCGTTTTCGTTTGCTGCTGGCATTTTGTTGTTCATCCTTTAGAATCTTGGCAAGACTAAAGTGTTGCTTTTGCTGCTGCGTCGCCACGTCATCATCATCATCCAGCAAGAGGGCCAGTTGTGCTTCTGCCTGTGCCTCCGCTTCCACTTCATCTGGCGTTGATTTGTTGTGTTTTTGTTTCTTCGACAGCGACTTTTTGCTTTGTTTGGGCTTCTCATAGTCGCCATTGGCAAACTCATCGGCAAAGTAGGAATCGTTCATGTCAATGCCATCGGGTATGGAGCCGTCATCGCTGTCTTGTGCGGCATCGGGATCAATGCCCTTCAGTTCCAGTTGCTTGCGACGACGCTGCTCCTTGCGTTGTTTGTTCTTCTCGCTGCGCTTCTGCAGCACCTGCTCAATGGGTGTCATCTGGGATTTGTTGCCGATGGCTGACTCCTTCACGTCGCTCGGCTGCTCGCGCGTTTCAATGTTCCAGGACATTTCCATTTCATAGTTTTTCTCTTTAGACTGCTGTTCCTCGGCGTTGATCTCGGCCAGCAGACTCCTATACTTTTCAATGCGCTCCTTTTCTTTGAGACGCTTGCTTGGCTTCTTAGCATTGGCCTCTGGCTGCGCTTGGTCTGCAGAGGAAGAGGTCTCATCTTTTTTGGGCTCCTTCACTTCCTCTTCCTCCTCCTCTTCATCATCATCATCGTCCTCTTCACTGCTGTAGGCAACAATCTGACGAAGCTCCTTGTCATTCAACTGATCCACCTTGCCGCTGGACAACTTGTCGCCCAGCTCACGTCTATCCAATGCCGTCTCGTCCCAGGTGAGATCCACCTTCGCCTGCTGCAGCGCCGTCGTTGTAAATTGTCGCGGCTTGTAGCTGCTCGCATCCGGCAGCTCGTGGCACTCATCCGTCGGCATGTCTTCATCGAAGCTCGTGTCGTCTGGTATATAGCGCAGATCCACACGCGTTGCTGAGCTCTCGTACTCAATGCCATCGCACTCCTTGTACACCTTGTCCGCCGTGGAGACGCTGTCGCATTCAACAACTGCATAGTAATAACGCAAGCGATTCAGCTGGTATTGACGTAACTTCTCCATGTGATAGTCGTCGCCCTCCTCGGCATCGCTGTCCTGCTCTTTCACTAATTCCTCATCCGAATCCAGATCGGAGTCAGCCACGGGCTTGCTGCTCAACAGTTCAGTTGGACCGTGAACATCTTCCTCGGCCATTCGAGCTTTGCCGTACTCGGATGGATAGATTTTAACGCTTAGAATGCTGCCACCTGGCGGCAGAAAGGAACTGAGCAACACCATCAAGTCTTGGGCGCGAATCCGATCCCAGTCCATGTTACAAATGGCCAAGCGACGTGACGATTCCTCCGTGCATTCCGCATCCATGTCCAGCTCGCCCCACACGTGATCGATTTGCAGCTCTGGTCCGCCATCCTCATCCTCTTCATCGCTGTCCTCATCGGACGAGGAGTCCGTCATGAGGCGACCCTCGCCACGGGCATAATCTACATTTGGATTTGTTAAACGCTCGCGTAAATTCTCAGGCACTTCGGTTTCATCATCGCTGCCCAACTTGAGCTCATTGCCAACAGCCAACTCGTCGCGTGTTATGGCCAGCTCTTCGGCACGCCGCTCATCCTCATCTTCACTGGCTGGCTTCACCTTATTTGTCTCCTTGTCGTCATCCTCATCCGAGGTCTCGTTTTCGTCAAGCTCATAAAATTTACGCAGATCTTCGGCGTTGGATCTGTTTACCGGCCTGCCGTACTTGTCCACGGTATACTTCACTTTGAACTTGTCATCATCGAACATGCCCTGGAAGCGCTTGTCGATTTTCACTTTCCTCTGCACCTTAGGAACACCGCGAAAGCGCGGATCGGTCAACAAATGTTGAAAGCGCGCATCCTGCCAGATGCCAGACGCTTCCGACTGGCCATTTTGGTTTTGTGATGATGATGTGGTAGGCTGTTCCTCCTTCTTAGGTTTTGCATTCTTTTTAACTGACTTTTCTGGCTTTTTTGACATTTTATTGCAATATTCAAACAAACCAGCAAAAATATCAACACGTGCAGTGGAGGGTAAGTTGCATATCGATTTGTGCCAAAACGATATTCAAGCTATCGATGTTTTAATTTGGTTTTCTTTGTGCTATCGATATTTACAAAATATAGCGATGTTGAAGAAGTCCATATATTAAGACTCTAAATTTTAGATCATCAATGCTGCCTCTTAATTAAATCAGTTTTTTGGAAGCAAAACTTTTTTGAATGTACGTCAAAAATAATTTTATTTATATTTATTGATTATGGCCTCGAATCTGATGAACTTTGTTTAAATTGTCGCGCAATCGGCTAGGCAACTCCGTTTGTTATCGTTAACACAGCAACAATTTTTGCAACAAAGTATTATCGATGACGACCTGCGCGAGTTTTATATATGTAGATATGTGTATATGTATGAGAAGTGTTTTTATTTAACTTTTTACGCATTTCAAAAGCACAGT
Source organism: Drosophila subquinaria (assembly GCA_037043405.1). Taxonomy (NCBI): domain Eukaryota; kingdom Metazoa; phylum Arthropoda; class Insecta; order Diptera; family Drosophilidae; genus Drosophila; species Drosophila subquinaria. The sequence continues at coordinate 12,557 of JBAMBL010000264.1, forward strand.
TGCACATTGCTTAGTGTCATTGCAATCCTATAATGACATTCGGCATCGCAGGTGGATGCTGTCAGTGATCCCAAGCAATACGTGGATACGTATTGGATATCATAAACAGAATCAGAAACGTAAACGTAAACGGCAACAAACATCACGTCACTTGGATAAGAAATCAAATTAGTTTGTAGTTGCGCTTAGGATAGCACAGTGAACAGCCGATTCGTCTCACGAGCCAAAGAACCAAAACACAGCAATCGGAGAGTCAATAAAATAAAAAAACAACAACCATACGACGATACTGTCAAATCTATTGGCGCGGGGGTCGCGGACGGGGTGCCGACAGCAACAACAACAACAATAACAACAACATAAAGTATGAGTAATAACGCGGAAAGTAATGGCAATAGACGCACCGTTGATTGGCAACGCTTTGGTCTTGGCGGTGACGACGAGGGCGAGATAACGGTCGCCAACTTTCGCCAGCGCAGCAACAACAACACGGGCGGATTCGTTGATCTTGGAAATGAGTACACGTACGCAGCCGGTGGTCATCATGCATCCGGCGCCAATGAGATCTTTGCCGGCGAACAGGGCGACAAGCCATGGTGAGTCTAGAGTATATGTATATTATATATGCCTCGTAATTCTTCAACTGTAAACATCACTCAACAGGTGGCGTTCCAATTTCTTCATCTCACAGCCTGTGCTGTTTGGCACTTGGGATGGCGTCTTCACCTCCTGCCTAATCAATGTGTTTGGCGTCATCGTATTCCTGCGCTCAGGTTGGATTGTCGCCCAGGCGGGCATCTTAAATGCTGTATTCATCATATTCTGCACAGTGCTCATTGCCCTGGTCAGCGTACTCTCCGCAATTGGCATCTGTGAGCGGTGTCGGGTGGAGAGCGGAGGAGTTTACTTTCTAATTGCACATACACTCGGCTCTCGCTTTGGTGGTTCCCTTGGATTGATCTATTGCTTTGGTCAGGCCGTTGGCTGTGCCCTTAACGTGATGGGCTTTGGCGAATCAATGGCCGGATTGATTGGACAGGAGGACAACAAGTGGGCCATTCGTGGATTCGCCACCGCTGCCGTTTTGCTCTTGGGCTGCATCAACGTTGCCGGCGTTAAGTGGGTCATCAAGCTGCAGTTCATTTTGCTAATGATTCTGCTCATATCAGCATTAAATTTCATGGTGGGCAGCTTCACTGAAGAAGATCCGGGTATGTAAATGATTTAACACCAACATTTCCCACTCCTACAACTCATTGGATATTGCAGCTAATGGCTTCGAGGGCTGGATGAGCGGAAACTTTATGAAGAATCTTTGGCCAAAATATGAAGATGGTTATTCATGGTTTCGTGTATTTGGCGTCTTCTTTCCCACCGTCACCGGTGTCCTCTCCGGCATCAATATGAGCGGCGATCTACGCGCTCCCTCAACAGACATACCAAATGGCACACTAGCCGCATTTGGCACATCGTAAGAGTTCCATGCTAAACATTTATGTTTTCTGTTTTTATACCCGTTAAAGGAGTTCCAAATTTAAGGGTATATTGCCAAGTCGGTCCGTCTGTACGACTATATGATCACGCAATTTGCTTAGATCACACTAGCTAAATCATTTAAATTTGGCCCACATGTTTTTGTGATTCTTATGGAGTTTTAATTGATTTTTATTTTGTTTTTAGTTTTTCCTCGCCACCTTCCGTCGGGATATCCCACATTATTTAAGATAAAAGGCTTTTTTGATAGTTACCACTGCCTATTAATATTTTGCATCGTCCTAATTAATTCCTTTCTAATACTGGTCGCAGTGCGGAAAGGCCTTACTTAACATAACATAACATTAATTCCTTCGATACAACGTTACGCAATGCAAAATCCTGAACAGCGACTGGAAATAATGATTATTATATTATTTTTTATAAACAAAAAATCATTCACTTATAATAACTTTGAGACATCGTGAGAAATACCAATATTCATCTCTATAGCTCTTTTATGCATTTTCAACATTATTAAAAAATTTTCAAGTTTTATAGATTAGCTCACAAAATTTTAAGTTATACTTAGGGAATACAGGCAAAAATGGTACAAATTCCTAGTCAATAAGCCAAAACAAACCATAATTATAAAATTCTTGTGGAGAGCATCAAACAAAGCTTTGTCGAGATTACAACTTGAGTTTGATTTTGTTTATGAAATAATGGTTATTATTGGTTGAGTAGTAAAGTAAGACTAAAATTTAATCATTATTTTGTAAGCAAATCTATAAAACTTGGAATTAATCATTATTTCAATTTTTTTTTAATAACACTTATAATGATTACAGTTCCTGATCCTGAATGCGTGTTGTAAAAATTCTTACGTCAATAATTTATCAAACCCTAACCGAAAAAAGTTTGGTGAGAATTTAAATGTATAGTATTTTTAATATTTGATTATACAGATGAGATTGGCAGTAACGGGTATCTTATAGTCGGTGACTCGACTGTTCTGTTCTTACTGGTTTTATTATAATGAAGATTCCTCCGACAGCACGTTCCTGTACATGGTCTTTGTGTTGTTTTTGGGTGCCACGTGCAAACGTATCACATTATACACAGACTTTATGATCTCCGTGAAAGTTTCGGCCATACACTTTTTACTCGTTGCTGGCATCTATGTGTCGAGCATGTCGTCCTGCCTGGGTGCCATGTATGGCACGCCACGCGTCCTACAGAGCATTGCCAAGGAAAATGTCATACCAGGGATTGATGCACTGGGCAAGGGTGTAAGTGAATGAATGGCTTACTTCTCTTTCTCTCTTATTCTCACAATTCTTTCTCTCTATTGGATTCGTGTAGCGTGGACCTAACAAGGTGCCACTTTACTCAATGGCCGTTGTGGCTGTGGTCACCGTCACCTTTATCATAGTGGGAGACATCAACTTTTTGGCGCCCATTGTGACGATGCCATTCCTGATGACATATGCATGCATAGACTATGCATACTTTGCTCTCGCCCAAACCTTTGACATACAGGAACAGCGCGAAGAACGCTTCCGTATACAAGCCTCCAGTCCTAGCTATGAGACGCGTCGTTATGGCAGTGTATCGGATGGAGGCAATGATCTAGACTTGTTGTTTCCGGATCGTGTGCGTCATAAGAATCTGCAGAGTCCACAGAATTCACCGATGCATCAGACACAGCAACCAACACCACTAGTGCCTACTGAAAATATTGTTGATTTCGATTCGCCAGCTCCAGGCACATCGTCCGGCCAAGGCGATGCAGCGACAACATCCGACGGCACCGCATTGACCGTGGAACAGTCAACGGGTCAGGGTGGCAGCGAGTTGGAGGATGAGAATGAGCCCGTTGCGCCCATTCGACCGCCCATACATTCAAAGACGAAAAACTGGTACTCTGTGTTTTGCAATCGCTGGGCATCATTGGTGGGCGTAAGTAGAGAGTTTTCAATTTCAATCGAATCATTAATTTAATACTGTGTGTCACTTACAGGCGTTGGTCAAGTTGCTGGTCATGCTGCTGGTGAACTGGTACTATGCCCTGACCTGCTTCGTGGTCGTCTTCATCATTTGGTTCTATGTGGGCACAGCTAATCCCGCCGTCAAGCCCGGCCTGACGGCAGAGTTTAACTTTTTTGGCTGGCTGAAGAGCGTCATCTTTCGATGCTTCGGGTAAGAAATTGAACGTTTACTTAGCGTCAATCCAGCAAGTCAATCTAATGTCTATAACTCACATGTGACTTACAGAAAACGAATGCACGAATATGAACAGATTGTCGTGACGCCCTCTTGCCCGGGCGTGGATATGTCGCCAACACAGCTGAACGAGCAAAACGAGGACTTCAGGCCGCGTCCCAATTATCATCACTCTTCGGTAATTGAGGGTCGCCTGATAGATGACATCTAGACGCTTGGGGATATGGACTGTGGACAGTGGACAGTGGGAACATGGGTTACATGCGAGTCGTGGAAAGCAATATTTTGGGTGCATTTTGAGAATATATAACTTACCAGTATATATTTAATGTAATGCTAAGGATAGTTATGTTTAATCCAGCACATGCATTTAGAAGCGATCTTCCCACTCACTTACAGAAACTCACACACACACACACACACACTCGAGAGACCGAACCCAGCGCACATTGCAGCTTTAGCTTAAATTAATTGTCTACTAACTATGTATATTTAATATTCTAAGTTGATGAATTTAATATCCTGCTTTTAATATGTTCCTCTCTTGTGTAAAGTCTTTTTGATATTTTTCTATTGTTTAGTTGTATGGAGAGCCTGTAAAATTGTTGCTTAATATGTTTCCGTACATTTTGTATCGTCTCAAAGCACATACATACTTTGCTTATTTGTGGAAACATATGTGATACTGAGATAATAAGTAAAACAATCAAAAACAAAGTAAAACAAAACCCACAGCCCTAAACAAACAAAGTACCAAATTGAAATCAAAATGTAAAGTTTGGCGCGATCGCATTCTATGATAGTAAAAAAAGTACAGATGAAATTAGTTGGATTAAAACCCATTTTGTTAAATACGTATTCACATATAGACACACCAAACATTCATTTGAGAATTATTAGCCACAAAATCACAAGTTCAAGTCCAACTTTTCATCAGCAAACAAATAAGCTACAACAATATAGACATTTATGAATCATAAGCTATAAACACAAAATAACCACAATAGCTGCATTATATGTACCATTCAATTATTTAAATAGATATGTAATCAAATGTTGTTTAAGTTAAACTATAACACAATAATATAACAAATTAACAACAACAACAACAAAATATTTGCAGCGCATTATATTTCAAAAATATACAAGGCGTTTTAATTTTGGACGTACATATATAGCGTAAATTTAACCTAGTTATACAAAATGCAGATAGCACATCTAATAACAATCTGATGATCTATGTAAATGTAATAACAATATTAACTGAAATGTGTATTAAACCAGTTTAATAAACCAAAAAGACATTTTTATTACAAACAAGAAAAAGAGAAAACTTTTCAATCATCTGAAAATACGAGACAAAATATATTTGCAAAAGTAATTGTAATTTGTTACTTAGAACTTCGGATATTGTCATATGGCGCCAAAGTTTGTATTTCAACTAATGACGAATGAGTTATCGATATTTATGTAAAGCAATTTATCGACAATAATTTTAGTCAGCCCTCGAATGTGAGTGTTGCAGCCCTATAACCTCAAAACTGATACCAATAAAAACAATATACACTGCAGCTTTGTCCAATTTCTGTTTAAAACTGACAAGTGCAAGTACATGAGGTTGCTCCAATAACACCAGCCAGTCGCCATGAACACCCTGATGCGCCGAGCACAGCAGCTACACCACTGGCGCACATATTGCATAAAACAATGCACCGCCGCCGGCAACGAAGCCGCAGCCAGAGGTGGGTAAACAAAGTACATAAGTACTCAAATCCAACTATTTATACCATGCTGTCAACAGGCAACAGGCCCAATTACGAGGAGTTCATCAGCAGTCGACATCAGCAGGCGCAACGCAGCATCGTGGTGCAGGTCAGCTCAGAGAAGTCATACAGTGAATTGTATAACTACTGCAGCCGATTTGGCCGCATTGTCACTGCCCACCATTACTGTGTGCAGCATGAGGATGAGCTGCACTACATGCTGCTGGAGTATGCCAGTCCCGGCGAGGCAACAGCCGCCATTGACTCGAGTGCCTACAATGCTGAGCTGAGCACAAGTGCAGGAGGCGGAGTATCCGGATCAGGTGGAATACCAGTGCGTTCGCCCTTTCTCTGGTTTAGGGCAGCCGCCGCTGGCAAGCGCAGTCAAGCTAAACTCTCGGCGAATCACAAAACATTACCGCTGGCCACAATTGACGGCACACGGCCGCTGGGTCAGGAGCATTTGCAGACACTGTTGCGTGGCGCCGACAGCATTGAGCAGCAGCTTCTGTTGCTCTACGAGCACACACGTTTAAATGACTTGGGCGTGCGCATGCGCTTTCTGGCTGCGCTGCAGGTGCAGCAGGCCGTCTCGGGCATGTTTCCGGACGCACGAGCTCAGCCCTTTGGCTCCTCGGTGAATGGCTTTGGCCGAATGGGCTGTGATTTAGATTTAATATTGCGCTTCGATGGCGACACAACGGCCAATGGCCAGCGCGAACTGTCGCGTCTGGTTTATCACACCAAGGAGAACCTGAGCAACGGTCGCTCCCAGACGCAGCGACAAATGGAATGCATCGGAGACATCATGCATCTCTTTCTGCCCGGCATCTGCCATGTGCGACGCATTTTACAGGCACGCGTGCCCATCATCAAATACCATCACGAGCATCTGGACCTCGAGGTGGATCTCTCCATGAGCAACCTGTGAGTACCCACAACCCTTTTATACATATAATTACATACATATGGGCATTTCTAATTCTCATTCAATTCAAAAAAGTGCTTAAACTTAAAAAGAAATTTTTCTTACATCCCTTATTATGCATATGGGTATTTCCAGATCGAGAATTTCCAGGATTTCTCACGTGTTTAATGCATTATATCAACACTATTTTTATTATAAAAGACAAGCTTTGAAGACTTGTTGTTTTCGAATTATTTATAGAAAGCAATGCATCGCGAACGCGACGAAAAATGGAAGTCATGTTTGACTTCATTTTGCAAATGCGAAAGTCTGCGAAATGTGGCGAGTAATTTGGAAGAAAAGACTCTTAACCATAATAAAATAATGTAGTTTTCCATTTTAGAGATAATTTTGATATATTACTATAATATATTTTTTATTTTACAAGTTTTATTAGTAATTTGTAACGCGACATCGCGAACGTGACAAGTTTTTCACCTATTTAGTTTCAAGAATTTGTTCATCAAATTTTATTCGATATATCGAAAACAGCTTGAAAGACTTGTATTTAATTTAACTTTCAATATATTTCTTTATATTAAAATGATTCATGTTACAATCTTACTGTCTTACTTAGTGTAATCGTCAGAATACAAATGTTCCATTTTGGAAGTCAATTTTTAAGAAAATGGGTAAAAATATAGAAAAGTGAATTTATTCCAATGTTGAATCTATATCTTCATCCTAGTGAATTTCTTCTAGCGTATATTGCTTAAATAAATAACTTAAATACATAATTGGAAAAAATTTCACAAGATGTGAGTTTTTGATCAGTTTTACGTTTTTGGGCGAGGAGGAGATTTATCTGGAAATGCCCATATAAGTATATTCTTGATCAGGAGAACGTTTAAGAGTCAACAAGAGTATTTTAGAAGTGAAAATTACAACAGATAGGGTCTATCGATTTAAGGTTTTCAATATATTGGCAATAAGACAAAAATTGGCATGCAAATAAAAAAATTCAATAATTCTGTCCATTGCAACAAAATATTCAAAAGTGGGATGGGACATAGCGTAGGTTGTAGGTATAGATAAATAAAATTTTTTGGCATACTTGAATTTTTTCGTTTTTTCGTCCCAGCGCCCATAGCTTCGTCAAATATTCACTGATTTTAATTTTTTTAACGGTATTGGAAAGAAGAAACTTAGGTATATAAACGGGCCACACTTGACTTAACAGGTTTGAATTCTGTTATTAGAGTATTTCCTAAGTAAATCATCATCATCATTTATGTTTTTGTTTACATCTTTTGACTTTGGTGATGTTTTTGAGCACTATTTTGTTAGAAACCCCTTAAACTTGTATTATTTGTATTTTCACGAGTAAAACATGTGTCTATTTTCTAAAATCGGACAATAATTAGATTTTCTGAAACAGAATTGCTCAATATGTTGATATTCGCGCCAATATTGCTCCATTGCCCCCTTCCCCATTTTCCATTTGTAGTTGCTTAGTTAACAAAACTGAGTATTTTTCCATGATTTTTTTTCTAAAAAGTTAAATAGCTCAGTTAAATATTACTCGACTTTAATAAACTAAAGTGCAGAAGACGCAGAATTAAATGGTTTTTTGAAACTGCATACCAAAAGTAAATTGTCTTCTACAAATTTAACTTATTAATTTACGTTCAAAGTACGATAAGTCGCAAAAATCTCTATATTTTTACATATAGCTCCCTTAACATTTATCCGAGATTGCAGTGTAATATAGCGTTAGAAAGGTGTTACTTTTCACTTTCAAACGACGTATAACAATTTATTGTTGGATTTTTTAACTCTATCAACCTAGAAAAAACGGTTTTTTTTACCGATGTGTAACAAACAATTTCTAGTATGCCACAATGTTACATTTAACTATATCTACAACCTATGCTATGTCGCATTCCAGAAGTTTGTTGACTGTAGCACCGTGTAATCATGTAGCTTACTATAAGCGATTGTCATACTACTGTTGATGTATGTGTTTGTTTTTAAAAGCTTAAGTTTAATTTAGAACGCGACATATTTCTCCAGTATGATTATGTTGGTAATGATCTGCTATGTGTAAATTAGTTGGAGATTTTCAAGCAAATTAATGCAGACATTTTGTTTAAATTATTCAAGACAAATTTCATTATAACTAATACATAATTTCTATTAAACAAGAAATTATTTTGAAAAGAAGCAACCTTAAGAAAACACTGCATTTGTGGCGTCGGTTTGCTCCTCTTGATAAATCATTGCGTGTGCTGATTGTAAAAATTACTTACATTAATATCGCTATGGAGAAATTTTTTATTACTTTTGTTTTTTTTAATAAATTATTAGTTTTTGGTCTAAGTTCCGATTTTCGTAGAAATTATAAGTTTTTGGTCTTAGTTCAGATTTTCCTAGAAATTCCTTTATTGACGAGATTCGAAAGACTTTGGAGCTTAGTTGGGCCAAAGATGGCTTTGTTTATTAATGTACTTATTGTTCGAAATGAAAACTTAGGATCTACGAAGCTTGGACATAACTTTTTGCACTTTGCGCTCGCCTAGGCTCGTCTAGGCTGGGTGTTAACTTAGCTAACTCTAATAAGTTGAAGTTTTATGTGGAGGTTGGGAGTTTGGCAGCTTAGCGCCTGTAGTTGCTGGCCTGCTCCTCCTCCTTCTTGACGGCCTGGACGAGAATGAAGCTCATAACGCCACAGACGACATTCATCATGGCCATTGTCATGGCGAGTCCCACAATCCAGGAGGTCTTGCCCTCAAAGAACCAGGTCAGCTCGTCCACGCAGCCACTGAAGAAAGCATTGCCACTGACAGTGTCGCGGCAGGAGCTTGGCAACGGTTGATGCAAATCCAAATAGTCCCATGGTCCACTGGCGCCACAGCAGCCGATATTCTCCTGAATCATGGTCAGCACATAGTTGGAGTACGTGTACTCCGATGTCGATACAAATCTTCTGAGCGTCACACTCAACAGGGGCTGCAGACTCGAGTTAATTGTGCTGTACTGCAGCAATATGGCCGATCCAGCGACAGTTCCCACAAATCCAAAGATCTGTGTGCCAACGAATACAAACAGTGCCAGCGTGTTCTCCATGAGAGCACTGAGGCAGCCCAGAAAGCTGACAGCCATCATAATGATGCTAATGGCAATCAGCACATAGACGCCAATATAAAAGGATTGCGCTTCCAGAATGCGCAGCCAGTCATTGAATCCCGGCTCAGCACGCAGCCAGACGGTCAAGGCGAACAGCGCCGTGGATATCATCCAGGCGACAATGTTGAAGCAGAAGAGCGTGTACTTCACACAGCCGATTTGTTTCTCCAGCTGTTCATCGGAGGCGCCATAGCCAATTCCCATTTTGAAAAGCTGGGGAAGAAACAAAGAAATAAGATATTGATTATACATATGTATGTAATAGTAGAAACAAGCATATAAAGCAGCGGTGGGCACGCAGTGGCTCCGGGAGCAGCGGCTGCTCCCAACTTAGGTAGACTCTAATAGGGTTGTTATTGATGTTATTGTAGTGCTCCCGAATTCAAATTTCGTGCCCACCACTGATATAAAGAAAAATCTTTATTCAAACAACACGGGAAAAGAGAATATATGTATTATAGATATAGAATCACCAAGTTCGAATAATGAAGACTTCGACTTATGAAACTCTTTTTTTGTAAGTTTAGTTTACGCTTTTGCCACTCGATTTAGTTCGAGTTGGAGAAAATTCGAGATATTGAAGTTCGAGTTAGGAAAGTTCGACTTTATATGGAGTCTTTTAAACTGGGACACACAAAAAAAGTTATTACACAGATTTAACAAAGTATTCCGTTGAGTCCTGACAGAAATAAATGACAAGATATTGTGAATATGGATATTATAAAGAAAATCATTGAGTCATCGATATCATTAAAAGCTCTCTCGCCCCTTAGCACATTGTATTAATCATGCACAACCCAATAACTTTGGCAAGCGATTCCCTCCCATAGTCCCAGTCACAGCCACAGCCCCAAATGAATGCGACCAAGCAAGTTGGCCTTATCAGCGGTCTGTTTAGCAAATAACGTTATCATTAGTTGGCTTTATACGGCCCACAAAGTCGTACGCACTACATGATTAATACATCAAGTTCTTGTATTGCAACACTCAATGAATTCCAGCAGGAAACTTGCTTCTTGGCTTAAATTCCACACAGATTTGTTTTATAATTATAATTAATTTGATTTTGTTTTATCTTTTTTGACCCATTATCAACATTTCTTGGCGGTCACTCGCGAGCACTTTTCAAGGTTTTTTAGTAACAAAATGAAAATTGAACCTTTTTTCCGAGAATTAATTGAGTCACTTGTCCCCTCACTCGTGATATGATACGGATATAAGAAAGTCTTACAAGCTATTTTTTAATATTATTGTTTTGGCTTCACCTTTTGTATTCGTCACAGAAAAAAAAGAAAAATGTTTTCCTAGACCGTCGAGAGCGTTATTTGAAAAATAATAAATAAAACGCAGCTCCGTTTGGTTCGTTCGTTGAAATCGTTTTGCCTGTTTGGAAAATGAACACAACGCCAGCAACCTGATCAAATGTTGTACAACAACGAAAGCAACAACAAAGTTTCAATACGATGACAACATCCACACACTGTACAGTTTGGCGGTCCGCAATTGTAACAGGTTGAGGAGGCCTCTAGATAAGATAAGATAAGTCTGAGGCATGCCAAAGCTTTTGCTGATAAGATTAGATACGAACAGGTGCCGATTGCTAAATGCCATGTAAAATTTGGTAGTATGTCCATCTCTTTTGCCCCATCGAGCAGGTGAATCAGTGAAGAACTTCTTTCCCCACATTTGCCATACCGATGTGTGTTATTTGTGTGATTCATGGACGAATCCGTCGAGCTTCTGATACGAAAACTAAAGCCCACACTGCAGCAGTCATAACCATATCCGGTTTGTGGTGTGTGGTCAGTTTTTCTGAATGAAACACACTATGGATCGTCTGCCACACCCTGCGGTTCATTTAAGCAACTGTGAGTCAGAAAACCAAAAAGCTTTTCCGAACTGAGAGATTGATTTTTAAGCCTTATTATTCTATTTGATATACATGTAGTTACATATTCTAAAAGTTTGTCGAATTGTGTTGAGGCTCCTTAAACCGATATTAAAAACGGTTTATGAATAATATGCATTTTTTTAATAACAAATCTTTTGAAATTCTCTTGATAATTGCTTTCGAAAACAACTGAACGAACTGTCGGTTAAATTTATAACTTTATTTCTCGAACGTATGTTCAAATTCAGAAAAATCGTTTGCCATAATTTTTTGTACTCCAATTTTAACAATGCTATTATATTTTGGTATATTTTACACAGTAAATAAATTTATTTAGAATTTATTCTAAGCTTAGAAAATTCAATTGAAAAAGAGTTGCATTTAATATAATTTGAAAATTATTAATTTTTATTTATGTATTTTCAACTCTAAATTCTCGGAACAGGTTTAAACATTGAGTTTGTACACATTTTATAATTTCATAAAGATAGTTATTAGAATATTCTGTTTTCCTCTTACACGATCACGCATTTTCGAAACCGAGCTCTAAATATATTGAACAATTTAGCCTAGTCTTCGGAGTGGTTCACAGTTAACGATTTCTATGCCGTATTCAGTATTTTGCAGTCCTTTAAAGAGCGTCCATTAATATGCATAAACGTTTTAATTGAAATTGTCTATCTCTTATCTCCAGAAAAGTAAAAAAAGGTTTTGATTTCACCTTTAAAGAGTTTTTTGTGTCCAAATTGATTCCCCTTTAACGAGCTCTAAATCTTTTTTTTGCTGTTGACTCACTACATGTTCGTTTTTCACATCTTTCAGCACGGGTTTTTACATGTCCGAGCTGCTGTATATGTTTGGGGAGATGGATCCGCGAGTTCGGCCCTTGACCTTCAGCATACGACGCTGGGCACAGTCGTGCGGCTTGACAAATCCCTCGCCAGGTCGCTGGATAACCAACTTCTCGCTGAGCTGCCTGGTCATGTACTTCCTGCAGCAACTAAGGCAACCCTTACTGCCGTCAATTAGTACGATGGTGAAGGCAGCGGCTACCGCAGACATCAGGATCACCGAGGATGGCATCAATTGTACCTTTGCCCGCGACATGGAACGTCTGTCATTCCCCAGCCGCAATACGAGCAGCCTCAGCGAGCTTCTCTTGCAGTTCTTTGAATTCTATTCTCAGTTCGATTTTCACAATCGCGCGATCTCATTGAATGAGGGTCGGGCGTTGGCCAAGCCAGATCACTCGGCGATGTATATTGTTAATCCGCTGGAACAGCTGCTCAATGTCAGTAAGAACGTGAGCCTGGAGGAATGTGAACGGTTGCGGATTGAAGTACGAAATGCCGCTTGGATACTCGAGTCAGAGGTGGAGAACTCAACGCTGTCGGAGCACGAGCGACAGGAGCAGGCCTGGGGTCTACTTAATCTATTTAAGCATCCCGAGAAATCTGTCATACGTCCCAATATGTTCTTCAAGCCACGCATGGTTGAGGTTAGTGATCTCTTTGAGAAATCCCAAAACGCAGCAACAACAACAACGCCGCCCGTCAACTTCAAAAGCTCCACGGTGCGCCAACAAGTGCAGTCCATTAAGGCGGCCGCACGCACCGAGCTAAAGCAATTGCGAGAATCGAGCACAACGACGGCAACGGCGACGTCCTCGTCTACATCCACATCGAAAACCAAACGCAGCAGATGATGAACAGCGGCATTTTAGGAAGTGAGACGACAAATCCCGACTTAGTGTACATAACTAGAAAGCGTAGCTCTACCGTTGACCACTGAATTAGTTAACTAAATGTTGTTCATAATTTTAAGCATTACGGCCAAAACACAGCTAAAGAGGCGAACAATTACCATGTACGATGCTATAGACGCTGTCTTTTAGGACCATGCGATTTATGGGACAACTCAACGGGTTACCCTGGCATCGCTTATTACTGACGTTAGGTATTCTAGCTGTTTTTTTTTTAAATTAATAAAATTACAAATAAAGTGTTTTTCAATAAATCTGTCAAGCTTTATACACAAACGCAGACTTTAAACACTTTCTTTCCTGTCTATATATGTGTGCTTGTCTATTAATTGTATCTGCAATCCATTCATTATAACGTTTTTAGGATACAAATCTTCAATTTAGGAGAAGTCTGGAATAAAAAGAATGTTAAGTAACGTTTTGTTTAGGTGTGATGTACAGGAATCCACATACATATAAATCTAGCTCTTAACTTCTACATATGTATGTACTTTGCCTTTCGAAATTGGTGTTATTACCTAGTTTTTAAAAAAAAGTTTTACTGATAAATTACATCAAATTAAAGTTGTCTAATTTGGTTTCATTTCAGTTTGTTACCTATCATACCATAAAAAACTATATATTATTTGTACAATGAGTCCAACACAAAATACTATGAAATATGCTGACTGATATATTGTACTCAAAGAGGCACTACACACATACATACATTTCTATATCTATTTGCATACATTAATCATGGCTGTAAATCATATATCAAAGCTCGACAATGGATATTTAATCATTCTTACCTTAAATTAAGGCAAAATTGTGTTAATATTTTCATAATTGTTCAATTTATTAAATTTGTTGTAATAGTTTTTTGTTCATTACTTGGTTGTTTTTTTTTTCTTTAATTTTAGTAATATATATTTTGTATAATTACGGCAAAGTCTTGATCGTTAACAACGCGCCTCATGCTGCCAATTTTTAAATATTTTCCTTATTTCCAATTCCATTTTTATCTTGTTTTTCTCTTTCTGTTTCGGGTTCTCTTTCTTTAATTTGTTTCAACTATATGTGTAAATGTTTTAAAATTCTATAAATTAGCACATGAAATTTGATTTAACATCTGTATGTATATGTATGTCTGTATTTATGTATAACAAAAGGCTACTTTTAATATGTGTGTTTGTGTGTGTTTATGCAAATGTTTCTGATCTTTTTTGTATTGTACGCTTTAAATGTAAAGTGTTGTTGGTGTTTTGTTTTTAATGCTATGATTACATATCGCTATATGTGTTAGTTGGTGTTGTTGTTGTATGTGGTTCAATCACGTATTGCATATGTATGTTTAATTTCTATACGAATTCTCATTTGTATTTGCTTGTGTTTATTTTGTTGTTGTTCTGCTTCTTGTTGCCATTACGCTTAAATAATTAAAATAATTTACATACAGTTAATGAAAATTATAATTGTAAATCCTAGTTGATAGGTACAAAATGATTGTTTGTCATGCGCCACTTCAGAAATTAAATCGAACGACAAACGCCTAATAAAATTTAATATATAGTTATATGTATATATTAATATATTTAAATATATATATATATAAAAAAAAGATTAATTAGAGAAGAAACAAACAAGAGTCCTGTTTTTTGCGGACAGTATGTAGGCGTGTGTGTGTGTATGTGTGTGTGGAAGCCAGCCCAAGGAAAACGTTGGGTTTTTTAACTATATAGTCACAAAATAAACAAGGCATCCTTTGTAGAGCTCTCGCTTGGCGGCTACTAGACAATAATTTCGTCGGCATCCCCCAATATTGCGTTGGCTCATCTAAACCAGAGCTTAAGACGCAGTGCATCCACGCCATTAAGATAGTAACGAAATAGTCGTTTATCACGCACAAAGCCTAAATTTTCATATAGACGCAGCGCCGGCTCATTACGCATTTCCGTTTCCAGCACCACTTCATCAGCATTGTCAGCGAGCATGGCCTATATAAAAAAAAGGGGAAATTTCAATTAGAATTGAATATTAATTGACAACTTGTTATAGACGCACCCTCGATGGCTTTGGTCACCAGCGTGGTGCCGATCTTAAGCTTGCGGTATTCCTTGCGCACCGCCAGCATCGCAATGTAACCGCGTCGCACATTCATATGCATGTCCAGCTTGCATACAATGGCGCCCACATATTGATTATCGTGCGAGGCTAGGAAGCATAATTTTGGCCAATTGTAAATGAAATAGCGATAAGTGTATATTGAATATGGCTCGGACAACTCCGCCTGTATCAGACGCATTATATCCTGCAAATATATACATCACATTAATTTTACAATTATGAAATTTGTATTTGAATTTAAAAAGCTTACATGCATTTGATGCTCGGCTTCGTATTCCTTGTAAATGATCTCATCGGCTGAAATGGCAGGTTCGAGCTGAAGCTGAAGGGATTGTTGTGGTTGTTGTTGTGGCTGTGACTGGTGCTGTTGTTGATGTTGCGTTGGCTGGGACTGCGCTGCAGCGGCAGCCGCAGCTGCTGATGTTGAGGGCGCCTCATCCTGTGGACTGCCCCTTGTTGCGATGGCCATGGCTGTTGTTTTTGTGGTTGTTGCTGATGTTGTTTGTGTGTTGGCAGTGCTTTTACTTGTCGCAACAACGCTGGCGCCTTTAACGCTTGTTGCTCGCTGCTCCTCCTCCACATCCACCTCTCTCTCTATCTGATTCTCCGACGGATCCGACACTGGCACCGTACAACCTTCAACTGCGGATTGGGATTGGGACTGGGACCTATTGTTGTTTTTCACTTTGCCGCATCCGCTGATGTTGCTGCTATTGTTGTTGTTGTTCTTGTTGCGGCTGCTGGTGTTGTTGTTAACATTGTTATTGTTGTTGTTGCTATTGTTGTTATTGTTAATATGATTGTTGTTATTAATAGCCGCACTCTTATTCACATGCCCATTGAGTGTGGCCGCCACTGTAGGCCTTGATGTCTCCGCCACCGATTCAGCCTTTGATACTTTTGCCTTTGCCTTATCCTTGGCATGGCCATTGCACAGCTGCACTTGCTGCATGATACCATTGATCAGTGCAACATCCGCATCATCAGTTGCATCACCAGCACCCTGGACATGTCCATTTGGCTGATGAAGAGCAGCAGCAGCAGCTTTGACTGCCGCTGTCCCTTGTGCTGTCTCTGCCTCAGGTTTTTGTTGTTGTTGCTGCTGTGATTTTTTGTTTTTATTTCTGTACTTTTTCTTGGTGGCCGCCGCAGTTGTCGCTGCCGTCGCCGTATCCCCCATGGCCGCTGCTGCTGAACGAAAGCAAAATAATAATTTAGTTTAGAATTCCCAAACAGGAGGACACAGCTGAGTGCGTTGAGTGGCGGAAGTGGGGGTAAAAAGTATAGAGGACGGGGTACAATACTATTGGGGGGAACACAATGATGTTCACCTGCACCAACTGCTGCTGCTACGACTTCTCAGCTGTTGATGGCTACTTTGATGCCGCTGTCGATGCCGTTAAGTCAACGCACTCGATACAGATTTGCCTTTATTTTTGGTTATATTTTCACAGTTGCCCGTTTTTCATTCACACACCCGCACGCACACACACACACTCACACAGCTCCCCTAGGGATGTGCGATATTTTCGTGCCTGCGACTTATCACAACTATTCTTAAGTAACGAGTCGCAGTTACTACAAGATATTGCTCGAGTAAAATTTAGTAAGTGTATCTAATCTAAATTCTATTATATGAAATGAATATAATTAATATTAAACAAATTAAAATTTTGCGTAGGTTTTTAATTTGATTTTCTGCGCTTAACCACTTATTTATTATTAAAATTTATTTGCTTGCAACAAAATACTGCAGATTTAGAGGCAGTCTTCTGGGTAAATAAAATACATTTGATTATTTCATTTGGAGACTTTTAAACGTTAGTCTCCGTAATTTTACAATACACAATTGCAAGGGAAGTATTTGCTCCAATTCAAAAAGTAACTTTTCTAATTGTCACTAAAATTTATAAATTTGGTATTTTGTCTTCTCTAGCAAGCTCACGAACACATACACTCTCAAGCATGCACATACACTCTTTGATGTCGCACTTTGTTCCTGATCCGTATATGGTGCTGAATTTAACGTTGATATTTTGCATATACGCCAGTATATGCAAATTAAATTTTTTAACTTTTCAGACTTCTTCGTTCACCTCTTTTGTTTACAGTTTGTTGGCTCGGATTTTGTCTCTTGGTTATGAACAAATTTGCTCACATATACACACGAACACATGTAGCACGACGAACAGCTGTGCGAACAAATTTCGGTTGTGTGAGTTATCGATTGCTGTCGATTGTCCCGAAAATCGACTAGTCTTCGATACGTGCACTTCGGGCGCCACTTGTGTGTCATTTGAAAGTGTTTTAAATTTGCTGATGAACAACAACGTCTTAAACAACGTTTCTATTTAATTTCGAATTGTACTGCAAGTTGTATGCTCATTTGTTATAGGATGCTAATTAGATACTCTTGCACAGCTTTAGTATAAAAACGGTTTTCATATTCTATGTATACATACGTATTTTCATGACTAGTATAGGTACATCATATTTCTATGTAGTCCCTTGTTGGTAACTAAAGCTTGTTTATCGCTGAAATGTTTTTACTTGAATTAATTTCATGTCTGAATATTTTTAGTGTTGGTTCCCTCACAAAATCAAAAAAATTTAATTTAAGACAGCGATTTCAACCTTCGCCTAGTTTTTTTAGCTATCAAATTTGAAAATACTCATAAATAAAATAAAATAAAACAAGAAAAATTAAAATGAAATTGGATGAAGATAAACATGTAACAAATCAAAGTGTGACTAAACTTTAATTTGATCTCTTTTGCGGCGACTCTTTCCCATGCAAATTGAATGTTTCACTGTGCTTCCTTCCTGTTGGTTTGTCGGGCGCCGGCTAGCTAAATGACTCAACTGTCTCCAAGTGATTTTCGTCCGCCAACTGTCCGATCCGCAGCGGCCAGCTCTTATGCAAGCGACGCTAAGACTGCTGCGTCTTAAGAGTTTTTAATTTCACTTCGATGCTTAGACAAGCTCAACTAAAACTCTGTCAAATCAATAAAAATAAATGAAAATGATAGATGAAAATTTAAAACAATTTTAGTTGATGATTGTATACACTTTAATGATTTTATTGATTGTATTTCAGACCTATAAAATCTCCTACTTTTTTGAAATTTGTAATACATATAATATTATATTTAGGAAAGTTAATCATTTTTTCTCGAGCCGAATCTGTTTTTTAAGAAAGTGGTCCAGGAGACAAATAAAGGTTTAC
This sequence comes from Drosophila subquinaria, assembly GCA_037043405.1. Lineage (NCBI taxonomy): Eukaryota > Metazoa > Arthropoda > Insecta > Diptera > Drosophilidae > Drosophila > Drosophila subquinaria. The sequence goes on from JBAMBL010000264.1 coordinate 31,097, forward strand.
TTTATGATTCGGATCGATAGCTAAAAAAATTGTAACTTTGAGGTTAATTATTTGACAAAACTTATTTACTAGCATTATTCATTTTACGAGTATCTTTAATTTGATGTTAATTTAATTTTAGGAGCTATCTATCTAATTATAACTTCCTAATATATTGCGTAAAAGTTTCCATTATAAAACGAGGAATGAATGATTCAAATGCGCTTTCAATATCTAACAAATGCATTGTAATAAGTTCAATCTGTATTAAACGCTTGAATTGGCAAACCTTTCAATACAATCATAATACTCATTTCAGCAAAAGGAGGCAGAAAAAAAATACTCAAGACTTGCCGGCGGCCTTTCACTCGAACAACTCGAAAGCAAGACAAACTGAACAAAGCCAAAGTAAACAAGTCAACTTGACTTGGCCAAGTTACTGAAGATGGCCACAAACTCATTTTGGAGCTAGCGCGACAATATTGACTTCAACTTTAACTGCAATTGGCATTAAATTTCCGAAGAGCGATGTTAATTAGCAGTCACTGTTTGTTTGGCTTTGGCATTTAACAGTCGCCACAGTCGCGCATCTGTCGCGCCCTCCAGAGAGCTTCACTGATTGATTGGGCACTTTATGGCTCTGTGAATGAGTTAATAGCTCATATAGTAGTGCTGTGGGAGAGGGGAAGGGGACGCCTCTTTGTGTTGCGTTGACATAAATTCGTCGCTCGCTAACAAAAGACTTAGGCAACGAACTTGGCATTGCAAAGTGCTCTCGTTGTCGCAGCTGCTGTTTATTGTTGCTGTCGTTGTCGCTGTTGTTTTTGTTGCGTTTTTATTTTTTGTATGCCTACTTATTGCAGGAATTGGAGCACAATACACGCATTAACAATGTGATGCAAGTGTCTTTAAATTATGCCGAATTTTGACATAAACAATCACACTTGAGGCTGAGAATCTGTTTTGATACCCTGTGAATCCAATTCTTTTTGTATGTATGAACATATTTTAAATTTACAATTTCATGTGAGCTTGATTTGACAATATGAATAGAATATAATAAAAAGCTTTTAAAGATTTGCAATTTTTATACCCGTTTCTTAAAAAATAAGTTAAAGGGGATATTATTTTCGTTGCAATGTATGTAACAGGAAGAAGGAAGCATCTCCGACCCTATAAAGTATTCATATTTTTGATCAGCATCAACAGCTGAGCTAATATAGCTTTGTCCGTCTGTCCGCCCGTCCGTGTGAGGGCCAAGATCTCAGAGACTATAAGAGCTAGAGCAACCAAATTTGTCACACAGACTTCTATAAACCCCACGCAGGTCAAGTTTCAAAATTTTGCCACGTCCCTTCTCGTCGCCACAAATCGCGAAAAGCCAGCACACGCACCGTTTTTAGAATATTACGTATTTTTCGCTTATTAACGTTATCTATTAATTAAAGCTTTCATCCTACTTAAACGCAACAAGATCGGCCAAAAAGAAAGGTGGTATTGGCTGATTTAAGTTTCAAGCAATGTAAGTGCCTTAAGGCATGCAAAAAAAAATATTTTTTTAATTTATTTTAATATGTAACGGGTATCTTAAAGTCGAGAGCTCGACTATAGCTTTTCCCGCTTGTTATATATAAGGTTTACTAGTTTATAAAGTTGTAGGAATATTAACAAAAACAATTTAGAATAAAAATATATTTTAAATCTTGGAACCGAGCCTGAAATTTTTGTTTATGGTTTCAGGCTAGTGTATCTCCCGGTGCATATATTATTTTCGGAAAGATTGGAACCTAAAGCTTAGCACGGAAACTCACAAATATTTTTAGCGGCGGAAAGTGCTCAATATTTGGCTCAAAGCTTAAGCAAGCAACGCAAGCGTTTGGCAATTATTTGAATCTTTTCAAATATGTGAACAATAATTACTTACCAGTTGTCAATATTAAAATGCATAAGTAAAATATACCGAAAGAAATGTCAAAAAATAGTTTGTAGCTCCAACATTAACATTAACAATTTTACTACATATTTTCTTTTTTAATAAAATAAACTAAATAAATTTAAAAGCATCCAACAATTCAAGACAAACGTACTAGTTAAACGATTCAGGAGTCTTTTCCTTCGACTTTTTATCCGAAAAGATATTATCGATCTCGGCAATGGCGTTTCCGAAAGATTCAGATGCTGTGGCCATAATACTTTTGATTTTCTGCCAATTCTCTGTTATGTCATCTTCAGTGTCATGATCAATGCTGCTATTGAGAATGATGTTGAGATGTTTAGCATTGCGGTCACTGGATCCTGTGAATCATCGAGAGCAATTTGCTTGACGTATTCACATTTGGCTTTTAAATCCGACATGTGTTTGGGTGTTTTCTCTTCCTTGGATTCATAGTGATCTTCATCGTGTTCTTCATCGTGATCTTCATCGTGATCTTCATCGTTATCTTCATCGTGATCTTCATTGACATATTCATCGTCATCTTCATCGCTATAAGTTTGGGCCAATGCAATAGATCGACTATCATCGTAGTAACTTTTTCTTCCTTCCCTCAATTCCCTGCGTGGTTGAATCTTTAGGATAGGCTTAAGGATAGGCTTGGGTTTCACTGGAACTGGAATCGCAACGACGGTGCTCACATTTATTAAACTGCGACTCCGAAGTGCGTCGTCTACAATAATCTTAGGTGGCTTTCGCAAAAGGGAATGACTACGATCCAAGATGCTACGAGTTGGCTTCTTGTCTCCCTTTCCAATAATCGCACCTTTACGTGCATTGCTGCATCGTACGGCTCGTTGGACTTATTGACCATGTACAACTTGTAAAACCAATTGGCAAAATCCACATGGCCGCGTCCCTGCTGTAACTGACGTTCCGGAATATCTTTGACCAAGTCCATTTTTTGAAAACTCTTTTTAAGTAGCTTATAATTGGACAAATGTTCCAACTGATCGTTTGTATTGAAATAAACCTTGGAGAGACACATTGATCGGCGCCAAAGCGAATGCATGAGCTGACAATAGACAGCGCCAGTGGACAAATCGGACAGTTCACGAATATTCGTCTCCAATGTTTCATTTACCCACTTGATCAAATTGCGCATCGACTGTATTTCCACCAATGATACACGCACATTGCGAACTTCTCTTTCACAATCCATTCTCTATGCAGTTCAAGTTGAAAATAAAAATATAAATTTTAGAACATTTTTTGAATTCTTGAGAGTTATTTTGAAGTGCTTCAATACGATTGAAAAAAAGCTGGGAGGACTATGAGATAAATGAAAGGAAAGCTAGATAGAAGACAACAGAGTCTCAGCTTACTACTAAATTGAAATTGTCTAAAATATTTGAATTATTACAGCAAGATTATGCTGATAGAGTTCTTTGTTAACTGCTATAATTAATAAAACTCGGAATATTCGGCTAGACAGCGGCATAAAATTATAAATTCTCGGTTATCGCTGTAAGCCGGTCAAAAACGATTAAATAATTTTTAAAGTTGGAATTTGCATATGCCAATACATAATCTAAGTGGCTCGCTCTCGCTCTCTTTTTGCCTCTGTTTGTTTTTGTTGTTTCACTTTTTAAAAACCAAAAAGGAAAAAATGAAAAAATTAGCAAAGCAAACAGCAAAAGCAAATAAAAGGCATGGAGAGAAAGTGAATGGCCGTTTAAAGTAAAAGCAATAACAACAACAAGTGAAGACGAGTGACAAACCAACGCCCCAACGTCTCTTATCATACATAGATGCAAAACGTGGTTACACTGACTCCCAGACATACACCGACACAGACTCCTCAAGTGGGACCTTGTTTTTTTTTGGATTTGTTGTTTCTTGTGCTGTGCATATATGCACTTCGCTCGGCCAAAAAGCAATTTACCTTTTTTGTTTTCAGACGATGCCCCAAGCAACAACAACAACAACAACAACGATAATAACGACAACCAAATTTGCCCAGTCATGTTGGCAGTTATGTGGTGTCATTTTGCTGACATGCTGTTGCAATTCAAAAATTAAAACAAAACAAAAGTACTTGAAAACTCCAAGTAACAAATGGGAGCTCGACTCTGGTTTGGGGAGTCATCTACGCATCCATTTAGCTTGGACATCAACTGTGGCGATTTGTTATAGTCGCATTTTTTGCGGTGTCAGCGTCAAACTGTGCCAAATTTTGTCACCAAAAGGCCAAAAAGGCAGACGTTACCAGACGTTGTCAGACACGGCCACATTTAAGCTGAACTGCACAAGTAGTTAACATTTTGAGTTGTTCGTTTGCTCGTTTGTTTATGGCAAAACGAAATGGTAATGTTACAAATTTGTTGCCAAAATCGTTTTTAATTATTTCCACCAAAAGCGAGCGAAGCGGATGGCTAAAGAGGTGAGAGAGGGGAGAGGGGAAAGAGGGAGAGAGGTGGGCTGGTTAAGCAAGGGCATGCAGCGTAGCATTATGCAAAACACACTTAGAAGATATCGAAACTGGAGCAAGCAACGACAACACCAACAATAAACACGCCAATCTGCTCAAAATTACCTACATAATTATTGAAATGTTGACATAATTTTAACAACATACTATATTATAAATTTATCATATATCAACTAAAGTTAAAAGAAAATTAATTGAAGAAATTTTGAAACATTTTCTTACTTTAAACAGGATCAAACATTTTTGGTAGGTTTAATATGACATTGGTCATGTTTGCCAGAACAAATCGACAACAGAAAATCGAGGAAATTTGTATGATGAACGGCAATTCTGGCAATATTCTGGTGATGAGCAATCATTGGCCGTGTTCACCAGAACAAATCGACAACAGAAAATCGATGAAATTTGCATGATTATTCTGGTGAAATGCAGTGATTAGCAATCATGATTTAAAATTTTGTGATTATGATGACTGAAAATTCATCACTAAAATAGTACGCTGAAATTTTCTGATTGTGATGCTTTGTTATCGAACAAACAAAATACATGATTACTGATTGATTAGCTCTGGTGAACGCGGCCATTATTTCAGATTTAATGATTATGATGACTGAAATTTCATCACCAAAATAGTACGCTGCAATTTTCTGATTGTGTTGTTTTGTTTGATTTGAAAATGAATAAGGAAACTACATTATTAATATTAATTTGGTCTTCTTAGAAAATATGCAAAGAAGACGTTGAAATCTGCGTATTTTTAAAGAATATAATTAGGAAAAGTGCTTTAAACTTTCTCAAATAAAATATTAAATGCGCATACAATATTGGCTTAATTATTTATTAATGCAATATATCAACTATTATATCAAATCTGGCCATTCAACATTTTGCGCCAAATTGTTTTGAAATTTTGAAAGCGTTTATCAGAAGCCCATCAAAAATTGTTTGATTTGTGATATATGATTACTGAGTGATTAGTTCTGATGAAAGCGGACATTGATTTTATAATGCGATTCTTTACCTAATGCAAAGTAGAGATAAAGCATTCGTATTTTTTTGAATCTGTGGATGACACATATTTATATTGATTTGTCCAGTGTCGATAAATTATATTCTTATTTGCAACTAATTTTTGACAACTTTGTTATCTATTAACAAACTATACAATGTGTAAAACAATAATTTAAAATATGCGTATAAAAGCTCACTTTTGAAGGCTTATAATAAAATATATTAAAAATGTTAATCTTAGTAAATCTAACTATGAAAATACACAAGAAAAGGTTTGATTGCAGCTCAAATCACTTACAATTAATTTTTGCAATTCAAACTACATATATACATTTTTATGTTGCAAACATAGGGTCGCTTCTCTAGTTTCATTTCAACTTTTTTTTTTAAATTTTAAAAAAGGTCATTAAGTCAAGTAAATAAATAAATTTATACTCTATAACTCCTCAGCCTCGGTCTCATTCTATCTATATTAAGTCCGCATATCTTTCCAACGAGCAAATCAAATAATTCGTAAAACCAACAAGCGGCTGTGGACCAAACTGGTCAGTCAGTCAGTTTCCATCAACAAACCGAATCACAATGCACGAAATGCTCCAATTGCTGTAATCAGTATCAATAGATTCGAGTGCATCGAGGCCCAACGCAATGCAATGTGATCGGCATACACATCCATATACTTAAGTTTATATATGTGTATGTATAAATACATATGTATGAATTTTTGTATGGACTTCGACTTGCTATGCATTATGCAATAATGGCCCCGCCAAAGCCAAAGCCAAAACAAATAAAAAAATAATAAAAAATAAAAAAATATAAAACCAAACGTAATCGTAATCAAATTCCAAATCAATTTCAACAAGCGGCTGGCGTCAAGTAGTCAGGTTCCCGAAATGGAGCAGCAAGCCAGAAATCTGAAGACTGAAAACCAATAAGATGCTCACTGTGGCAGGGGCGTAACGAGCAGGATATCTATAGACAAAGGATCAAATAAGTAGGTCGACAGCGAGTTTCTTTTTTTGCAATTTATTAATATTTTAAATTTAAATAAGAATAAATAATGGCATATAAAATAAATAAATTTAAATTTATTAAGTTTAAATTTATATTATATTTATATTTATTTAACTTAAAGAAAAAGAATGCTCCAATGTTTCAGCTCTAATTATAATTATATATTAACAATTATTTATATATTGTATTTAACTTCATCAAACATTTTTTTTAAATTTATATATACATAATTAACATAAAATAAAATTTTAAAGCTGTATTTAAAGTTCAATTGAAAACTGAAAGGATAAATAAAGGACTAAGAAAATGGGGGCCAATCACCATCGTCTTGTAAGAAGTAGGGCAAACTGTGTATAAGAAAATATAAGTACCATCATCTGCAAACATAGGAATAGAATGGAGGGTAAGTCATTAATGAAACGTTAAAAAACTAAAGGTTTTTTAAGACAAACCCGTAAAAAATAGTATTAAATGTGGTTGAGTTAAGCAAATCAAAAATTACTAGGAGCCAATTAGATTATTTTAACTTACAAAAGTTGAATAAAAAAATGTCATGTAAGTCAATTAAAATAAAATTGAGTTCCTCATATTTATTTAAAATATAGTAACAAGTACTTTTCGTAAAGTAAAATATTTAAAAATGTTTAAATGTATGTCACCCCTTTTTTGCATTGCCGCTACGCCCCTGCTAAATTGCGTGCCTGGACGCAAATGCGTTGTCATCTGGCAAAAAGAGAAATGTAAGCTGTGAAATGGCAAATGAGAAATGAGAAATGGCACACAGCACAAGCTGGGCAAATAAAGCGCTAAAACCTGTACGATAGAATGCAGTCGCCTTGCAGCATTTCGACATGACTAAAGTTCCTTGGACTTCTGCCTCGGCTGCTTGAACGGCTCCACAGTCGTTATGTACGGCGCTCAGGTCGTGCAGGTGCACTTGGTCAAGGTAAGCGAGGCGAATAAACAGCTAAGAGCAACACACAATAACATCAACAATAGAAGCAACAAACACAACAATCACAGCAACACATCAAATAACACTTTGGAGCCAGAAGAGGCTCAAGCTCCAGCTCAAGCGGCTGTCTGATTAATTTGGCACAGAATCCAAATCAAAAGACGCATTCCCAGTGCCAGATTGACGCTTCTAAAGACGTCTCTTTACACACACAAACACACACATGAAAGCTTAACGCTCTCTTTTGGTCACGCAGACAAAACGACTGAGACGGAGACGCAGACTGAGACTGAGACTGAGACAGTTAAAGTGACGGCAACGTTGTCGTCGGTCCGACCCGTTCAGTATAATTCGAACGCTCATTGAAAATGGTCTACAGGCCGCGCATGCGCCAAGCCTCCAACTCCACGTTCACCTCCAAGTCGTAGTCGTCGTCGTTGTCGTCGTTGTCGTCGTCGTCGTCGCCGTAGTTGTAGTTGCAGTCGGTGTCGGATTTTGCATTCGGACTCGTCGCGTGCTCATATTAATTATAGTTAACTATCGAATTTATATATGTATATATATATATAATACATTTTTTTTGTTGTTGTTTTGGTGCATCAAAGAAAAGCAAAAGGAAAAAGGAAAAAGATAAAATAATACGGAACGTGATAACGCCAAGCGAAACATCAAAAATATATTGGAAAAATGTAAATGAAAATAGTTTTTTCTTTTTACGTGTTAAAGATATAAAAGGAAAGACAAGAAAACAACTGATAATTGACATATTATGCATTGTGTATGCAAATGAGGAAAATGCTTTCAACGAACGAACTTGCAATGACCTTGACTCGACTGCATTGGTAACAAATTGAATACATGAATTGATGGCGTGACAGCAACAGGCGTGGGTTAACCCAAAGACACCTGAGTGTGTGTGTGTGTGTGTGTGTGTGTGCGTGTGTGTGGGGGGGTTAGGTATGCAAATGGCCAAAAGATTGCAGCATCTTTAAATCATTGGCCTCAGGCAATCTAATCATATTGCTAAAATAGCAAATGTGTTGAATAAATTAAAAGAATTAAATTAGTTAGCGATTAATAAATACAAATACAAACACGCTAGGAAGCGGCAACTGTGCAGAGTTAAGACATATGTAAATAGTTTCTCCTAAAAAAATTATATCTTTATCACTCTCATTTGCATGCAACTTTTCTTGTTATTTTTAAATTCATTCTTAGTTAAATATAACTACATTTAGTGCAACCATTATAATTAATATTTTCGTTTTTCTATACTTTTATAACAGTAGTTCCATTAAATTCAAATGGAGATTTTACATTCACATTTTAAAAATGTATTCCTCAAAGTCAAACCATAAGACATTTCTCAAGAAAATCGTTTAAGTTCTGACAAAGCTATGATCATTACAAAAACTTAAATTTGTAGTTCTCTAAATCTGAGAGGAACAGAATATTTATCAAAATAGAGAGAGAAATTGAGTATAAAACAATTGCAGTTGTATTTATTATGCAATTTTAAAAACCAGCCAAATGTGACGAAAATTAATTAAACATTAGATTGCATTTGCTGACAGTAAAATAATTTCTACAAAGAAAAGGGAATGTCAACGCATAATTTCAACGACAATTGTTTATGATAATTATTAACATAATAATAACAATTATAAGAAAAAAGTTGACCACTGAACAAACAGCAACAACAATTAATATTTATAAGCAAAAGTGAACAATAAAAGTTTTAAGTGTTTCATATTTGTTTTTGTTATTATTTTTTTTATGTTTATTTGTTGGTGGCACAGGTGAAAGTGTTAATAAAAAGGGAAACAACTACAACAAAACAACAGCAAACAAAAAAACAAAACTAGAAAGAAAAGAAGCAAAGAGAAAAGCAAGAGAAAGAAAAACAAAAATCAATAATACAAATTAAGCGTAAAATTTGTTAAGGTAAAAAATCAATTGAGTGAGGTAAAAGTTGTGCAAATTAATGAATATAAATAAATAAACTGAATGAAAAATTGGCAAAAAGTAAAATTCAATAAGCTGGCCATGCTTATACATATATAGTAACCATATCTATATGGTATATGTAAAAAAAAACTGTTATTGATACCAATTGAAGCCAACTTTAGTCAGCCGGCAACTTGTTTTGGTGTTTGCTTTTGATTTTGTCATTGCTTTTGTCTTTGATTTTGTGTTTGAATCTGGTTGTGGTTTCTTTTCCTGTCCGCCCGAAACAACATTCACTTGTCATATGTAGGCAGCGTTTGCCACTTGGCTTAAATAGAATATAGCAGCAGCAGCAGCAGCAGAAACAACAACAACAACAATATCGACAGCAGCTACTGCAACTGCAACGAAATCTTGCAAATTTTAGACATAAACTAAAAGCCTGTCTGGCCAGTAGGCTGAAAAAAGCAGGAAAACCCGTGTACAAAACGCTTCAACAACAACAACAACTACTACTGCTGGCAGTGTAAAAAAAAAATAAATAAAAAACATAGTAAAAAATCCAAAAGCAACAAACATTTGTAACAAGTTGCAGTAAAAGTGGTGCGTATAACTCGCTCTATCTCTTTCTAGCCGTTTATCTCCAGCAACAATTGCCTCTCCCGTTCTCTCTCTCTCTCGCTCTCTCCCTCTCTATACGTCAGACGGCTAATGAAGCGCGGCGGTTTGAAGTTGATGAATTTAACACGAGTTGTCGCCACTGACTAATTGTCTAAAGTGAGAGCAGTCAGCCAGTTGGACCGTCAGTCGACCGCCAGCGGCGCTTTCCAAACAATTCATACCGGAAATGTTAGCAGACGACCTTCCCAAATGAATAACTGCTGTACTTCAGTGCCTTGGAAGCATATCAATATTCAGTTTAAAGTTCGTGTCTTAAGTCTTTTGTTGCAGGCAACTCAGTGTCAAAATTTTAATCAGTTGCTTTTAGTTATTACTTTTGAGTGTTATACTAATGCAGTTAGTTTGTGCGTTAAATCTTTTGTTTAAACTAGTAAAGGTTTGGGTGCGGCACGTGTCACCATTACGGGGGAAACATGGGTTAAAGCTCGCCAAATGCAGCTAGTTTGTGTCTTAAGTCTTTTGTTTGGATGAGTTGTAGTTAGTTTGTGCCTTAAGTCTTTTGCTGCTGTTTGTGCCTTAAGTCTTCCTAAATCATCACTAATGGGAAAATATCCTATTAGACAACCTTATGTATTTAACTTAACCGCAATGAACTTATTTATGATTTATTTGATTTTTTGCATAATTTTGATATATTTTTAACCGATTTGATGACAGCGCTGGGTGGTAGTTTTTATCTTGTTTTAATAGCGTTGCAGTTTCTTCAGCTACACAACGAGGTCAAATCATCTTTGGTGCTCGCTAGCGATAGCTGATTAATCTTTGGGCAACATAACTCAGTTCTGTAAGCTGATCTTCAGGAGATGCTAACTAATGCCAACACATAAGCCAAAAACCGTTGCTCCGACTGTCCCATGAATTATGTTAGCTTAACGATTCTTGAAAAAAACTTTCTTCGCGCTATCAAAATGTTGATCAAAAGGGTGCGGCAGATGTGTTTAATATTTTATGACTAACCCACTTGCATTTTACAAGATCTTATTAACTGGTCTGCAGTAGTTTTTACTTCTCTTTTGGTATTTTAGTAATTTTTGTTGTTGTTGCTGTTGAAAATGCTCTTGAATAAGTGTAAAACTGAGTCGGCATTTGGAAGGTCATGATAATTACTTAGGGGGCTACCAAAGTACCTCAATGCTCTTGATTAACTAAGCTAATGAAGTGGACTAACTATTTCTCGACCCTTCTCCTTTCGTCTCTATTGCTGTTTCTGTTTTGATATAAGAAAAACAATGGACAATGGCAAAAAAAAGTCAGCTCGTAATGTGCTGCCTTGACGATTACTTTAAATTGGATTGTTGTTGTTGTTGTTGTTGGCGTAGTTGGCGTAGTTGTTGTTTGTTAGTGCCACTGTGATTGTTGTTGTTAGTAATGAGAGAGGTCAAATGAATTTTAGCGTTCGCTGTCCTCAAGAAAGTTGCACGTTAAGGTTCAGGGTTAAAGCCATTTGAGTCCAAGCGATCGCTAAGTAAGTGCAATGCCACAACTCATTAGTTAATCTAAATATTGAAGCACTTTTAGACTGACTAATTGAAAGAACACGAATATTTGAAAATCAGCTTTGAAATCATTTGGAAGCTTTAAACTATGAAGTATAACACCAATTGCATATGGAATATGCCAGAAAGATTATATTGCAACTAAAAGCACTTTTAAGCTTACGCTTCAAGTTTGAGTCTACTGCTTTGCGAGTTTGCCAAGAACTTAAAGCTTTTTACTTAAGTACAAATTGAACTACAGTCTCACTTAATTCTGTTAGCTTTTTTAGAGATTTTAAATCAAAACAATTTAAATAGCTTAAACCAAAATCAGTAGAAAGCTTTGTAGAACTGTTCAGAGTGAGAATAGTAAAAACACTTTAAGTCTCTGAAAAAGTTTATGTATCTGTTAAGAGCTGAACTTAGCCCTCCCTTATGAACTGCTTCACTTTCTATTAGAATAAACTATGACTTAATTTTTCAGCTTTCAGCTAATGTCATACGAGTCATTAACGCATATCAAAGCCAAGTTATGAGTTACGTTTTCCACTTGCCCTTTGAATGAGTTATTAAGTCATATGTCAAAGCTTTTAAACTAAACTCACCGACAGTTTCACTTCCGTCTAAGCGAATGTGTCAAGTTGAATAACAAACGAAAGAGCAACACAAAATGAGAAAATAAAATTAAATTGTAATTAAAATTGTCAACGATAAAAAAGACATGACAAATCGCATTAAATTAATTGAGGCTTTCCAGACAGGGACTAGGCCATTGTGAATAAATGTATGTAGTTTAAAATATTAATAACAATAACAAACGGCAGAAATTACTTAACAGCAATTTAATTGTTACCACAATCACAGGCACACTCATGAGTTGTGGCAGCAGCGCAGTCGACGTCTAATGCGCTTCAGTGACGTCGCCATCGCCGTCGCCGGCGGATTGGAAATGCACTCACCAAAGATTGGCTCACATTTCGTGCTGTTGTTGCTTTTGCTGTTATTATGCTTGTTGCCGCAATTGAAACAAATTATTTGCGTTTTGATTGCGGCCAATGTAATACACACACAAGACACATTTACACACACACTCATAAATGCGGCGAGACACGCACAGCGACAGTGATTATGAAATTAAAATGCATTTTTTTTCTCTTCACATATTTCTTTTTTGAAGTTTAATCGAATTTTGCTGAGTGCTGCGTATACATACATACATACCAATATATGCAAATTAAAAGAAAATAGCTATGAAATTGCAATCAACACAAATGTGCTGCAAAATTGCAAAAAAATAAAAAACTATTTTCCAATTATATTTGAATTTAATTATGTTAATCAAGCTTGAGCTTTATTTCTTATAGATTTTAAGATGAATTACATATAAAAATGACTCAAAATTTAATTTTTTAAAGATTAAAGCTCGAAAATATAATTTTTTAAAGATTAAAGATTCCTAACTATAATCAATAATTATTTTCATTGTAAATTATTATTATAATATTTATTGTTAGTGGTTTTTTAATATTTTAATAATTTTAAAAACATTTTAGAAACTGACAATCTTAAGTTTATATTGAGCTTTACTTTAGATCTCTTAATTTTTTAATTACAAATCGTGTTAAAATTTAAAAAAATTTTAGCTCGTCAAATTCTGAGAATTTGTACACTTTTAATTATAAAATCTTACTCAAAACTCAACTGATTCATTAATCTTTATAACTTTTTTTTCAGATTAGAATTCAAAAAATTGAGTAAAGTAAATTTTGTTTTCAGCATTTTAAAATCTAATTGTTTTTCTTCTCTTGCATTTGTAGAAAGAATATATTATTTTGAGAGTACATATTTATACAACCTATAATATCGACTCAAACTCAAAAATATTCGTAAATTTTTTACTTACCACACAATTAATATAATCAAAATAGACACGTAAAATCTTTAACTTGTGCTAAATGACAATTGCTTTGTGGTTTTCCGAGACAAATTAAAAGCTTCGTAATGCTGCATTGTATTAAAGTAACAAATATAGCATGATCACTGTCATTATCTCATATCATTATAAAATTGTTACAAGCGGTCGCTGACTTTGATCTATTAATTGAGACTCTCGGATCGATTGCAAATCGGTGAAGCAGTTCATATTCATTTGATTTTGTTACAATTGCGTAAATTGCGTGTGCTCAACTCAAGCTGAAAAGACTTTAAAATCAACTGCTGTACAATTTGCTTAACTGTCAAGTAGATTTCCGCCAAATGGAAAATTGAAAAAAAACGGAAAACAATTAAATGAAATGCATGACACAATTTTTGTCAAAAGCTGACAGCAACAAAATCAACAAACCAGCAAGACGACAGGTGTACAAATTCATTTGAACAGTACACAAACCAAAATTGAATATGAAAAGATTGTCTGAATTTGAGATACCATGTACATTTTATTATAAATGTTTTTATATCTGTCCTTAAACTTCTGTCTCCTTTTCCATTTCCTTTTACTTTCACTTTTATGTGTATATCTTTTATATCCAATCGTTATACAATTTTTAGAAAAAAATTGTTTAATGACCAAACATAAATACAGTCGAGCTTCCCTATCTCGAATCACCATTATCCACGAAAAAAGTTTTTTAAAAGAAACTACAAATGCATTTATTCAAAAATACATTTCAAATTGCAAATTTTTCTTGTTATTTTCAACAAAAAATTCCAGGTTGTTCAAGACCTGTCAATATTCTCAAAAATTGGCTTCTTCGCTCTCTTGCTGTATCCAGAAGAAGAAGTTCCCGATTCAATTGTCATCATAATTAATTTTCCAATTTTTAATGTAATGAAAACTATTTTTGGTGAGATACCATATTTTTCATCAACTTCAATTTATTTGGTCTACTTTCAAATTTCTTAACTAATAATAACGAATATTTCTTTAAACATTTTTAAACATTTCAATACACTGAAGCGTTGACAAAGAAGTACATTTCGAACATCTTTCCTATAGGTCATTCACCAGCCTATGTAATTGTTGATGCAATATTCTATCATATTGCATCACCATATGTTAATGTACATCAATATTACATATCCAAACGAGCCGGTAACAAAAGCATATAACAGAAACGAAAAAAAAATTCAAACATTGTTGAAGATTTTCCCGAAAAATACGACTTACAGAAGCACGGGCCAATATTTTAGTTCGAGTTAGGGAGAAATTCGACTTATGGAAGTTCGAGTTAGGGAAGCAGATTTGTATGAAATTTGCTCAGTAAACGCTATTGCCACTCGATTTTGTTCGAGTTAGAGAAAATTCGAGTTAGAGAAGTTCGAGTTAGGAAAGTTCGACTGTATCTTAAAAAAATTAATTCGAAGTTGAATTTTTTCGACATGGAATAAAATTAAAGAATTTAAATATACAGAGTCAAGTTTAAAGTGATGGACAAGAGAACAAGAGATTACGAAAAAAGTATATTTGTGATTTACATTACTAGAATTTACCCGTCTTTGGTATGTTATACAGGGTATATTTGTAGCATGAAAAAAAAACGGTTGCCGTTCCAGTTAATGGGAGGGAGTTGGTTTTTGTTTTTTGCACCATAATCTTAAAAGTGAAATAAATTTGAAGATTTATTATGCAAAGTAATTATGACTAACAACAGTAAAGGAGAAGTGAGAGAGATAGAGACAGGAGAGATGCTCGTGAAGCAATATGACGTAATGAAAGCGATAACGATGGCGATCGTCAATTGGCGATCTTGTCGAGCCATTTGCCGATTGTGCGGAACTACTTTTCACAGTCCATTGCAGGCTTGATCAGACCAGACCAGACCAGACCAGGTCGGAGTATGAGTATGAGTACTCCGTCTAGAGCCTATCGAAGCGTTTAATTTTCACATAATTGCCGTAGTTGAATCATAATTTTAAATTTAATGAGTCCCGTAGAAAGCGGTGATGACAACGATGAATATGATTGTCTCGTCTCGATCGTCTACGTGGACTTGGTTAGTGTCCAGCAGCGAAGCCGTTAGCAAAATGAACTGTTAGATAATCTTGACAAAATGGTGAAAGAGTTACAAAAAAAAGGTAACAAATGCAACACGATTATGGCTAAAGTATTTGACTCCAACCGACTCAACTCAACTCAACTGGCTACGTGCCGCGCATTCTAAATGGCCACATAGACTTAATGTGCCACATACTTGTAACTTGTAACAGCTTAACAGCTTGACAACTCTGGCAACTGGAACTTGAACTAAAACTGGAACTATAACTGAACCTCTGGCTAACCAGTCAGTCAGACATTTCGAAATACTCTGGAACTATCCGGAGACACACACACAGAGTCAGTTAACTGAAATTCATGTAATTCATTTACACGTGAATTGCCCCGCTGCATTTTTAAGTTTATTGCAATCCTTTCACTTACATAGATAATTTGTGAATGAACCAAATGGATTACTACATCAAATGCACTTTATAGCTGGTCATTAATCTTGTTGGAAAATGGAGAAGTTAACTTCTTAAGATTTTAGTGTATTTTATACATTTAAATTTTTAAATGAACATCATATAATTTGAATATAATATGTATAGCAATAATGTGAAAATTCGGAGGATGGCGGAAAATAAAAATGCTTTAAAGATTAAGTAAATATTGGTGTATTTTATTGGACATTTATTTTCCAAATGTTAAAGTTACAGTGCATTTTTGTATATCAATATTTATATTTTAAATATTTTACTTTATGGAACAAATTTAAAAATAACGATATACTGCTCTTTATATTTTAAGCTCTTATCCAAAGGTTCAAAGATCTGATATCATTGGACTTTTACAAAAGTGAAATAAAGTTCTCCCTATGATAAATATTTTTTCCTTTCTATAATCTTAAAAGTGAATGCACCAATCAATTGAAAAAAAAAAGTGGTTGTATAAATCATAAATACTTTTATACACTAAGCCAAATGAAAATGGGCAAAATGGGGTAAAATGGTTTTTAAACTTAAAAACATCTAAAAGAATACATTAGAATAAAAGCGGTGTTCAAAGAAAGGCGTATTTCCTATTTCATTCATTTAAGTGACAAATTTTCTTTGATTTAATACGAAAACTATTATTGTATATAGATGTAATTATATATTCAAGAAATATAAAACTAAAATAAATTTAAAAATAACATCTTCACTTTCTGTATTTAAATCATAACTTTCTCTCTCTTCCGTCCGTTTCTCGTCCCTGTAGAGCTTAAAGATGAGCTGTTCCATGCGGCAGACACAACAGCAACCGATGCTGCTGCTGTTGCTGCTGCAGTTGACGATATTGCTCCCGAGGATTGGGGCATTGCCCACGATCCAGCAGCAGGGAGCGCACAGTGGGGCCAACTTTGTGCAGCAGCTGGACAAGAGCTTCTTCCAGCCACGTGAGATCGAGCAGACCATCGACGAGGTGCAGAAGATACTGGCCAATGATCCAGCGCTGCCCAGGCTCACTCGGTAAGTCCAAGATTGCAGAAAGATGTGTTTTACAATAAAAATATTAAAGTAATCCAGATTGGTTCTACAATGTTTGTCTAAAGTTTTCATACTTTAAGGGCGAACCGTTCTTGCCGGCATAAACGACCGTCTTGAATCAAGAGTCTTCAGCATCTTGGAACTTTTGACACCGAAAATTTTTGATTCAAGTCCCAATGTATTGGATTTTTCTCTCAGTACACCATAGAGATGAGCTCTTTCTCTCTTTTCTTGCAGCGGGGAGATCAAGGAGCTGTATGATGAGCATTATCATTATGGTTTTCATGATCATTATAATTTTTATAACGATTATTATAATTATCATCATCCTTATAATTGCCACTACGATTGTCAAATTGATTAGCATTATCATTATGATTTTTATTACGACTATTTTTATAATTAACAATATCATAATGATTTTCATCACGATTATCATTATGATTAGCATTATCAACTTGATAGTCATTACGATTACCAACATGACAAGCATTGTTATAACGATTTTCATTATGATTAATATTATGATTCGCATTATCATTATGTTTTTCATTATCATTATAATTTTCATAACTATTATTATAAATAGCATCATCATTAAAAATGCCATTACGATTGCCAATATGATTATCATTATGATTTTTATTACGAATATTATTATAATTAACAATATCATAATGATTTTCATCACGATTATCATTATGATTAGCATTATCAACTTGATTGTCATTACGATTACCAATATGCTAAACATTGTTATAATGATTTTCATTATGATTAATATTATGATTCGCATTATCATTATGATTTTCATTATGGATATGAGCTGATCGATTCTTTCTTTATCTGTCCTTGCAGCGGGGAGATCGAGGAGCTGTATGAGAAGGTGACGCGGGAGGAGTACGAGAAGAGCATCGAGGCGGGCGACATGAGCCGGGCGGACAGCATGCGTGCTCTGATGCTGGTGCTGCCCTTCAACACGGACAACAACACCGAGGAGAATCTGCAGGAGCTGTACACGCGTCCACCCGTCACCCGGGTCATTGATGGCTACACACCGCCCGATCCTGTCAAGTTCCTCACGCCGGATCCCAATGCGGCGCCACGGAGCACGGTGCCCGGCGGCAATCCCGCGGTGGCAGCCACCACCTATAAGCCCGCCTATGGCAATCTGCCCAAGCAACTGCATCTGGCGGCGCCAACGGCAACCACATATCATCCGCCCGCCCCGGCGCCCGTCATGTACCAGCTGACGCCGTCGATGGGCAAGCCGAGCATGGACTTCCAGCCCATTACCAAGCTGCCCCAGGCATATGATTATGCTCCAGCTGCAGTTCGTCCCGTTGTACCGCAGACCGCGCAGAGATTCAGCTCCCATTACAATGCAAAGAATGCGCAATTCTTGCGCAAACCGAAGCCGACGTCCAGCACCGTCAAACCCGTCGCGGACATCCTCGAGAGCCTCGGCATTGTGGGTGGAGCAGGAGCAGGCGGAGGATCAGCTGGTCAGACGAATCACAAGCGCTATGCCCTCGATGATTACTATCCGGCAGAGAGTGCACCACAGCCGGTGGTGGCAATGGCGGACTTGCGTGGCCTGCAAGGAGCACGGATTCGTCCCGATGCCTATTCCAATTTCAAGCCACTGAACATTGGCGAGGAGCTGCGCGTCAAGCCGGAGGTGGAGGGCTATCTCACCCGCTTTGGCATTGTCAAGAAATCGCCAAAGGCCTTGAAGAAAACTCCCAGCGCTGCCACGCCCACCGAGGAGCCAGCGGGCGCACACACGGAGCTATCGACGGCAACGGCCAAGGTGCCCAATTTGGAGCTGGCCAAGCTGCTGGAGAATCTGCAGGAGCTGGAGCGGTTGCATACGAAGAGCAGTAGAGTTGCCAGCACCACCAGCACCACCAGCACCACTAGCACCACCAGCACCACCACTACGACGACTCCAGCTCCAACCACAGCCTTACCCACCGCACCACAGCTGATCACACATGGCGCCCCGCTGCTGATCGAGCCAAAGAAGCCGCGACGTCGCATCGATCCCAACATTGACATCAACTTTGCCAATGGCGGCAACCAGCAGAAGCCCTCGGACTCCATGGATGAGCTGTCCAAGCTGCTGCAGAATCTCCAGGAGCTGGAGAAGCTCAAGATCAATCCGGAAAATGTGCTCAAGGCGACCAGTGCCCCGGGGACACAGGCGCTGAGCAATCGCTTTAGCAGCACAGCACCACCAGTAGCGGTAACAAGCACCACCACGACAGCTCCTCCTGCTGCTCCAGCGATTAGCAATGACCTGCAGTCGATTCTACGCCAGCTGCAGCAGCTGGAGCAGGCGCAGACCAGTAGAACCACCACCACCAGCAGCACCACAGCCAGACCCAAGTCCAAGCCGCCGGCAGCGGCTCAAAGATTCGCTTTGGGTCTGAATTCCGCGCAGTCCAGTCGCTTGGGCGTCGCCGATCTCGCCCAGCTGCAGCGACTCCTCAGCGATGACAGCGAGCTGGAGCGGCTCTATGAACAGGCGCGCAACAGCAAGAAGGTGGCCAAGAGCACCACCACCAGCACCAGCAGCACCACCACAACCACTACACCACGACCCACCAAAGCCGCTGCTGCCGTGGATCATGCGCAGTTCGAGGCGTTGATCACGCGCGTCCAGCAGCTGGAGCAGCTGCAGCAGCCCCAGGCCACAACGCCGGGCTTCAGCACACGCAATGTGGCGGCCACGGGACGCGGACCAAGCCTCAGCCTGCCCAGCAATGACTATGCGCAGCTGCAGCAGCTGGCGCCAGACTTGGAGCAGTACCAAGGAACAGCACCAGGTGAGGTGGAGATCTCCACGGCGGCCACGACGTCCAAGCAGCGACAGCGACCACGACCAGTGCTGAACAACTTCGAGAGAAGCAATGGACTGCTGCAGGATGTGCAGCCGCAGGACTATGTGCAGCTGCAGAAGCTGCTAAGCAAGGTGCAGGAACTGGAGCGCGTGCAGCTCCAAGAGGCGCGTCCCACAACGGGACACCAACTGGTCACCGCCGCCTCGGTGCGCAGCCAAAACGTGAAGAGCCTGAATGGAGCACAGATTGTCTACGCGCAGGCAGCGTTGCCGGCGCAGGAGCAGGAGCCGGAGGATCTGGACATCAAGCTGGATCTGCCCGTGTACAGGCAGCCCGCGATAAAATCGACCAGCCCCCTTCCCTTGCCCCGGCTGAGTTCCAGCGAGGAGCTGCGTGAGCTGGCCATGTCACAGCCGGCGCATCCCGCAGCGCCAGGCCGGGATCAGGACTTTGAGCAGTACCAGCAGTTCTTCAGCAGCCTGGAGGACAACGCGGAGCGTCAGAGCTATCGGCACATGCAGCCCATCTACAAGACGGTGACGTCGACGTCGACAGCGCAGCCACCAACTCCTGCACCTCCAGCAGCCACCTCCAAAATGAGGCAATCCGATCTGGCGGAGCTGCAGAAGCTGCTCTACAATACGCAACAGTTGCAAAAACTGGGCGTGGCACTGCCCAATGAGCTGTCCCAGCAGCTGGAGAGTCAGCTGCAGACGCAACCCACCACCACCAGCAGCAGCACCACCACCACCACCAGCACCACTTCGACAACGGCTGCTCCCACTTCCATTCCCACTCCCTCTTCGTCTTACTCTCCCGCTTCCTCTTCCACTCCTACTCCCTCCCCCTCTGCCTCCTCCTCACCCACTCCAACGCATGATTCATCCTCGCCAGCGGTTTTCTCCCTGACCACCAGCAAGCCCGCCTCGCCACGCCCGCCACGCCCCAGTCCACATACCACGGAGAGCAGCGTGGAGCTGCCGATCTTCAGTGCCACCAAGATCATCGAGGCGGCCATCAAGCGAGCCGCCAATCGCATTGGCGTCTCCACGGAACAAACGCCACTGAATCTCAATCCCGCTGTGGGCTTCGGCTTCCGCCGGCGCAGTGACGATCAACTCGACATGGACCCAGAGGCGGGAGCGGGGGCGGGGGAACAGGAGGCAGGCGTCATGGATGCTGATCTGATGGCGGAGTTCAGTGAGCTCAACTATCAGCTGGCCAAACCGGAGGCGGAGCCCATGTTGGATGGCCAGAATCTGGACGAACTGCAGCGTCTGATTCACAATCTGCAGCAGCTGCAACAACTCAATGTCAGTCTCGACCAGGTGAAGACACCACAGTCCCAGGCGGACGCCATCTATCTGCAATCGCAGCTGCAGGCACAGCAGCTGGATACGAGCAAGACGCGCAGGCAGAGCAGCGATGGCACCACCAGCACCACCACCGCACCTTCTGAGGACGCATCCACAACGCAAGCGCCCACAAGGATTAGCCTGAATGTGGGCTTGAGTGACGAGGAGGAAGCCGCAAGTGATGGCACCACCACGAGCACCACAACCGAGGCAAGCAGCGCCAGCAGCAGCTCCACAACCACTGAGGAATCGCGCAACGGCTCACTGGATGATCTGGCGGATTCGTTTGGACCCGATCCCGTTTCGCAGGAGCCGCCGCCGGCCAAAAAGAAGAATGGTTTCTATTTTCTGGCCGATTGGAATTCGTTCCTTGAAGTGGGCGATGGCGATGATCAGGTGGTGGTGCGTCTTAGTCCCAAAATCGGTGATCCACGCGACTTTCTGCCCGTCTAACCCAATCGAATCGAATCGAAATCCACTATCTGTATGTGGATCAATTAGCCAATTTGCAGGCAGTGTGTATATAGATCTTAATTAGCTCCCCCTAAAATTATCTATCCTAACTCCCCAATCATTGTCATTATGCTTATCATTTTGATTAGCATTATCATTATGATTTTCATTATGATTAGCATTATGATTATCATTATCATTATGATTTTCATTATGCTTAGCATTATGATTAGCATTATCACTATGATTTTCATTATGATTTGCATTATCATTAAGATTTTCATTATGATTAGCATTATCAATATGGTTTTCATTATGATTATCATTATGATAAGCATTACCATTATGATTATTACTGAGTATAATAACTGATTATCGTTATTGTGTGCGTGTTGTATTTATTGTAGTCACTGGTTTTATTATTTTTTTTTTATCCGCCGCCGCCTAATGGACCCGACCCCATCCGGGTTACCGGGTCGTAGTCATAAGTTGGGGCTTAAGCCTAATGTATAAGAGTCAATAACAAAGAAAACAAAAAATATAAACGATCAAATGAATGTGCTTATAAAAATGCGATTTTAAAGGAGTCTAGAGTTTTATAAACATACAAACATTTTACAAAATATTGTAGTTTAATAAAAAATATGTGTACAAAAAATATGTGTTTATTTAAAATGTGTTTAATTTCGTTAATTTTCGGATTAACAATTATTTATAGACCTTGGATATTGCATGCTTCCATATTTTTCATCAGATTATTAAACAATTTTTAATGCATATCGAAAATATGCAAAATATATGGTAAAAATTTTCCAAAAATATGCAGGGAAGCGAGCAGGGCTCGGAGCCCCCTTCTTAAAATTCAATTTCGATAGAATTGCCGGAATTATAGCTTCCTTGGAAGCGAAAGGTCTTCCACTGGTAAAATCAATGAGCTTGCAACACAAATTATAATTATTAGTAATTAATAAAATTTTAACATTTATACCACCCTATGAAAGGTTTTTTTTTATTATTTGATTTGTTAAATATAGAAGTTTTTTTTACATATTTTGGATATTTTTGGCATATTTTGCATATATTATGCATATTTTGGCATATATTATGCATATGCATTTCAGGCAAACATGCAAACAAAATGAATATATGCGCATTGTTTTCAACTCTATTTTCGACAAAACGAACTTTGGTTATATCAGAATTTACCTATCTTATCCCTTTAAGAAAATCCAAAATCCGCGGTCTAATTATTTATTAGCGAGTATTCCGGCATCTTCTTGAACAGATCTTTGCTGCAAAAATAAATCGTAAAAAAATAAAAGCTGTCTGTCCTAGAAATATAAATTTAGAGGTATAGCTCTTGGTCTATGCAAAACAAGGACTTGTATCAGTAGCAGATAGTAAAAATAATTTAAAGCAGAACTGGCGCCATCTATCGCTTGAGAGATAATAGAGACAGGTAATCGAGAATTAACAACTTGTTTTTGATCAGAACAGTTTATATATTTATATATATACATCATATATACATATTTATATTAAAGGTTATACAAATTCAGCAATGATTAACACGATCAAATAAAAAAAAAGGTTATTGAAGAGATTTAAAGTAGAACTGGCGCCATCTAGCAGGTAATCAATAACTCACAGCTTGTTTTTGATCAGAACATTTTATATATTTATATATATACATCATATATACATATTTATATTCAAGAAACTACAAATTCAACAATAATTAACACAACTAAATAAAGCAAGAAATAACTTAAAATGAAAGCTACTTTTTATAAGATTCATAAGACTATTAGCAATGGAGCCAGGGCTCAAAGAGTCCAGGGATGACAAGCTCGTAGAAGATGATGTGACGTGCCTGGACTACGGCTAAGGTGTAGAGAGCGCCGGGGGATTGCAGCAGGGGCAGACGAAGTGTCAGCAGCTGCAACACATCATCGCCAGCTTCAGTCTGGAACTGGGCAAACGGCACAAAGCCCTGGACACCGCGATAGATGAAGATGCGCACCTGGCAACATCCCTCGACAAAGGCCAACAGTGTCTCGTCGAGCACCCGCAGCGCCGTCAGCTGACGTGCCCGTGAATCGGCGGCCAGGGACTGAAAGAGTGTCCCGTTCGCATAATGCAACTGGATGTGGGCAGCTGGAGCTGTTGATGGCGCCACCGAAGGAACATCCGGAGCGACAATGGTTAGACGCGCATAGAGCAGTCTGCTCCGCTGGGCAGGACCCACATACAAGCGAATCGTCTGCACGGGCTGCCAATGCTGCCCCAAATGTGGTGCTGGCAGGCTCATGGTGTACACGATGCTCGCCTCCGGTTGCTGCTCCTCCGTCCTCATGTCCTCTTGCAGTCGACGCAGACGCTCAATCACCGCATGCAGCCGTGTCGTGTCCTCATCTTCATTCGCCGAATTCACCATGCCCATGTAGGCCAATTGCAGCACATCGTGCACCGCCTGCTCCAGTTGCAGTTTCAGCAGCTCCTCGGTCTGAGTATCGTTGGCCTGGAGTCGAGCATGCAACGCCCTCAGCTCCTCCAGCACTGGCCAAATGAGCTGGCAACTCCTGGCGGCCAAGACACGCGCTGGATTGTTTGGCAATGGCAACGTGTCCGTTTGCAGCGTTGCAAACATTTCAGATCCGGTTTTAATTGAATGCCGTTGTAGCTGACGCATTAACCACAGGAAATCCTCCACCAGATGCTCGTCGTCATAGAGATCGCTCTCGGGAATACTCAGCTGTGTGATGTTCACCTCGGTCTGCAGACGAAAGCTGAGATGATCCAGCAATCGCTCCCTCAATGTCTCATACTGATCCTGGGTGATTGCATGCGTTCCATCCAGATGTGGACGCAACTGGGACTCGATGCTGGGACGAGTCAAATACTTGATGGCATCCTGATAGCTGGGCACACGACGTTGCAGCTGCTTGGCCTCATGCTGCTGCTGCAGCTGCTCCAGCGAATGGACGGGCACGCCCAATGGCTCAATCTGAATCTGGGCGCTTGTCCGCCAGCTCTGAAGATTCTGTAGACTGCTGCATTCCAAATGCTCCTCCTCCTGCCCCTCGTTCAGCTCGTAGCTGGTCATGAAGCTAAACTGGTCGTGATCCCTGCTGCTGCTGGTTTCATTGCGCAACTGCAGCACAACGACATCATCGATGGGTCCACTCTCAAAGGAACCGGCGTTGGCAAAGTGCGTGCCATTCCAGCGCTGGATGCGTGTCCAGCAGCCAATTTCGTTGAGCACCAAATAGTTGACACCTTTCACCGGCGACTTGAGTGCAAAGACCCGACGCAAATCCGCCTGATCCGTGTCCTGGCTGAGCTCGAAGCTGTGTCGCAGCTGCTTCACCTGATACGGCAGATGCAGCAGCCCAAAGAGCCTGGCCAGGCGCTGGCACAACTCCTGATGACGTTCCGCCAATGCCGTCGTCTGGCGACGATAAATCGCATGTGCCGCCTGCTCAGCCTCCTGTGGCTGTTTCACCCGCAGCCAGTAGACGCTCCAGTTGCCGGTGATCAGCTGCGTGGTTCTTCCCTGTGCCCACAAGCTCTTCTCGTGCCAGGCATCAAAGTCAAAGCCATTGATGCGAAAGCGTGTTCGTAACTCCGGCGCATGCAGCAGATCGAAATAAATGGGAGTCTGAAGGTGCAGTTGCTCCTCCTGCAGCGTGGCCACATCACTCAGATTGAGATTGCGATCACCGTTGATGGCTGAGTTGGCCATCAGCGAGTGCAGCACATTCACTGACTGCATCACCAGCGGTGTCTCCACATGCTGCACATGCGGTGCCTTCACCTGCAATAAGAATACGATAATTTCAACCAGGGAATAAAACCGTAACCGTTAACCGGTATTAACCGATTGAAATTGGTAACCGTAACTGTAATCATAGCCAAAATAAAACTTTCTTACTATATTTATGCCGAAAACCCGAATTTGTTCCAGCCGAAGTAACCGTTAAGAAACCGATGCAAAACGTTTTTTTAAAACTAAATATTGTTTCGTTTTCCAGTTTGCATAATATTTAATTTTTGAAATTGTTTTATAGTTGTTTTTTAATTTTTTACGTTATAATTTTTTTTTAACCGACATTATAGCGGTATTTCAAAACCGAAACATACAAAATACCGGTAAATGTTCCGTAACCAAAAACCGAAATGAAAACGAAAAAAATTTGAATTTTTGTAAAGGTCTATATTGAAACTTTTTTCCTCGATTTAAAAAAAAAAGGTTTTGATGAAGAATTCTTCAAACAATTCTTATAGTCACTGCCAAAATGTTTTTTCAAAAATCTCTTCGCTAGTATTTTTTTGAAAACTGCAAAAAAGGAACTTTTTGTATGAAAAGGAGGAAAAATGGGTTAAAATAGTATATTTTTGCAGTTATAAATAATTCTAAAAAAAATCACTAATAGAAGTATTTTTTTGAAAACTGCAATAAAGGAACTTTTTGTATGAAAAGGAGGAAAAATGGGTTAAAATAGTATATTTTTGCAGTTTTAGAAAATTCTAAAAAAAAAATCACTAATAGAATAATTTTTTTGCATCAAAACCTTTTTTTAAAAAATCGAGGAAAAAAGTTTAAAAATTGACCTTTACAAAAATTCTAAGTTATCAATGTGTACTTAATGGGTTGAAGAAAGTTTTGCATGATTCAAACGGAATTTAAAATTTATGCCAAAATGTACATGAAGAAGGTTTAAATTATGAATACATTTAACTTAAAATGTTGTCAAAATAAATATGCCGACCAGTGTACATATATTAAAAAAGTTTTCATATATCATCATGAATCTTTTTGACCCACCAGTAAGGTATTGGAGTATTCCTCAAACAGATTGCGTCCATTCACCAGACCCTGGAGCTGCACATGTCCAGCATCCAGTTGCAGTTCCTTGGCCAACAGCGGATAGCTGAGATGTTGCTCCGTATGCAGGGTGACCACATGTGATAGATTCAAGTGATTAATCTGCTCCACTTGCAGTGCATTGTTGTCCAGCGAGCCGGGAGTAAATGTGATGGGAGCTGCAGGAAGGTAAAGGATTGGTTTAGCATTATCTGATCAAGTATTTGGGTAACATTCTTACCATCCGCTCGCCAGCTGCGATCCACGCGAAGTGTGTCATGAATCCACTCGGTGACATTGCAGCCATTGATTCGTTCGCCTTGTAAAATGAGTTGATCGACCTGCAGTTGACTCATCTGGACAGGCGCCTTAAAGTGCACAGGCGAGTGCAGTGTTACCTCGTCCATCGCGGTTCCATCGAGAAAGATGAGCTGCTCCAAGAGCTCCTTCAGCTTGATGCCATTCAGTTCGGTAATTTGAGCACCACTTTGAATGCTCACGCGACCCGTAAAGATTTTGTGACCCTCCACATGCAATTGGGGCTCCCGTTTCGCGAGCAGACTGTCAAAGAATTCGTGCAGCGGCTCCTGACTGCGATTGCCCAGATGACCCAGCACCGTGAGATCCTTGAGCTCAAGTGGCGGCAATTGAATCAGACCACGGTGAACGAAGGCTTTCAGTTTTGGATGCCAGAGTAGACGCTCCTCCAGCTGGCTAACCGCTTGGCCATTCAGTGCGCCATCCAGCTGCACATTTGCCACATGGAGCTGCCCCGTCAAGTGGAGATTGCCGGCAAAGCTAAGAGGTTGGAGTTTGTTGGCCAATCGGCTAAAGGGCACACCGTTCAGTGCTTCCAGTTGGAGGCTGTCGCGGACAATTACATCGCCAACAAAGTTCTTGGTGCCCAGAATCAGCAGCTCCTGGTCAGAGCGAAAGACAATATCCTCGAGCAGTTCAGGCAACAGACGTTGATTGTAACTGCCCTGGAGCACAAGATCGCTGGCGAAGATTGGCGGCTGCTGGAAGCGCCAACGTGTGCGCAACTCATTGGGCTGATCTAGCCAGACAACCTCACGCTGCAGCTGGTCGAAATTGCGTCCATTCAGTGTACTCTCCACCTGCACGGCGCCACTGACCGCAATCTCCGCCACCTGCAGCTGGCCATGGAGGATGAGCAACGGCAGCACATCCAACTGCTGCAGGAAACTCAACAACTGATCGGCCTCGAGTCCCTGCAGCTTGGTGGCCTCCACGCCCATGGGCAGAATGAGGTCTTGCACCTGGACATGATCTGATTGCCGGGACATGGTCAACAGCTCGTCAAGAGGACGACCATTGAGACGCCCCCCACCCGTCACATTGAAGGCGACGTCCAGTTGCTCGGCCTGAAGGCGAGTGAAGCTCGCCTGGCTGAGATGCAAAGGCTCCTGAAGTGTCTGGAAGCCGGAGAGCGGCACATCGTTGAGACTGCGTGTCACCTGCAGCTGTGGAAACTGCAGATCGTTGACAAATACGAGTCGCGTACTTGGCGCAATCAACGGTGCATCCACACGCAGCATTTGATCGAGTAGCTCCTGCAGACGAACGCCATCGAAGGCTCCGTTCAGTCGCAGGCGATGGAAGTAGACATAACCATCCAGACTGTGCAGATTGTGGAGCGTCTGGTTCGTGTGCTTGGTCACAAACTGTTCGATGGGAATGCCACTTAACTTGCCATCCAGGACATGTGCATCCACTGGCAGCGTCAGCTGCTGCACCTGCTTCAACCCAGGTATCAACAGCTCCTCGTTGCCATCGACAGGTCGCTGGGCGAGATCACCCAACAAGGAATCATAGCTGTCCCCGTTCAACAGTCCATGGATCTGCAACGGCCCGTTCACAATCAGCTGAGCAAAGTGGCAGGCGGCATGGATCTGATGTGATTCCAACAGTGTGGGATTCAGTGGCGCCTCCTCAAACTTGCGACCTTGCGCATTTCCATTCAGCTGCAAAGAAGTAATGAAATAAATCCAAACAGCTAATCGAGTTTGATATCAGAGCCTAAAAATCGACACCAAAACAAAAACAAATCGAGTTGTGGATATATCTTCAAATCAGGGGCTGTAATCATTATGCTTTATAATAAAAGAATTACACAATACTGATTGTTTAAAGATTTTTAAGGATTTTCTTCAATGATAATGATTAATTTCTAAAAAAGATTAATCATTTTAAATCAATTTTGGGTTTCTTCTAAATGGATATGGCCATTTCCACAGAATGTCCACCTCGCCCAAAACCGTAAAATTGATCAAAAACTCACATCTTGTGAAATTTTCTTCCAAAAAAGTATTCAAGTTATTTATTTAATTAGAGATGATGTTATTTATTTAAGCAAAATGCGCTAGAAGAAATTCAATAGGATGAACATATGGATTCTACATTGGAATAAATTTACTTTTCCTATATTTTTGACCATTTTCTTGAAAATTTACTTTCAAAATTGACCGTTTGTCTTCTAACGATTACACTAAGATAGTAAGATAGTAAGATTGTGACATGAACCATTTTAATACATAGAAATATATTGAGTGTTTAATTTAAAATAAGTTTTATAAGCTGTTTGCTCTTATCGAGTACAATTTGATGAAAAAATTCTTGGCACAAACTAGGTGAAAATCTTGTCACGTTCGCGATGTCGCGTTACAAATCACTATTAAAACTTGTAAAAAAATATAATTCCTTTAAATGGAAAACTACATTATTTTAATGTGGTCTTTTATTGACTTTCGCATTTTTTAAGTTGAAGTCAAAAACGACTTCCATTTTTTGTCGCGTTTGCGATGCATTGTTTTCTAAAAATAATTCGAAAACGACAAGTTCTCAATGCTTGTCTTTTATATTAAAAATAGAGTGGATAAAATGCATAAGCACGTAAAAAAATTAATTTAAAAATGTTAATCATTCAATTTTTTTTTTAATTTAAAGACGTTCGAATGTCGCGCTCTTGATTCTGGAAATACCCATATGCAAAAATATTAAGGGAAAGCCATGAATTAAAAGTGATTTTAAATTTTAGAAAAAAATAAAAAAAATGTGTCCTAAATTTATAAAAAATTATTATTTGTTAGCTTTATTTTTTCACTCAAAATTAATCATTGTCATTCTTTTTTGTACATGTATTCCGTGTCATTGATTTGCGGTCCCTCCAAATAATAACGAAATATCGAGTTTCCCCAAAAGAAAAAAAACGAAAACGTTGTTGTAAATAAATTGTAAATTTGTTAGTGCTAAAATATTACTATTTATTTTAAATCCAAAGTAAAATTTGTTCATCATAGGTAATTTAATTATAATTAATATTTCATTGGACATAAATCCGAAATACAAAAAAAATAATTATAAAAAAATTACCAAAAAAAAAAGCGCATAGATTTTGACGTATAAAAGAGCTAGG
Source organism: Drosophila subquinaria (assembly GCA_037043405.1). Taxonomy (NCBI): domain Eukaryota; kingdom Metazoa; phylum Arthropoda; class Insecta; order Diptera; family Drosophilidae; genus Drosophila; species Drosophila subquinaria. The sequence continues at coordinate 61,048 of JBAMBL010000264.1, forward strand.
TCAAAGATGTGAACAATTTTAAACTTTCATAACTTTGCTAAAAACTTATCCGATACAAATTTAATTTATTTTGTTAAAATCATTTTTTACCCAAAACATGATTATTTTTTTTTTCCTTAACTTTTCTGAAAAATCAAAATTTTTAATCTAAACTTTTTACATTTAAGGCCCTATTCTCTTTCAGCAACAATTTTTTTTCGACTTTTTTTTTTTTGCATTTTTTTATAGCATGAAATTCGAAGTACTTTAGGAGTTATGGCCTTTTTTGTCCAGCAATGTTAATGTTAATGCACGTGGAGTCAAAACTTTGAACGCGTTTATCTCGAAACCACGTTTTTCGAGCTGGCGGCCACGATTCCGCCAGTTCTACTGAACCGATTTGGATGAAACAAAGTTTAATCGACGTAGAATTGTCACCATTCTGGCCCGTAGTAAAATAAAAAATGGGTCCAAATCGATTTGTCAATTTCAAGTGGCCGCCATTTTGTCAAAAAAAATCGCAAAATTTTTATTTTACTACGGGCCAGAATTACATCTATACTGATTATAACCCCGTTTTTTTTTTCATTTCCGACGCTCCGGAGACCCGGAATCGTGGCCGCCGTGACGACACCTTTTTTTTCAACCCCCAACTTTGAATTCTCATTACTTTTTGAACACCCCTCGTGTCGAGGCAAAAAAATTTTTTTTATTTTCTTTTATTCATTACTAATTCAATAAAAAAAACAAAATTCAAATATCTTTTTGCGTTTTCAAATGAGAATTTTTTCAAAAAAGGTCCAAAAACAGCAAGCTGAAGGAGAATAGGGCCTTAATTAACACTTGTCATAATAAACTGAGCTTAAATTTTGAAAATTAACTTAGAGAAACAAACTCCAGTATGTTGTCGATTTTTCATGAAAATCGATTAAATTAAACTCGATTAGCCAAAAAAGTTATCGAGCTAAATTACTTGAAAATGCTTCCGCGAAAATCGAGTTTTCAATTGTTCTATGTTATGTTTACATCACTACAAAGAAGCATTCGCGATATTTGTGGACCTGGACAGCTAAAATTAATTTGGCACTCACCTGCAGCTCCTCGGACACTTCCAGCTGTGTGAACGTGACCAAACCAGGCCAGTCCTGTGCATCACTCAATGTGATGGCATCCATTGGATCGCGTCCATTGATGGTGCCAGCAGTGTCCACAGCGTTGGCAGCTGAAACAGAGATGGGAAGGATTTAAACTCCGTCAATGCTAAACCAAGTGGAGTCACTTACACAGCGTCTGAGTAAATTCTTTCGGAGCACGCACGATGCTCGTGGAGCTGCCCTGCGACCAGAGATAATCGTCAGGAAAGCTAAGCTCATTGAGCGCACTCAAATGCAGCGAGTCCTCAAAAACGACAGCCTGAAAGGAAGAAGAGTTTCAATTGGGAGAAAATATAATACAAGAAAAAGTTAATACATTAAAAAATATTTCTTCCCTTTAAAACTCTTGAAAACAAAATGAGATTTCCTCAGTAAACTATTTTTTTTTTCGAAAGATCGTTTCTTTGGCATATCACTATCATAATAATTTTTATGAAATTTAAGTGAAATTCAAGCGAAAGCAATTTCTGTGGCACCCCCGAATATCATATAGTAGTCTAATTTTTACAATATTTGGTCAGCATTTAAAGATAAATTACGATCTACATTATTTGGAAAATTGCTTAAGATATCTTAAAAAACAACAAGATTAATTGTGATACGATAGTTTACATGGCGTATACATAATATAGTACTACGATTATAGAAAATTTTGTCAGAAGTGATGTAGAAGACAATTTTAAATACACAATAAGATAGTTTGATAATAATATCTAGTTTGATAATATATACTTAAGATGAATTTCAAACCAGCACAAAGACGAAAAAGTATTAATATTCATCAACATTGCCTTGAAATTAAAAGAGGGACAGGCGGAAATGGTATTATCTACTCAGGTTCTAGAGTATGCAGTCGTCGGATAAAGTATTTTGACAAAACTAAAGTTAAATCTTCTTATAATTTGAGCTTACTTTATGTTAAGTTTGGCATCAATGGAAAGGTCATTAAAATTCCGTTTGAATGATAAATTTTTTTCCTATTTTCCCTAACCCATTAAGAACCCACTAAAAATTTTGAATTTTTGTAAAAGACTACTGTTTTGATTTTTTTCCTCAGTCTCAAACAAAAATTTGTAATGCAAAAAAATTCTTCAAACAATTCTAAGAGCGACTGAACATTTTTGTTCTTAAATATCTTTGCTAGTATTTGTTATGATTTTTTGTAAAATGCTAAAAATTACAATTATAGCCACTTTTTTCTCCATTTCATACAAAATTTTTCTGAGATCATCCCATACAAAAATTCATAAAAAAATACTAGCGATGAGATTTTTAAAAAAAAAAATTTGCAATTGGAATTGTTTAGAGAAATTTTTTGCATCAAAACATTTTTTGTTTGAGACCTACATAGAAAAAAAGTCAAAGCAGTAGAATTTTACAAAAATTCAAAAATATCAATTGGTACTTAATGGGTTTAGGAAAGTTTTGTATCATTCAAACGGAATTTTATTGACCTTTCCATTGATGTCAAACTAAACACAAAGTAAGTTAAAATTACGAGTAGATTTAACTTTAGTTTTGTCAAAATACTTTATCCGACGATTATATACACTTTGTGGAGGGTCTTTCAAAATATTGAGATGTCTTTGGAACAACTTACACCCTGGACCTGCAGCTGTGACAACTGCAGAGCCTCGTGACGCCAGATCACTTCTCGCAGGAAAACTTCCCAGTTGAGTCCATTGATATAATCACAAGTCAGATTCCCCGAGAGTTTCAGATGCGGTCGCCTGCTTGAGGGCAGAGATTCGGGTGGCTCAGTTATTTGTGGCTCCAAAAGCTCCAATTGTTGAACGTTGATCGAGCCATTGAACTGCAGTGTGGCATTTTGTATGTAGAAGGGCACATGGTTCAACTTATCGACGAGCAGCTCCTGCACTTCAACCACATCAAAGTCTAGCTGCTCATAGTCGTAATGGAAGAGCGGCGATTGACGCTTGCTGCGTCTTGCCACGTCCAGCAGCTGTTGCCTCAGCATGCGAATCTGTTGCAGCAACTCTAGCAGATCTATACCCGCATCCTCCGATGTCCAAGGCACCTCGTTCACATAGAGTGCTCCAACGTGGGCGCCTTCGCTGATCAGCAGCGGTGTGTTGACCACTTCGTATTGGATTAATTCCGACTCGGAGCCTGGGGCATGTAGCAGCTGCTGGGCATGCTGCAGTACCTTGTCCTGTTCTTCGACCCAGTTGCGCATAAATTCCTGAATCTCCAGTATGTCATGCAGCTCCGAGTTGCGCGGCAGCAGCTGCGTGTGCAGCCGAAAGAGTCCCGAGGGCGCTCCATGACGCGGCACGATCAGCAGCGGTGGCTGCACCTGACGCACCAGCGCCGCTCCAGCCATGCCCTTGTCACGGAGCTCGTCCAGCATGCAGCCGGCACCATAGCGTGTCTGGGATCCCAGCTCACAGGGTGGCGGCAAACTGGCCTCAAAGGCCTCTCCATTCCAGACGAGCACCTCCAGCTGGACCAATGTGTGGGTATCAAAGTAAACTCTATGCTGCACGAGCAGCAACAGATCGTCGCGATAACTGCGCACGGGCACGGGCAGAAACAGCTCCACCAGACCAAAATTCTGGCCAAGCACAGTCTTGGGCAGCAGCTGGCCTTGGACATAGGCGAGTATCTGTGGACGCTGACCACCCAATGCCAGATAGCTGCGTCCGCCCATTTGAAAAGCCGCAATATCAGCGATTTGTGGTGCATCCAAGTGCTGGCGTATCTGCAACTGCAATCCCGCATCCTGCGACATTTCGTGCATGTTGTGGGCGTAGATGATGGCCTCGTTTGTCTGGCCAACGGCCAGCAGGAGATCCCGGCCAGTGTCCAGCACAGCGATGGCCGTAATCTCCTCCTCCAGCTGCAGTCGTTGTACAATCCAGAACTCCAAGCTATCCACGTTGTGGGCATAGATGCTAAGCGTCTGATTGGACACAACCACCAGATACTCGCGATTCTCCACAACGAACGGCAGCATCTTGTTAACGTGGCCCAATGGCCACTGCCAGAATTGGTTTAGGCCAACACCCGCTTCCAGGCGATGCCAGAGCAGCTGCTGACCCACGGACAGCAGCACCAAGCTCTCCTGCTGTTGCATCCTCAAGTTCCAGCGCTCGTAGCTGAGCATGGCATTAATCTCGTCCTGAATTGGCAATGTTTGAAGTTGTTCATAGCTGTGAAAGTTGGCATTTTCAGTTGGAGCTTGTTGTTGGAGGAGTAGCAACTCCTGGCTGCGTTGGCCCACAAAGTAGATGGTACCATTGTGCTGCAGTTGCAACCAGTGGGAGACATCCTCGCCTTGGATAAATTCCAGATTCTCCTCGATGCGACTGAGAACGAGCATCTCGCGAGTGCGTCGCTTGGACAGCTCCAGCTGCTGCAGCTGCGCCAGATCAATGTCCAGCGGAGCTGCGTCCACAACATTCGCCTGTTGACTCCCGTCATCATCAACGTCATCCAGACTGCTGCCCAACATCTCCTGGCGCACACTGCCGACCACAGCTTGTCCGGCAGTGTCGCCTGTTTTCGCCTTGATAGCCGCCTCCAGCCGACGCACTTCCTCCGTGTGACCTTGCCGGGCAACAGCCTGATTAATCTCGGTGCGCAGCGCTTTCGCCGCTTGCAGCGCAGATTGATTCACTACGACCTTGGGGGGACTGGCACTTGGTTTCTGGCCTTGCTTAGTCCATGCGGGCTGCACTATTACTCCTTCCTGCAATAAGGTCAGTGGGTCAAGTTCGAGAATTAGTCGGCGAATTCAATCTACTCACCTGCTCCGCTTCGCCTGCCTCAAATGCTTCGTTCAATTCGCCGCGAATCTTTTCAATCGCCGCGAGTTTCGCCGCTGAGGGGGCTGAAGGAACTGAAGGAGATTTCGCATCTTTGCGGCCACTGTCGTTGCCATTGCATGCCGCCACAAGCAGCAGGCACAGCAATAAATTCATATTATTCACTTCCGTTTCAGACTTTTTTTTTATGAATTATTACAAACACAATTACAACTTTAACAAGCAACACGTGAACACATTTTTTTCATATTTACAAAATTTACCGTTTCTTTTTTTGTAGCGCTGCCAGCGCGTTGGCCTTCGACAGTCTGGCAACACTCTTTATAGTAATTTACTAAATGCACAGCCAGTATTTATTAACTTTAAATAAAGTTAGTTTTATAAACACGATTTTGTTATTAGTACTGATATGCTTAAGAATTTAATGTTGAATAAATACAGTATGTATAATATACAT